>OY977961.1:15669231-16041731 GCA_963854355.1 Epinotia brunnichana | reverse complement strand
CACACACACACACACACACACACACACACACACACACACACACACACACACACACACACACACACACACACACACACACACACACACACACACACACACACACACACACACACACACACACACACACACACACACACACACACACACACACACACACACACACACACACACACACACACACACACACACACACACACACACACACACACACACACACACACACACACACACACACACACACACACACACACACACACACACACACACACACACACACACACACACACACACACACACACACACACACACACACACACACACACACACACACACACACACACACACACACACACACACACACACACACACACACACACACACACACACACACACACACACACACACACACACACACACACACACACACACACACACACACACACACACACACACACACACACACACACACACACACACACACACACACACACACACACACACACACACACACACACACACACACACACACACACACACACACACACACACACACACACACACACACACACACACACACACACACACACACACACACACACACACACACACACACACACACACACACACACACACACACACACACACACACACACACACACACACACACACACACACACACACACACACACACACACACACACACACACACACACACACACACACACACACACACACACACACACACACACACACACACACACACACACACACACACACACACACACACACACACACACACACACACACACACACACACACACACACACACACACACACACACACACACACACACACACACACACACACACACACACACACACACACACACACACACACACACACACACACACACACACACACACACACACACACACACACACACACACACACACACACACACACACACACACACACACACACACACACACACACACACACACACACACACACACACACACACACACACACACACACACACACACACACACACACACACACACACACACACACACACACACACAAATAGTAATTTTAAATTGTAATTGTAATGTTAATGTTAATCTTATCTCAATGTATACTTTTAATGAAACAGAAATTAGAGTTTTGTACTGCAAAATGTTAATATTTTAAGTAGTTCGTGTTAAGTTGGGGCGTACAGAATTGAATTTTGATCACGCCCTGCAAGGGTGTTTTAATTTGCGGTGCACTTTCTAGTTTCCCTTTTCAGAGATTAGCGCGTTAGTGGACTGTATGTAGGTATCCAACCGTGTGGTCTATTGTCGTAGCTACTTGATGCGAAATTGTGCAGGAAAGTTAGCTGCCTTTGGAAATCGGAACAGGTGGATGAATCAGCTAACAGAAGGTTATAGGAGCCATGCGCACTTACTTGTGATTTGGGTGAACTCCTCCTTCACGCTAGCGTTTCGTGGCACACCATGTGCTCGTGTGGGGCGCGCAGCGCAATCCCAAATTGTCCAAAAACACCTTCACTTCACGAGCAGTCGAACACCTTTTAATGCTAAGCTGACAGCATATATAGTTTTCAAACGATGTACAGAGATTTGCGGCGGATTTAATAAGATTTAATGTCTTTTATCAGCGGAGGATGTTACACGCACGCGGGGTGAGAATTCAACAACACTTTACTCTCGCCAGGTGGGGCGAGCGTTGCGCACACGTCGTGTATGTGACAAGGACGAAGCGATATATCAGTGCGCATGTTGGAAAGGGATGATGTAGGTATAGGAATCGCGAGTATAGACACGACAACAGATTAAAGTCGGACATACCAACATACGAAATCCAACATCTCCCCCGGCTTGAAGGGTTCCCTTCAAAGAGAAAAATAATAATTATATACATATGGATGTACATAGGAAAAGATGATATCGCACCATATAACTAAAAACAAGCGAAGTATACAATTTACCTATCATTAGGTAATTATACTAAAAGAATTACTATTTATGGTAACTTAAAATATATATATGTATACATAGATATGTATGTGGTGGCAACCCTACTGCGTAGGCAGCGGGCACAGCCGAACGATCGGTCGCTCGAGCGTACCGTTGCGGGTCCGCACTTCAGCAACGCGGACAACACCGTCTCGCCCAGGGAATACACGAGTTATTATTCCGAGCGGCCACTGCAAGGGTGGCGCGTTAGCAACGTTTATTAAAACTATTGTTCCCACCGCTATCGGCTTGTCTGGAGTATTCCATTTCTCTCTGCTTTGTAAGTTGTGAAGATACTCAACTCGGAACCGTTTCCAGAATGATTGGACAAGCGAGTCTAGCATTGAAAAACGAGTTAATTGATTCGGTCGCTCCTGGCTTAAGTCGGCGGCGGGCAAACGCGGCAACGGCGAGGTTGACATGAAATGAGCTGGCGTTAGCGCGGTGGGTTCTGACGGGTCAGAACTTAGTATATAAAGAGGGCGGCTATTAAGAATTGCTTCGATCTGAGTAAGCACGGTAAGTAATTTTTTGTATGTCAGGATTTGAACACGATGAAGATGAGTTTTAAAGCATTTAATGTTACCTCCCCAAATGCCTCCAAAATGAGGCGAGTTTGGGGGGCTCATACGCCAAGTAATTCGACTTTTTGCAAGTTCTTCCTTGAAATGCGTATAATACGGATCAGACTGAAGAAACGTGTGAAGCTCATTTAGGTAAGCTTTAGAAGCTGCAAAATTATTTTGATATTGAGCAATGCGATTCGCTACAAAAGTTGAGAATCTGTGAGGTGAAGAGTGCACCCAACATAAGACAACTTCAGAGTCAGAAAATGCAAACGTATCCGCAATTGGATGACGCTGAGACAAAACATCGTCAAGCTCGACACCGAATTGACGCGGAAATTTAAGAGCTGAAATCAGTGGAAGCTCACTGATGAACTGCTCCCATAAATGCGATATGTGCGGTGGTGGCAAATCGTCCCAATCCATCCTTAAGAGCCATAGTTCCTTTAAAGGAAACTTGGAATAAGGTATGACAGGGCCGACGAGTGCTAGCACGTCATACAAACGAGCAGTAGCTGAAAGAATAGAACGTTTCGTGCCACTGAGTTGCGGAGGAGAAACGTCAAAGACAAATTCATCCGAAGCGGGAAGCCGTCGAAGACCAAGAATCTTCAAAGTGTCGCCGTCACCGAAGGAGACGTCTTCCGACTGGCGGTGAGATATGGGAATGTGCTCTAGCAACTGCGGAGAGTTGCTAGTCCATTTGACCAGATCAAACCCGCCAGCCTCGAAGAGACTGATTAGTTGATTCGCTATCGCAACTGCTTCCTCGGACGAAGAAGCAGAGGAAGCTAGATCATCCATGTAAACGTCCCCTTCGAGAACGGCGGCAGCGTGCGGGAATTTCTCGCGTTTGTCACTAGCGAGCTGGCGGAGCGTGCGAAGCGCGAGGAATGGCGAAGACCGGAGTCCAATACAGACCCGGTTAAAATTATACATCTCCAAAGGTACTTCAGGCGAAAAGCGATACAAAAATCGTTGAAAAGAGCGGTGGTGCGGATGTACTTCTATGCATAAGTACATTTGGCGGACGTCAGCAAAAAAGGCAACGCGGAATATGCGAACATTCAAAAGAATGTGAAAAATGTCTGCTTGCAAATTACAGCCGGTATGTAGGATGTCGTTTAATGACAGTCCACTGTCAGATTTGCAGCTGCCGTCCAGAACTTGGCGGATTTTTGTCGTGGATTTGTCGTTCCGGATGACCGGGTGGTGAGGTATACAAAACCCTGGCGTTGAGGACTCTTCGGGCGGAACCAAAGAAATAATCCCCTTATCCAGGTAATTCCGAATGACGTCATCATATTTGTCGCGGAGTTGCGGGTATTTTAAGAAATTATTTTCGAGCATCGAAAATCTTCTTTTAGCGGTTACAAAAGAATTGCCCAGATTATCTGGCGTTTGCTTGAAGGGAAGATCGACTGCGTAAGAACCATTATCGTTACGCGTCGTCGTTGCGGTAAATATTTGTTCACATCCCTTGTCATCGGGACGTAGAAATTTCTTTGAGGGTACTTCCTCCAAGTTCCAAAACTTTTCCAAAGTTTGGTTAAGCGGTTCGTGCGTAAACGCACAGAGAGCACGAGTCGCGCGCGGAGGTGACGTCACAGTGACGTCCCCCATTATGACGTAACCCAGGGTGGTTTCCAAAGCCGAAGGCAAGCCGGCACTTCGGACTTTGTCAGAAAGTAAGATGTCACAGAATAAATTTGCTCCTATAAGCATATCAATGGGCCCGGGCTCATTAAAACAATCATCGGCCAAAGGTATATTCTTAAAACAATCAAACAAAGATATGTCGATAGGCGAGTCAGGCAAGTGTGACGTAATGGATTCCACCACCAGAGGCTGAATAGTGTAAGAGTTATCGCCATTACTGTCGAATCGGGAACTAAATTGCACTATTGACATCCCAAGTATTTTTTGGGACGAACCCCCAATACCTTGAACCCTGGCAAAACGATTCTGTTTCGAAATCGGTAGCGCTAATCGATTACAACACTCGAGTGTTATATAATCAGATTGGCTTCCAGGATCGACCAGAATCCTTGCATAATGAACCTTACCGCTTGCGTCATAAAGTCGAATTTTTGCGGTCCCTAATAAGGTTGTTTTATGCATAAGCGTTCTCAAGTTATCATCATCATTTGCACTCCGAGCCGACAAATGATTCAACGTTGAGTCATGCCTCAAACCATTATCAACCCTATCGGCCGGGTGATAAGATTGCAAATTGCTTGCCACCCCGTTACTACTGCTAGGCCGCGGTGTGGAATTCGCCTTGTCAACAAAAGTGTTGGTACTGGTTTGATGCGAGTTAGGTAAATAAGTTTGTTTATGCGGCGGATTAAAATGTAATAACGTGTGGTGCTGTGCATTACATATACTACACGTTCTGTGTGACATACAAGCGGAAAATTTGTGTTTATAACTAAGGCAATTGTTACACACGGAATTAGTTTTTACAAAATTAAATCTTTCGTACGGGGACATTTTTGTAAAAGCGGCACACTGATATAAGTGTTCGTGTTTATTAGTTTTACACAACAAACAAGAATTAATCGCGGGCGTTTGCGTATTAACGAATGTTTTCGTCGAATTGTTTTTTGGTAGCGGTATATTTTTATTGTTATTAGATCTCGGTTGTGATTGTGAAAATGTTTGTTTTGTTGTCGAATGCGATGCAACCCTGGATTGTTCTTTGACGAAATCAATAAGATTTTTGTACGAAGGACACGTTTCCTTGCGATAAAACATCTCAAATAATTTTATCGATTCGGGATCTAGTTTTTGTAATGCGATATGCAAGAACAAAAAATCCGCTAAATCTTGTAATTTAAGCGCTTTAAACGCCTTAACGGAGGCGTCGAAATTACATAGAAAATACTCCAAATTAGAAGCGGACCCATTCGCTATGGGTTTAAAGTCTAACAGCTGATTGATATAGCCGGCTGCCATGGCGCGTTTGTCTTCATATTTATCAACAAGCGCTTGCCAAATTATGGGATAGTTTTCCCCTGTGGCTGGCAGCCCCGCGCATACCGACCTAGCCTTATCAGTCAGTTTACCTACTAGGAACTGAATGCGTTCGCTATCTGTTAAGCGTGAGTTGTTATGAATCACACTTTTAAATTGTTCATAGAATAATGGCCAATTACGAAGGTCGCCATTAAATTCCATTAGCTGCATAGGCGGGAGATTTTGCTTTAGAGCGGATTGCAAAGGCCGCTGAGACTCTGGCGAACTTTCGATTTCAGACTGAATGCGTTTGATTTGACAATACATATCCTCAAACGCGATCCAGGACTGATAATCAGCGGTTGCATCAGGCGTTAATCGTAAAACGCATTCATTGTACGAGTCTAAAACACGCTCAAAATCTGATCGCAATTGGTCTAGATTTGATACGCTATTTAAGAACGTTTTACGTTGAATTTCGTCTTCGTACGCCTTAACCGACAATTTGTATATGGTTTGTAAGCGGGCGAAGAAGGCACTGCGCTTAGCTTCTAAAATAACTAGTTCATTTTGGACGGGGTCCCTAGCCGCCTCGTCTTTAGGGTCTTTTTTCGGTGGCATGATGTTGCGCGTTGAGTGTGACTATAAAACTTAGCCCACACAAATAAAATATAAGTAAACACGATTTGCGGGAATAAAAATGCGGTTCAAATAAATGTCCGTAAACACGATTTACGGGAATAACGGTGCGGTTAAATAACTGTGAGTACCTACTCGTAAACACAAGTCGCGGGAAAAAGCGGTAATAATAAATGTTTGACAAAAGTCGCGGAAATAAAAGTGCGGTTAAATAAATGTGAGTACCTACTCGTAAACACAAGTCGCGGGAAAAAGCGGTAATAATACCTAAATGTTTGACAAAAGTCGCGGAAATAGAAGTGCGGTTAAAATAGATGTAGGTATGTAACACGAATCGCGGGAAATAAAAGTATACAAAGGAAATGTGTTACAAAAAAGAAACAGTTTGTGAGAATAAGGCGGTTTAACTATCCGTCTACAAAGTAGGTTAAGCGATGACCGTATAGGTACCTATTGACGGCACAGATCGGAGCGCGCGGCACGCGGTAGTTCGAGAAAAGATTAGAACGAAATAAAAGCGGGTAGATATGAACGAAACTCGTCAGCGCTCCCGTGCCAGTGTGAACAATAGCATGTATTTGTGACGTGTACATCAATTGAAAACTAAGAATCGTTAATGCGTTGCTGAAATGTTAGTATCTATAGAATAATGATACGATGATATGATGCGAAGTAGGTACATAGATTTTACGTATCTATGGGTAAATTATATAATATAATGTCAAGAAGCTACTTTAAATAGATATAAATCCTAGGTTGGGAATGAAATATAATTATCCGGATCGTTAGTGACCAAAACTTGGGGCGTACAGAATTGAATTTTGATCACGCCCTGCAAGGGTGTTTTAATTTGCGGTGCACTTTCTAGTTTCCCTTTTCAGAGATTAGCGCGTTAGTGGACTGTATGTAGGTATCCAACCGTGTGGTCTATTGTCGTAGCTACTTGATGCGAAATTGTGCAGGAAAGTTAGCTGCCTTTGGAAATCGGAACAGGTGGATGAATCAGCTAACAGAAGGTTATAGGAGCCATGCGCACTTACTTGTGATTTGGGTGAACTCCTCCTTCACGCTAGCGTTTCGTGGCACACCATGTGCTCGTGTGGGGCGCGCAGCGCAATCCCAAATTGTCCAAAAACACCTTCACTTCACGAGCAGTCGAACACCTTTTAATGCTAAGCTGACAGCATATATAGTTTTCAAACGATGTACAGAGATTTGCGGCGGATTTAATAAGATTTAATGTCTTTTATCAGCGGAGGATGTTACACGCACGCGGGGTGAGAATTCAACAACACTTTACTCTCGCCAGGTGGGGCGAGCGTTGCGCACACGTCGTGTATGTGACAAGGACGAAGCGATATATCAGTGCGCATGTTGGAAAGGGATGATGTAGGTATAGGAATCGCGAGTATAGACACGACAACAGATTAAAGTCGGACATACCAACATACGAAATCCAACACACTCGCAGACGGCCAAGATACAGGCTCAGCCTAGTTTGGCGTCTGACGGATATAACGTTTTTAATTTAAGTGTGTTTTTTGTTAAATAAATAAATTTTATTTTTATTTATTTATTTATTAGCTGACACATGTGTCTATGTGGGAGTTATAAAAAATGAAAAAGTCATTCTGGTCATTTATGTAGACGACGGCCTTGTATTCTCTCAACACAAATCTACACTTATGTTATTTCTACAGTTATTTAAAAATAAGTTCGAAATAACAATTGAGGAGAATCCAAAATATTTCGTCGGATTAGAACTAGATATAAAGAAAGAGAATGGTACTATACTAATTCACCAAGAAAGTTATGTGAGAAACATGTTGAAAAGATTTAATATGAATGAAGCTAAACCAGTGACCATCCCAATTGAGACAAGCACGGTGGTAGTTTGTGACGACACAGACGATAAAGCACCATACAGAGAAGCTGTCGGTTGCCTAATATATCTTGCAACTACAACCAGGCCAGATATCTCCTATGATGTAGGGGTCGCAAGCAGATTTCTGACAAACTACACTGCATCGCACTGGCATCTTGTGAAAAGAATTATGCGCTATCTGGCAGGTACTGCACAACTTGGATTGTTGTATAGCGGCAGTGCGCTGGCAGGTCTTACTGGTTTTGCAGACGCCAATTATGCCACAGACCCAGAGTCTAGAAGGTCGACGACCGGATATCTATTTTTGATGAATGGTGGACCAGTCACGTGGAGCAGTCGTCGACAGCCCTCAGTGGCGCTCTCTACAACAGAGGCCGAATATATGGCCCTATGTGATGCTACAAAAGAAGCAATGTGGATTCGTCAATTCTTAAGCGAAATTGATTTCAATCTGAACAAGGACCCTGTGAATATATATGTCGACATCCAAAGTGCTATAAAACTGGTTAAAAACCCAGAGTTTCATAAGCGCACGAAGCATATAGATGTAAGATACCATTACGTGCGTGAACGATATGAGGGCAGAGACATAACCATCACATACATCAGTACGAATGAGCAACTCGCCGATGGTTTGACCAAACCTCTGCCGAAGGAAAAGTTTGAGAATTTTAAAAACAAAATACTTTTTTGAACTTTTCGACTCAGTGGGAGAATTTATTTATTTTTACTTTTTTGTTGTCCGTACACCTCGCTACATCCTACCTAAGTGGGAGTGTTAGAAATAGGTAGGATTTGGTTTGAATAACCAACCTTTTTATTAGTAACCTGTTATGTTGATTATGTTCTCGTTGTTATGACAAGACTGTCATTGTCACATTAAAATAACTATACAAGGAAAATAACGTGTTTATATTATATTATAACTGTTAATTATGAAATTATGCGACGGTGCAAAACGCTTGGCATCGATCCCAAATCTGTTTGCACGAGTGGACTACAGCCGCGACAGTGAGCGGTGTAATACGGGGCGGGGAGGTGTTCGGTGGAAGGACGCGCTGAGAGGGTTCTGTTATATCGGACTGAACGTACTGGATTGAAATTAAAGGTATATTTGTCTCGCGCGTGCGATTCGGCGAGTCGTAAGCCAGAAGGAGAGCACGCAGCAAATGTAAATTTGATTTCAATCCTATATGCATTTGTAGTCAGGTAGACTCCAGTAACTTGTTGTTGTGGATAAGTACAGACTCCATGTTGGGGAGTGGCCTCTATCATGTTACATATTATGCGTACTATTCAGAGGTTTTTTAATGTTTTATCTCTTATGTATCAAATTAAGTGTATCTGTAGGTTTTCTATTTTAAGTTTTTTGTGAATATGTAGGTACCTACTGTAGGATTATAAAATATGATGTCGAATTTTTATGTAAAAGAGTATAGGTAATAAAACTAATAAATGTTTTTGTGAAATATTTTTTTGTTTATTTCCAAAAACTACCCCACTATAGATACTCGTACCTCCCTACTTCTTGAGGAACGATTTGCATAACTTACCTCAATGCACAAAAGATTATAGGTCTAATAAGGTAAACGTCGCAATGTTGGACACTTTCATTTCAATAATTGACACACTGCTTGTTATCTTTATTGCTATGAATTAAGATTCAGGATGCTAACGATTGATTGAGGCAGTGTCGAGCATTGTAACATTTACCTAAGGGTGGTATTCCACTTATCCAATTTATTTGTCCAATTTGCATTTGATCAAAGAAATTTGATGATTTGATCATTTTTCATAATAAACTATTAACTACAACCTCAAAGAAATTTGATCAATGATTGGACATAGAAATTAAACAAAGTAATTGGACAAGTGAAATACCACCCTGACAGTCATAAGACGAGAAATTTATCCTGCGGGTCGATTGCGTAATGCTTCATGTGTACGTTAGGTAGATATAAACGTCATATTTCCTATGGGAATAACAGCTGAGTTGTCCAAACGCTCGTTCAAAAGTTACGTACTAAAGAGTCCATTCACGTACTCACTAGCACCACTGCAGCACTGGTAATTATTATGTAAATTTAAGGATAGATATTTAAAAAAGTAGGCTGCTACACACTGCATTTTGTATTTAAGCTTGTTTCGTCAATCTATGCGTCCAAAGTTAAAACGGCCGCTTTTGTTTTGAGTTCATAGATCGACGAATCCAGCAACATAAAAACTAGTTTGATGTATTCACAACGTGAGGACCGGCGCGCGGGCCTACTCGGCGGAGGAGCGCTCTACGAGCATTATATAGGTGAGTATCGTGAGTACCCACCAGGGTGCAGGGCCGTGCAGGGCCAGATAACAGAGCGGGGTGTGAGGACAACAATCCACCGATAGGAAGAGATGCGCGAGCGAGGCTAGCAATGCTACTGGTGAAGTTATTCCTCGTATACCGCTCCGCTACCTCGTACAACTGTGACGAATAGGTACCCTAAGTCGACTTCCTGATTTGTCGGTGCGGAAGCGGTAGGTACGATACTTATCAGTAAGCTGTCAGTGGCTACTAAGAATTTAGTAGTGCTTCCCGACCAGCGCGCGATGCGCGGAAGCGGCGCGGTACGAATGCAGTACTGCAATCACACCACCCCGCTTCCACGCATTATGTTACCTGCTACTCATCGCTCTAGCGTTATTCCCGGTTGTGACCTAAAGGAGTCCGGGGTCCGCTTTGACACCTTGTAACGCTTGTAGGTGGTGGAGAGTTAATAAAAACACTAGCTAACAGTTTTATACAATTTTTAATAAATTAACTTTAATATACACCTAACAATTAGCCAATGCGTTAATTAGGTCTCAGGGGTGAGTGCTAGAAATTCACTATCTAAGTAAGCCGTGTCCACTTAACACTGTCCTAAAAGGCAACCACTTCCCTGTAGCTGTGCGGCGGCGGGTCACGCGTCAGGTGGTGGTGGCGGTAGTTGTGTCACGGATGTAGTCCGGACAGTCCGGAGGCAGGCAGGGTGGATCAGCAGCGGAAAGTGGCCATCAGGGTCCCAACATAGTTTTGGACCGGTAGTAAAACCCTGGAATCACCGATAGAGGGATTGGACATTTTGTAAAAGTCTAATTTCACGTTACTGCCTGCAACATTCTTCGAAAAGCGGTGATTTAAACGCTACTATTAGGGAAGCTACCAAAAGCATTAAATAGTGATCAATGATGTTGCAGCAGTATAAAAACAGTTTAGGTATGGTAGAAAAATAGGTAGAAAGTGAAAGTACCAAATTATCACATTGAATAAAAATACAATTTATATGAAATATCGTGTCAAAGCTATAAAAACAGCTGGGGAATAATATTAACTGTTCAATTTGTATGCGAATTCACTTTAAAACCAATTTATCACATATTATAGGTGTTGGATTTCGTATGTTGGTCTTTCCGACTTTTATCTGTTGTCGTGTCTATACTCGCGATTCCTATACCTACATCATCCCTTTCCAACATGCGCACTGATATATCGCGCTGTCTTTGTCATATACACGACGTGTGCGCAACGCTCGCCCCACCTGGCGAGAGAAAAGTGTTGTTGAATTCTCTCCTGCGTGCGTGTAACATCCTCCGCTGATAAAAGACATTAAATCTTATTTAAATCCGTCGCAATCTCTGTACATCGTTTGGAAACTATATGTGCTATTCTATCAGCTTTGCATTAAACGTGTTCGTGAAGTGAAGGTGTTTTTGGACAATTTGGGATTGCGCTGCGCGCCCCACACGAGCACATGGTGTGCCACGAGACGCTAGCGTGAAGGAGGAGTTCACCCAAGTCACAAGTAAGTGCGCATGACTCATATTTCCAACCTTCTGTTAGCTGATTCATCCACCTGTTCCGAATTCCAAAGGCAGCTGACTTTCCAGCACAATTTCGCATCAAGTAGCTACGACAATAGACCACACGGTTGGATACCTACATACAGTCCACTAACGCGCTAATCTCTGAAAAGGGAAACTAGAAAGCGCACCGCAAATTAAAACACCCTTGCAGGGCGTGATCTAAATTCAATTCTGTACGCCCCAAGTTTTGGTCACTAACGATCCGGATAATTATATTTCATTCCCCAACCTAGGATTTATATCTATTTAAAGTAGCTCCTTGACATTATATTATATAATTTACCCATAGATACGTAAAATCTACGTACTTCGCATCATATCTTCGTATCATTATTCTAAAGATACTAACATTTCAGCAACGCAATTAACGATTCTTAGTTTTCAATTGATGTACACGTCACAAATACATGCTATTGTTCTCACTGGCTCGGGAGCGCTGACCGGTTTCGTTCATATCTACCCGCTTTTATTTCGTTCTAATCTTTTCTCGAACTACCGCGTGCCGCGCGCTCCGATCTGTGCCGTCAATAGGTACCTACACGGTCATCGCTTAACCTACTTTGTAGACGGATAGTTAAACCGCCTTATTCTCACAAACTGTTTCTTTTTTGTAACACATTTCCTATGTATACTTTTATTTCCCGCGATTCGTGTTACATACCTACATCTATTTTAACCGCATTTCTATTTCCGCGACTTTTGTCAAACATTTAGGTATTATTACCGCTTTTTCCCGCGACTTGTGTTTACGAGTAGGTACTCACATTTATTTAACCGCACTTTTATTTCCGCGACTTTTGTCAAACATTTATTATTACCGCTTTTTCCCGCGACTTGTGTTTACGAGTAGGTACTCACAGTTATTTAACCGCATCGTTATTCCCGTAAATCGTGTTTACGGACATTTATTTGAACCGCATTTTTATACCCGCAAATCGTGTTTACTTATATTTTATTTGTGTGGGCTAAGTTTTATAGTCACACTCAACACGCTACATCATGCCACCGAAAAAAGACCCTAAAGACGAGGCGACTAGGGACCCCGCCCAGAATGAACTAGTTATTTTAGAAGCTAAGCGCAGTGCCTTCTTCGCCCGCTTACAAACCATATACAAATTGTCGGTTAAGGCGTACGAAGACGAAATTCAACGTAAAACGTTCTTAAATAGCGTATCAAATCTAGACCAATTGCGATCAGATTTTGAGCGTGTTTTAGACTCGTACAATGAATGCGTTTTACGATTAACGCCTGATGCAACCGCTAATTATCAGTCCTGGATCGCGTTTGAGGATATGTATTGTCAAATCAAACGCATTCAGTCTGAAATCGAAAGTTCGCCAGAGTCTCAGCGGCCTTTGCAATCCGCTCTAAAGCAAAATCTCCCGCCTATGCAGCTAATGGAATTTAATGGCGACCTTCGTAATTGGCCATTATTCTATGAACAATTTAAAAGTGTGATTCATAACAACTCACGCTTAACAGATAGCGAACGCATTCAGTTCCTAGTAGGTAAACTGACTGATAAGGCTAGGTCGGTATGCGCGGGGCTGCCAGCCACAGGGGAAAACTATCCCATAATTTGGCAAGCGCTGGTTGATAAATATGAAGACAAACGCGCCATGGCAGCCGGCTATATCAATCAGCTGTTAGACTTTAAACCCATAGCGATTGGGTCCGCTTCTAATTTGGAGTATTTTCTATGTAATTTCGACGCCTCCGTTAAGGCGTTTAAAGCGCTTAAATTACAAGATTTAGCGGATTTTTTGTTCTTGCATATCGCATTACAAAAACTAGATCCCGAATCGATAAAATTATTTGAGATGTTTTATCGCAAGGAAACGTGTCCTTCGTACAAAAATCTTATTGATTTCGTCAAAGAACAATCCAGGGTTGCATCGCATTCGACAACAAAACAAACATTTTCACAATCACAACCGAGATCTAATAACAATAAAAATATACCGCTACCAAAAAACAATTCGACGAAAACATTCGTTAATACGCAAACGCCCGCGATTGATTCTTGTTTGTTGTGTAAAACTAATAAACACGAACACTTATATCAGTGTGCCGCTTTTACAAAAATGTCCCCGTACGAAAGATTTAATTTTGTAAAAACTAATTCCGTGTGTAACAATTGCCTTAGTTATAAACACAAATTTTCCGCTTGTATGTCACACAGAACGTGTAGTATATGTAATGCACAGCACCACACGTTATTACATTTTAATCCGCCGCATAAACAAACTTATTTACCTAACTCGCATCAAACCAGTACCAACACTTTTGTTGACAAGGCGAATTCCACACCGCCATACAGCAGTAGAAACGGGGTGGCAAGCAATTTGCAGACTTATCACCCGGCCGATAGGGTCGATAATGGTTTGAGGCATGACTCAACGTTGAATCATTTGTCGGCTCGGAGTGCAAATGATGATGATAACTTGAGAACGCTTATGCATAAAACAACCTTATTAGGGACCGCAAAAATTCGACTTTATGACGCAAGCGGTAAGGTTCATTATGCAAGGATTCTGGTCGATCCTGGAAGCCAATCTGATTATATAACGCTCGAGTGTTGTAATCGATTAGCGCTACCGATTTCGAACCAGAATCGTTTTGCCAGGGTTCAAGGTATTGGGGGTTCGTCCCAAAAAATACTTGGGATGTCAATAGTGCAATTTAGTTCCCGATTCGACAGTAATGGCGATAACTCTTACACTATTCAGCCTCTGGTGGTGGAATCCATTACGTCACACTTGCCTGACTCGCCTATCGACATATCTTTGTTTGATTGTTTTAAGAATATACCTTTGGCCGATGATTGTTTTAATGAGCCCGGGCCCATTGATATGCTTATAGGAGCAAATTTATTCTGTGACATCTTACTTTCTGACAAAGTCCGAAGTGCCGGCTTGCCTTCGGCTTTGGAAACCACCCTGGGTTACGTCATAATGGGGGACGTCACTGTGACGTCACCTCCGCGCGCGACTCGTGCTCTCTGTGCGTTTACGCACGAACCGCTTAACCAAACTTTGGAAAAGTTTTGGAACTTGGAGGAAGTACCCTCAAAGAAATTTCTAAGTCCCGATGACAAGGAATGTGAACAAATATTTACCGCAACGACGACGCGTAACGATAATGGTTCTTACGCAGTCGATCTTCCCTTCAAGCAAACGCCAGATAATCTGGGCAATTCTTTTGTAACCGCTAAAAGAAGATTTTCGATGCTCGAAAATAAATTCTTAAAATACCCGCAACTCCGCGACAAATATGATGACGTCATTCGGGATTACCTGGATAAGGGGATTATTTCTTTGGTTCCACCCGAAGAGTACTCTACGCCAGGGTTTTGTCTACCTCACCACCCGGTCATCCGGAACGACAAATCCACGACAAAAATCCGCCAAGTTCTGGACGGCAGCTGCAAATCTGACAGTGGACTGTCATTAAACGACATCCTACATACCGGCTGTAATTTGCAAGCAGACATTTTTCACATTCTTTTGAATGTTCGCATATTCCGCGTTGCCTTTTTTGCTGACGTCCGCCAAATGTACTTATGCATAGAAGTACATCCGCACCACCGCTCTTTTCAACGATTTTTGTATCGCTTTTCGCCTGAAGTACCTTTGGAGATGTATAATTTCAACCGGGTCTGCTTTGGACTCCGGTCTTTGTCATTTCTCGCGCTTCGCACGCTCCGCCAGCTTGCTAGTGACGAACGCGAGAGATACCCGCACGCTGCCGCCGTTCTCGAGGGGGACGTTTACATGGATGATCTAGCTTCCTCTGCTTCTTCATCCGAGGAAGCAGTTGCGATAGCGAATCAACTAATCAGTCTCTTCAAGGCTGGCAGGTTTGATCTGGTCAAATGGACTAGCAACTCTCCGCAGTTGCTAGAGCACATTCCCATATCCCACCGCCAGTCGGAAGACGCCTCCTTCGGTGACGGCGACACTTTGAAGATTCTCGGTCTTAGACGGCTTCCCGCTTCGGATGAATTTGTCTTTGACGTTTCTCCTCCGCAACTCAGTGGCACGAAGCGTGCTATTCTTTCAGCTAATGCTCATTTATATGACGTGCTAGGGCTCGTCGGCCCTGTCATACTTTATTCCAAGCTTCTTATAAAGGAACTATGGCTCTTAGGGACAGATTGGGATGATTTGAGGCCACCGCCGCACATATCGCATTTATGGGAGCAGTTCGTCAGTGAGCTTCCACTGATTTCAGCTCTTAAATTTCCGCGTCAATTCGGTGTCGAGTTTGACGATGTTTTGTCTCAGCGTCATCCAATTGCGGATACGTTTGCATTTTCTGACTCTGAAGTTATCTTATGTTGGGTGCACTCTTCACCTCACAGATTCTCAACTTTTGTAGCGAATCGCATTGCTCAATATCAAAATAATTTTGCAGCTTCTAAAGCTTACCTAAACGAGCTTCACACGTTTCTTCAGTCTGATCCGTATTATACGCATTTCAAGGAAGAACTTGCAAAAAGACGAATTACTTGGCGTATGAGCCCTCCAAACGCGCCTCATTTTGGAGGCATTTGGGGAGGTAACATTAAATGCTTTAAAACTCATCTTCATCGTGTTATAGGCAATCAAATCCTGACATGCGAAGAATTACTTACCGTGCTTACTCAGATCGAAGCGATTCTTAATAGCCGCCCTCTTTATATACTAAGTTCTGACCCGTCAGAACCCACCGCGCTAACGCCAGCACATTTCATGTCAACCTCGCCGTTGCCGCGTTTGCCCGCCGCCGACTTAAGCCAGGAGCGACCGAATCTATTAACTCGTTTTTCAATGCTAGACTCGCTTGTCCAATCATTCTGGAAACGGTTCCGAGTTGAGTATCTTCACAACTTACAAAGCAGAGAGAAATGGAATACTCCAGACAAGCCGATAGCGGTGGGAACAATAGTTTTAATAAACGTTGCTAACGCGCCACCCTTGCAGTGGCCGCTCGGAATAATAACTCGGGTATTCCCTGGGCGAGACGGTGTTGTCCGCGTTGCTGAAGTGCGGACCCGCAACGGTACGCTCGAGCGACCGATCGTTCGGCTGTGCCCGCTGCCTACGCAGTAGGGTTGCCACCACATACATATCTATGTATATATATTTTTTAAGTTATCATAAATAGTTATTATTTTAGTATAATTACCTAATGATAGGTAAATTGTACACTTCGCTTGTTTTTAGTTATATGGTGCGATATCATCTTTTCCTATGTACATCCATATGTATATAATTATTATTTTTCTCTTTGAAGGGAACCCTTCAAGCCGGGGGAGATGTTGGATTTCGTATGTTGGTATGTCCGACTTTAATCTGTTGTCGTGTCTATACTCGCGATTCCTATACCTACATCATCCCTTTCCAACATGCGCACTGCACGGATATCACAAGACGGCCCGCGAACTCTCTCGATTTTTCTCGCTCTATACCTCTCTTTTTAAGTGTTCTAATAAGAGAGAGACTGATAGTGCGAGAAAAATCGAGAGAGCTCGCGCGCCGTCTTGTGATAGCCGTGCAGTTAATTAAACTATGATAAACCCCACTTGACATTGGCAAAGTGCCTAAGCAGCAAAAAGCCACAACACGGAAAAAAAAACTATGATTAAACTGATGAATTTAATTGCAACAAGAACAATATTCAAGATTTTGTATTTTGCGAAAGCGTTAATATTTTCATACAAATGTATTACAATATACTCATATTTATTAGAATAATTCAACATAATTTATTGACATTACATTTAACCACCCAGCCCAGCCCGGCTAGCACACTAGCAAAATGACGACTTTTATGCACATTTTTTATGTCCACAACCGACGTATAAAATTTTACCGTCATGAGCTAACATGCTATATCATCATTTACGTAAAATGTGACCATTTATATGTATTGCACATAAAACTATTTGTTTTACGTCAAATGCTAACATGCTCTTGATTTTGGCACATAAAACTTGACGATATGAGCCGTTGACGGACGAAATTTTATGTAGGTCACTCGAGACCCCGGATAAATTTTAACACTATGAAAACAATATAATTTTCGCAGGATTTCTGTCACGACACATACGGTTTCAGTTTCAAAACTCCTATCGTCTCCTGAAACAATGATCTAGCATTTTTAATTTTAGCTAGATCATGATTACTAACTATAAATTAGTATAAATAACGCAATGATTATGATTTTTTGCTTGTGTTGTAATAAAGTATATTACACAAATTTACAAATATTATTGATTCAATTATAAACTAACATGTGTTTTGGTACTCGCTAAATTACTTAAAACCACTACGTAAAACTTTTAGTGGGGTGGGAGTAACGTAAATAAAAACAAAAAACTATTATAACACAACTTAATACAGGAGAACAACTGTTTAGTAAACTGTGCAGTGCTTATCATTACTCTTTAATTAGGTAGTATTATAATAGGCTTCTAACCATAGACTACTATTGAACGAATGAAATGAATGTAATAATTTTGCTACGTATATTTTACGCTATGGCAGCGGACGTATAACTTTATGATTGTGCCCATTTTTACGTTACTTAGCTAACATGGTAACCTCGCAGCATATATTTATGCCATAGCGTAAAATATACGTAGCAAAATTATTACATTCATTTCATTCGTTCAATAGTAGTCTATGGTTAGAAGCCCATTATAATACTACCTAATTAAAGAGTAATGATAGGCACTGCACAGTTTACTAAACAGATGTGTTGTGACTGAAATCGGAGAAATCCTGCGAAAATTATATTGTTTTCATAGTGTTAAAATTTATCCGGGGTCTCGAGAAACCTACATAAAATTTCGTCCGTCAACGGTTCATATCGTCAAGTTTTATGTGCAAAATCAAGAGCATGTTAGCATTAGACGTAAAAAAATAGTTTTATGTGCAAGACATATAAATGGTCACATTTTACGCAAATGACGGTATACCATGTTAGCTCATTACGGTAAAATTGTATACGTCGGTTGTGGACATAAAACATGTGCATAAAAGTCGTCATTTTGCTAGTGTGCTAGCCGGGCAGCCTAGCTAGCACACTAGGTTTTATGTCGGCGAAAATGTACTGAAACGTCACGTAAAACGCGACATAAAGGCTAGCACACTAGGCTTTATGTCGCGTTTTACGTGACGTTTCAGTACATTTTCGCCGACATAAAACTTAGTGTGCTAGGGCCTCAGACATTGACAATAAAATACGTGATGGTATGTCTATTTGTACCACAGATGAAAACATGTTTAGATTGACATAGTCGAAATACGCCCTTGAATCCCTTCAATGTAAAATTTTGTACTCACCACGGGCGGTAATAAAGAAAGTTCGGATCGCATATTTATCGCCCTTGCCTTCGGCTCGGGCGTCAAATACTTGCGATCTGAGACATTCTTTTTTTTACCGCCCTAGCTAAGAATTTACTCACACATTTTATTACTTATAGGATTATAAACAAATATTTACAACAAATATAAATATAAAAAAAAGAATGGATGGTTGTATGTAGAGAGTAGAGAGGGGTTAGGGAGGGGTTAGGGGGCGATGTTGGGTAGAGCTGCCCCGTCGTTGAGGCCGAAAAAATGCTTTACTGATCTGAATTTGTGCCGGGTCCCGCGAATGCACATGCTTGTGGCTCGGATTATTGATATTATAATCTTTGACCTTAACCAGCCCATTATTATAGATAGGGGTCGGTTCCAGCGGTCGGCAATAGCTTCACCAAGATGTTTTATAAAGGTGGACATTTGTGAGGCGAAGACTCCGTCAACTGATGTGACGGGAGGGGTAAATGTTGCATGTTGTTTCTCGCAGTATTTACGTTTTTTCTCTTCTTCTGCGGATTTTAAAATGGAAGCTACCGGGCGAGAGATGTAAGAGGGAGCGTCGGTGTCTACGACACGGATATCGAATAACGCCTCCCTTTGTGCATCCCAAACACCGCGGCAGCTGAGGTCTCCACGAAGTCCACAGTTTCCTTCAGTTAAGATCGGTTCTTTGGTAACATTTCCCCAAGCGTTTTGGCATAGTTTTAGTTGTCAACCGACCATAATTTTGTCACATTCGCTGACAATTAATTAACTTTCTACTCTGAATATTATAATATAGAAACCGAACGCTTCTCATATCGACTACAAAGAGAATATAAACACTACTTCAAGCTGTCAGTGTCAATGTCAAACCATTGCTGATGGTTGATTTGTTGTTAAATTGGTCATCAAAGCCTTAATTTAATCATTTTCCAATGTAATTGTGTATAAAATTATCCTTTCCGATGTAGTATATAGCTATATTTACGAAGTAATTATGAATACGCTGAAGGTTGAGCTCGTTTCGGATTGTTTGTTGGCTTGCCGAATATGTCTGTGTTGGGACACAAAACTGTACAATATCAACGAATGGCGACTGGATGAGATGTTCACGGATGTTATAGGGACGTCGGTGAGTTGAATACAAATACAAACCCAACTAGGTAAACGGCTATCACTGGGCGGCCCACGAGCCGTGTCGCGGCGACATATCCGTACCTTTCTAGGCGTTCTAATTAGAAAGAGACGGGTAGTCTATCTGGCCGAGACACCGCTCGCGGGCCGTCCTGGGGACGTACTATGGCCCAAGGGTACGGGTACACCCCTCTAGGGTCATTATTCGAACGCACTGTATGTGTGCAGACAAGTTTGTTGAGAAAGTGTGAACCCGTACCCTTGGGCGATAGTACCTCCGCCTTACAAAAGGTCGCAGTTGTAATAACACTACTACTGTAGCTAAGAATAGTTAAAAATATGAATACTTTATTGCTCTCATTTAGACATATCAGGTCATAAATATCTTACAGTCTATAGTAGGTACAACATGACACCTTATAAGGGTATTGCAAATCCTTTGTCTTAAACGTAGGTACACATTAAAAATTATAGTACTTAAACTAAGATTTACATGTAGGTAGGGTCATTTCGCCAGTTACGCGACCACCTTCGGTTAGCGACCACTTGAAGAACATGGTCTTTTCAATTGAAGATAACATCAATTCTACAGAGCCTATTGAAACAGTCAGCCGGATGCCTTATTGTTTGTAGTTATGGAATAGGAATTTACAAAAAAAACAAGAAAAAATGCTTTCAGTTCACCAAGTCAGCTAAGTGGTCGCTAACCGGCACATGAAATTAGGTGGTCGCCAACCGGCGAAATGACCCTATGTGGGTATCAATTTCTAGGATAACATATACCGGAAGGCGCGGCGTAGGTAGGCCCCCACAAGGTGGACTGATGACCTGGTAAAGGTCGCGGGAGTCTGCTGGATGCGGGTGGCGCAGGACCGGCCATTGTGGCACTCTTTGGGGGAGGACTATGTCCAGCAGTGGACGTCTTTCGGCTGATATGGTGATGATGATGATGATTTGCTAAGATTATCTTTGGTAATAACTGTTTACATTGAAGAAGTCTTTCAGTGAATAAATGTGGTCTTATGTGTGTTACTAGGTCCATTTGTGATGTAAATACGAACTAGATGCGAATGCAGCTTGAATTTGAGAGCTCTGAGCTTACTCACTACAAGGTACACACCACATAACCTCGGCCCCCTCGCTGAATTAAAAAAAAAAAAAAATGCTTGGCATCTCAAGCACACATTGTATAATTGTGTGAATTTTAAACATTAAATTATAGTTAGTATAACTTCCAATGGAATTTTTATGATGGACTGAATTTATTACTTACCAACCAATTGGTTTCATTTATAAATATTGTAATAAATTGACATGTAATATTAATGAATTAATGATATTATCAATAAATGAATATGAATATAACTACAGAGCAAGTGGTGTTAATATGGCTGTGGTCTTCCAAATATGAGCTAAATAACATTCCGCTGTGCCCAACCTCTCTCTGGAATTGGTAAAGGATTGCCGGTCTCACCAACTATGCTTCAGAGTTTTGGTATTGTACTGTGGTTCTAAAGTCAATAATAATAAGCAGATATCATTTGTTTTGTAGCATTTTCACTGCTGCATAGTGTTATTAATGGAATTGGTATGACTAATTTTAATTGAAATGCTTTATTAGCGTTAATATTAACCATTGCTGGTGCAGCGCTTCTGGTATCTTTTCGGAGGCTAACACGGGTGGCTTTAAAACAATATTGAAAAATGTGTTGCGTCTGTAATGAGCAGAATAAACAATTTGACATTAACAAAAATATTATTTTTTTTTCCTGTGACATTTCTATATTCTTTTTCTTATTTTGTTTTAATGTATAATGAATGTAATTATGTATTGTAATTTGTATTAACCTCTAGTTTAGTGTTTTTCAACCTTTTTCATGGCGCTACCCCCTTACAGTAAGAAAATATTTAACGACCCCCCACTCTGCGCTGTTCTTAGATTATATTTTTTTATTTTCCGAATATGAGAACCCTACATGCTTTAACTAAATTCAATTAACCATGACCCCCCTAAAGAAGCGACCCACAGTTTTCAAAACACTGTTCTAGTTTGTAGGTTTTTTCATTGATCTAGAGTCTGAATAAAACAAATAAAATACTAATTTATAATTTTGTATTTTTTTTTATTCTAGCTGTCAGCATGGGACGGGTTCCCCCAACACTTGTGCGTGTTCTGCCGCACGCAGCTCGAGAACGCGCACTCGCTGCGCACGCGCGGCCGTCGCGCGGAGCAGCTGCTGAAGAACGCTCTCATGCATCAACACTATGTGAGTCTCCATATGCTACATTCTATCAAGGCAATTCAAGTTTTCAAATTCAAATTTTAACATTTATTCGTGACAACAAAGACACATACAAAAAAAAATACTTAAAACACAATTTGTCACGAAATGGACCCTGCTCAGCATGTTGCTAGCTTTGCAGCCAGCGCTGGTCTTCCGCAGGGTCCATTCGGTGAGAGCACGGTGGGCAACAACAAAAGATACACATGCAATATCATAAAAAAAAGTATAAAAATGAACTATTATGAAACTAAAATACACACTTAATAATAAAAATACACAAAAAGGAAAGAATGAACAATTTTGCAAAAACTAAGAGCGAAAAGTTGCATCCCACAAACCACTACGTGTGTGTGGGCCTTTACGGTAACGGTGAACGCAGCCCAAATTATTCTATACAAATACAAATCTTTATTTTACATAAAAATGTGGTACAAAAGTCGTTATTAAATTATCAGGTTTCACACATTCCACCAGAAACTGGCATGCAAAATTAACATAGGAAAAAGACTTAAATATCGAGAAACACGATTTAGAATACTTAAAACCTAATGTTTACAATGTCAATATGAACACTTAATACCGTCACAATTACAATTATATTCCTAATATGTCATAATTATATTACAAATCTAGTCACAATAATAAATGTCAAGTTCAATGTTTAAAATAATCAAAATATTCGTCAACAGAGTAAAAACATTCTTGTACTAGCCATCTCCTAAGTTTACGCTTGAATAGTCCAATAGGCAAATCTTTGATGTCATCATGCAAACGATTAAAAATGTCAATAGAATTACAGTATGCGTTCTTGCTGTACAATTGTGTCTTACGAGCAGGACCAACGAGACGATTTGGGTATCTTGTACGAAAGTTGCATGTATCTTTATAGGTTTTAAAGAGATCTGGGTGAGCCTTGACAAATAAACAAACTTCATATATATAGATGCATGTCATAGACAGTAAATTCAGGTGTCTAAATAGCGGCCTACAGGATGTTAAGACATCTACGTTACAGATCGCCCTGATGCACTGCTTTTGTGCTATAAGTGCGCGCTTTACAACGTTCTTAACCTGCTCATTGTTATTATTTATTCATATATGTATGACAATAAAAATACGCTGTTTTTATAATCTTAATTGACACTCTGCCAGTTAGCAGCTGCACTAATTATTTTTTAAAGTGTTCTGCTGGACCATCGCATTTAGATTTTTTTTTTGGTAGAAACATCCGATATTGCATGCCCTAATGAGCACATTAGGGCATGCAATATCGGATGATTCTCAATACCGGTATTGAAATCCGATATTGGACCCCAATACCGGAGTTACCGGGATTTCGATATTAATATCGAAATTTTTGGTTGCAAGTAATGATGTAATATAAAATATACGTAGATATGTCATAAGCGGTCCAAAAGTGGCACACTAAAACTTGGTCAAGTCAAGTCGCACAGCTTGCCAAAGTTTTGGTCGTCAATGGAAACGAATGCTCTCAGAATTTGGTGGCCATTTCACGGAATTTCGTATAGACAACATATCTACCTATTTTTAGGGTTCCGTACTCAAAGAGTAAAACGGGAACCCTACTTATTACTAAGACTTCGCTGTCCGTGTGTCTGTCACCAGGCTGTATCTCAAGAACCGTGATAGCTAGAGAGTTGAAATTTTCACAGATTATGTATTTCTGTTGCCGCTATAAGAACAAATACTAAAAACAAAATAAAATAAATATTTTTATTGACTGAAACGTGGTCGCTTACAATGGGCCTCATAAGAAAGCTCAAAGTCACCCAAAGGGCAATGGAGAGGGCTATGTTGGGAGTTTCTCTGCGTGATCGCATCAGAAATGAGGTTATCCGCAGCAGAACCAAGGTAACCGATATAGCCCTCCGAATCGCTAAACTTAAGTGGCAGTGGGCGGGGCACATTGCACGTAGAACCGATGGCCGCTGGGGCGGAAAGGTTCTCGAGTGGCGACCACGTACCGGAAGGCGCGGCGTGGGTAGGCCCCCACAAGGTGGACTGATGACCTGCTAAAGGTCGCGGGAGTCCGCTGGATGCGGGTGGCGCAGGACCGGTCATTTTTGCACTCTTTGGGGGAGGACTAGGTCCAGCAGTGGACGTCTTTCGGCTGATATGATGATGGTGATGATGATTTTTATTGATAATTATACGGAACCCTTCGTGTGCGAGTCCGACTCGTACTTGGCCGGTTTTTTATTTTACATCATTGGTTGTAAGTTAAAGTTCACTTTTTCCATTAAAATATCTCAGATATTAAAAATGTAATAGGTATATTCTTGTTATCTATCACCAATTAACACCAAACGGTAAACAATTAAATTTTAAATATATATTTGTATTTTTTATTACGTATTCGCTAATTTACTTGGATTTAGATTAATGGAAGTTTCGCAGTTTTAGTTTGTTTATCAAAAATGTACATACCTATTCGTAAGTACAGTCGCCATCAAATACATAGGTTCACTATAGGTGTTCAAAAATATCGGCGCATTAATGCCTTGAAAATAGAGGTGTGTTCCGATGTTTGTGACGTGCTTGTTTGCTCCGATGTATGTGATGGCGACTCCACTTGATCACTGAAAATTTAGGTTTCTAGGTTTTTATTTCACAACTAAAGTAATTAGGGGGGCCGAAAATGGCCCGAATGGCTTCAAGAAAAGGATGGTACAGTCGCCATCACATACATCGGAGCAAACAAGCACGTCACAAACATCGGTACACACCTCTATTTTCAAGGCATTAGGGTGCATGTGCCGGTATTTTTGAACACCTATAGTGTACCTATGTATGTGATGGCGACTGTACGACGGTGCCTTGTTTTGCTCTAAGTACTATATGACATGATCATTCGATAAAAAACTTTTTGACGTTAATATGATCTGGTCGCACATTACGAGTATGAATGTTAAAAATAATCGTAATAGTAGGTACATTTAGAAAATTTGATGCTAGTGATTTACTTAAAAGTTTATGGAGCCGTTTGCGGCTACAGCTTTTATCTGTTCAGCTAGCGATGATGTATTTGACAACTGTCTATACGAGTATAATACAGGGTGATCCCGGGAATTTCCGTTAACTTTGGCATAGTGCAGAGTACATTCACAGAAACAAACTAGCATAATAATTTTTTGGGAAAAAAAAATATTTTTTTTTTTCGATTTTTGTACGTAATAATTTAATGTAGCGTTAACAGATATTGTCTTATTGTACAAGGGCCTTGAAACACATGAAATAAAAAATATGTAATATCGACCGAACTCACTTTGTAAACCTCAGAACATAAAAATAGGGAGAAGTGGCGTACTGCTTCATTTCAACCAAAACCGATGTCCCCAGTTTTCTCCCACCGCAGCGCCCACACACACATTGAACCGTGTAAAAACAAAGACTCGGGCGTTGCCGGTGAGTCTACGTCAACGTGCAAACAAGGGCTGTGATTGGCTTAAACGCACTACACTAGGGGGGCGACAAACGTAAAAATGATGTTTTATCGACATTGATATATACATTATTATGTTAAGATATTGATGAGTAATAAAATGATAAGTTTGGTATGTATTGGTATTCTAGCTACAAGTTTAAATAACACGTGTTACCATAAATCGCAAAGGTAAAAAAATATCGACGAATACCTACCTACAGACAGAGTAACATAAACGGCTTTTTGTAAGTTCGTGTTCACATACATTTAAAACTCTGGTCGCATCGATATTTTTGAACTGTACCAGGCCTATCCCACTCGCATTTTGGCGCGAAATAATGTATCCATTACTCATATTACGAGATTTAACGCTAAGGCCGGTATCTACCAGAGATGATGTATTTCCATACATTTGACACCTAGGTTTCAAGCGAGCGAGGTGTCAAATATATGTGACCAACACATCCTCGCATATCTATTTGTCGCTATTTGTCGTTCATACTGCGACTTAGTGAAAATCTTATTAGTAGGTACCTTAAATTTTTTGTAACTTTTAATCTTATTAGTATATTATTAGTTACCTTTAAGATAGGCACCCAACCAAAACAAGTAATAAAATAAAATAAAACAGCAAAAAGTAGTCGAAATAAAATCACTAGTATATCGTACTTCTATTTTATCGATTACGCGTAAACTGTAACTACACTTTGCCACACCTCTAGTTCACGACGCCAAGCAGCGGCCGTACCACAAAAAAAATCAAGCAGCGTCCATATCGATAGAGTTTAACACATTGCGCCGTGGTTTAGCGCTGTACAGGTTGCTTATTGTACACACAACACACACTGCACAGAACAAAAATATGCTTTTTCGTTCGATATGTTAGTACGATCCCGAGAAATGATGCGGCGTTGCGTTTATTTGTTAAAATATTTGTTTTTACTGACTTATAAGTGAAAATACGAATACTTACATGTGGTACGTGACTCCACTATTCTTGTAGATTTTAGTTTCACTCCTATTTTTACATGTAACCACGCTACAATTCGGCATTTTGAGTAAATGTGGGAGAACATTTCAGTATCACGGCAAGTTGCGACTAACCTGCGGCGGGCAGTAACATGCCCATTTGGCCATGTCGCGGCGACTCGCGCCACGCCCCCGTTTCATATCTATTTCTTTTTATGATCTGAGTTGTAAACCTTCTTGTAGTGTATAGGAGCCTTACAAAATTTAAAGGCTCTTAACTGTGACGTCATCTGTCACAGTTAAGAGTGTTTTAGAGGTAGCTTCAAGTTCGCGGCGTCTAAGTGCTGGAATGATATCCCTCCCCCTATCCAAGGGGCGCTTAGCAGATACCTATAGGTATATACACCTTTAAGCGTAAAGGCTATTTGTTGACGCTCCAAAAATCTTAATCCTAATACTGCACAGCAAAAAATATGCCAATTGCTAATTTTATCTAGTTTTTGTATTTAGTTTAATATAGTAAAATTTACTTTAATGTGTAACGTAGTTATTATTTTATTGATGCTGCATGTAGGTAGTGCGTATACATGTAGGGCAAACCTTGGCTAATCTGTGATATGAAGTTATTCGGTGATAGCTAATTTAAGATCTAATAGCGGAGTTACTCGATATCTTTACGGCTGTTAATAATTTGCAGTAGGTGGCTGCCCTGTCATTCAACTTACTTACGTGCAGCAAATAACCGAACGCATCCGTCAAAATTAAGAAAAAAAAACTAAAAAAAAACACTTAAAACCTAACTATTACCGATTAGCCAAGGTTTGCCCTACTATTTCACTATGTATTTATGTTTATTTATTTCTCGCCTTTCACAATTATATAGTTGTGTAATTATAATTGTATGACGTTTCCGTGAGTCACCAACGGTGCTGGCTGAAAATCAGCGCATAGGTGTCTGACTGACATCTCAGCATAATGCTGAGCCAGTGTTCGGTTCACTGCCGCAGAGACACACTTGTTACATGTTTTTTACTGTTCTTTTTTTTTGTTTAATGTGTGTGTCCTGTGTGTTAGTGAATAAATGTATCTTTCTTTATTTCTTCTTTCTTTCTATTTACACTGGTTAAATCTGCAAAACAGTTTAAATTAAACATTGAATATCTTGATAACAGTAGGAGTTAAGATACTACTGTCTTGGAGAAATTAACTTTATTTGATCTACCTAAACTATGCTCCCTTGCAATTAACGGAAATTTGTTAGCCCCCAATTTTCTGTATTGTATTGTCAGTTGACTCAGTTGTCAAATACAACTTCCCTCCCTAAGCAGATAGTAAAGTAAGTAAATGAATCAAAGCCAAAAGTTTAGTCGGGCTATCAAATGTACAAAATATGAACATTTTATATTTTTTCTGGGCGGTTTTATGTCAGGTTCCTACATACAAATCTTTTTTTTTTTTATAATACCGAAAACTTCGGTTTTACTGTGAAAAAAACGAACTTACCATTAAAAAAAACTCAAGGTAATTTGCAGTGATCGGATCTAGGATGCAATTTCCCGGGGTTTAAGTCCGTAATATTAAGATGGATACGACTTACAATCCCGCGACTTTTTTTGTTACCTACCTTTACAAAGAGATAAATTACTTTTAATTTTAAGCAGTTTACAGTATAAACTTTTAAAAGAAAAATACCCTAATTTGTCTTCACCTCCCCAGCCAGTGGTATCTTACTACGTAAAAAACTTTAATGAAATCAATTCGGTTTTGTCATGTTTAAAAGCTTCAGATTCGGTGGCGATTAGAAAAGCTAACCAAGTGTTGCGGAAGCCCTTAAAAACGATTTAGCCTTCATAGACGAACATTTTAAAATCATCGAGATAGTTTTAAAATAATATTTTCATTTTGTTTATTTAGTTTAACCCTCGAAAAACTTATTATTTACAATAGCCCATTTCCCTAAATCCCGGGAAATCCGAGACACATCCACGATAAGCTTAACGTTTGAGGTCGTTCACCCCAAATTGCATCCTAGATCCGATCACTGGTAGGTAGGTAATTTGTGATTACTTTCATTCCCGATTTACGAATCCTAATAACGTTTTGTGACCGTGTTTTGTGGTTATTCAATAAAAGTTGACTATTTTAGCGGAAGCCGATATTGACTTCTAATTAGTGTTGTGGATAACGCTCATTTTGAGGCTTAAAGACTTGAACCCTAAAGACTCCCGAGGCTTAAAGACTCAAGTGACGAAAAGTCAATATTTTGCATTCATATGCGTAAAATAAACCAACACGGTTCTTGAAAAGCATCGAGTCTTTAAGCCTCGGGAGTCTTTAAGGCTTGAGTCTATAAGCCTCGAAATGAGCGTTATCCACAACACTACTTCTAATAGTTTAAATAATGCTCCTACCACCATCAGAGTAGAAAAGTGGTTACGGCACTTGTAGGTCGGAAAATAATGTAGGACAGACAACTAAAATTGTCGAGACATATTATAATACTCATACTCATACTCATACTCATTTATTCATAAAATATAAAAAATTACATGTCAAAAATAGAATTATAATATGTCAAATGAATTTGATTATTCAACTAGTATAACATAACAATATTTAGGTATGAGTAACAAAATGTCAAAATTAGAATTATAATATGTCACATGAATTTGATTATTCAACTAGTATAACATAACAATATTTAGGTATGAGTAACAAAATGTCAAAATTAGAATTATAATATGTCACATGAATTTGATTATTCAATTAATATAACATAACAATATTTAGGTATGAATAACAAAATGTCAACATTATACAATGATTAAAATTATTATTATTACCAATATTTTATATATACTCCTTAAAATTATAAAAAGCTTTATCAGTCAGCCATTTTTTAGCTTATTAAGAAATGTCGCATCATTTTCAATATCTTTAAATTCGGAGGGTAATTTATTGTAGATACCCGGCCCTACTACATACATTATTTTTGTTGATTTCATAAGTCGACAACATGTCGTGGCCAATGTGTTCTTATTCCTCTGTTAATAATTTAATAATATAGCCATTTTATTCCATATTTCTAAGGTACATTTCAAATGTTATTAGTAAGTTGTTAGGTAGTTATTTTATATTATTGTTAGTATGGTTAGTTTTCTTTAATTGAAATAATGACCCCTTTTTGGATAAAGGCCGTCTTATTGGTCTACCAACATTTCTTTTCCCCTTTGGGCCTTTCCATCGTTTACTCTCTATGTTCCATCTTTTGTCTGTAGGTATATCGTGAGATATGTCCAGCCCATTTCCACTTTAAATTCAGTGCCTGCTTGAGGGCGTCTGTGAGTTTTGTCTTCTGTCGGATATTTTCCCTTCTCACTTTATATATCTTTCTAATCTTCAACATACTCCTTTCCATTGCTGTTTGAATACATTGAATTTTAATATAGATACCAATATTTAACTTGCGCATTAATTCCTCTATATTTTTTTAACAATGACATGCAAATTTCACAATTTTGTGCTAATAAATAATGTAAAATTTTCAATACCTGTTTGTCGATATTTCGATATTGGTCCTTACCTTTTAAATTCCGCTATTACAATGTAGGAAAATTGGTCTTGATCGGTCGGATAATTGTGTTTGTTGCGAGATCGCGACAACACAGACCATAGTCCCTATTCGTCCCGGTACCGCCGCATAGCTGAGTTTCTTGCTGGGGTCTTCACAGCTAGGCTAGGTTTAGTGAATTAGCGATAAAACTCCCAGTAGGTACCTACCTACTGCGATACCACTCTGCCCAAATTCGGTTGAAACCGTTCAAACAATTTCATACATCAGCATTAGGTATGTGAGTCTCTATATGCTACCAGGCCTTATCCCACTGTCATTTTGGCGGGAAATGTAGATTATCTATCTATGGTAACCTCCTGGTGTAGGTATGTACCTACGTCTTGGGTGTCAGGCCTGCAGCCGCACAGTGTATCGCACACATTGACGTTAGGCACACAGTTATACGAGTTTCAATTTTACCTACATCATTTTGCTAACATGGCGTAAGTACCTAGTACCTCCTAATTCCATTGTATAAGATGAACTGTTTTATAAAACTTAACCGGTATTCGTGTACCTATTTTCTTTACTTAATCCTTCCCGGCTATTATACATTTTTATCATCATATCATATCATTATTTCCAAGCAGGATGATCATTTCGATAACAAACATAGGAACTAAAAAATAAGAACTTATATAGATCAACATTATTATTATTTATTTATTTCATAAACAGAGTAGGTACCTATATAAACTTAATAACTAACTGGGTCTCACAAAACTGTTGGTACAGTTTGTCTGTGTGAGCATAGTACAGTAGTAGGCAGTGGAACTTCTGCACCTTTTGGTTTGGTACCTATAGTATTATATTAGGTACTTTGGGACATGTTGCATATTCAATTCAATTCAATATATATTTATTTCAGGTTACTGGACCCATAATGTGTTAGTTACAATAAATTAAATTAAATTAAATTAAGTGTTAGTGACAAAATAAATTACTAAATACAATACATTAATTAACTTATTTATTTATTTATTTTATTTTATTTAGCCCAGATATGAGACACTGGTGCATGCAATGACTGCCAGTGTCTCATAAATGGACAGTCAATACGGTCGGCGACGACCGCCAGCAGGGCGCTGCCGCCGGCGCGCGCGCGTCGCGCCGCAGAGGCCGCCCTCTTGCGCATGGTGCTGTAAAAACAGTCCACGCGCGCCTCCGCGAACATGCCCGAGGCACTGCAGTATCGCGGCAGCCGCAGCAGTACCCTGAAGGCGTCATTGTATTGAACGCGGAGAGCGTTGTATGCTTTCTTTGTGTAACTTACCCACAGGCTGCTCGTGTAAAAAGTAGTGCAATATGCACGGAAGAGCGTGATCTTCACACCAGTTGAGCAACGAGCGAACCTGCGGGCTATCATGTTAGCTCTGACTGACAACGCTCTCCGCTCCCGTTCAATATCGTCGTCATCTTTCAGATCATCGGACAGCACATGACCCAAATATTTAAAGCGGTGGACCCGCTTCAAAGGAACACCGCTAAGACATACAGGTGGTACATCCGATGGGCATTTGGTCCCTGACTTAAAAACCATGAGTTCGCTCTTTTTGGCATTATATTTTAAGCCGTGACCAATCGCAAACTGCTCGCAAATGCCCACGAGCTCACGGAGACCGCCAACAGACGCACTCAGCAACGCCATGTCGTCTGCATAACTAATGTTATTAAAACATACCCCGTCAATATGACAACCAACATGACGCTGGCTGAGTGCCTCAATTAACTCATTCACGTACAGGTTAAAGAGTGTAGGCGAGCTCAACCCCCCTTGTCTCACACCACACTCCAACCTGTACCCGTCCGAGATCGTGTCCCCCCACCTTACGTGGTTGACCTGGCTTCCATACCAATACTTGAATATTTGGATGAGCTCCAAGGGTAGTTTTATCTTCTTGAGCTTTTCCCACAATACGTGATAGGAAACCAGATCAAATGCCTTCGACAGGTCGAGAAAGCAGGCGTAAACAGGCGTGTTTCGGTTGGTGTAATATTTGACGGCATGCTTCAGACAGACAATCGCGCTTTCCGTAGAGAGTTTGGGTCTAAACCCAAACTGATTGTCATGAAGCTTGGTGTGGATGTTTAGATGTCTGTTAAGCAGACCGTCAAATACCTTTGCAATAACCGTTGCTAATGAGATAGGTCTGTAGTTGGTCTTATCTGCAATATCTCCCGTTTTATTTTTAATAATAGGCACTACGACCGTTCTCATCAGTTCCGTTGGCAAATAAGAATGCACCACACATAAATTGAACACGCCTGCCAGCACTCGAGGCAAGTGCGGACCGGCGTGCTGCAAATGCTCAATGCTGAGCCCGTCATGACCAGGGGATTTGCCTCTGGACATTGTTTTAATCACCTTTGCAACTTCCTCAGGAGTAAACTGCAAACACTGGTCAGTAACTAGCTCAGCATCGGGCACCCGAACCTCCACTACTGGTTCTGTAAGCGGTGATTGCACGGCAAAATGAGACTTAAACATGTCCGCAATCTCCTTACGATCACTTACGTCGCCAACATTCACAGGAAGGCTAGGCTTACCATTTAGCTTGCACGTGCTTTTCCAAAAGCCCCGGAAGTCATGTTTGGAGTGTAGTTCGGCAAGACGGTCCATCTTAATTTGGTCACTGTGATTCTCGCACCATTTTAATTTTGATTTAAAAATGCGCCTTGACTGACACATTTCGTCGTAAATAGGACCCCGCGTGGGCTTACCATACAACAGCCAAAATTGGAACTTGGTCCTAGCCTCCCTATGAGCCCCGCCGACGTGTCGGTTCCACCCCATCACGTAACCCACACGTTTCTTACAACCAATTCGCCCATTTTCACGACCTGCAACGGCTGCCTCCCTTAAAGCGAGTACCACGCTGTCAAACAAACTATCAATTATATCCTTATGCCTAACATCATTACAAAATTTACCTATACAGCACAGTTCATTTGGACAATCTATTAATTTTAACCTATTTTCACATTCTACAGAGTACTTATCTACTTCAAAAATATTGCGTTCGCCCCATGATACTTTATTATTCGTACTTGTGACGCATGTAGTATGCACCTTAGCTCTAATGATATTTAGATTACACTTTATCAGGAGCGGAAAATGGTCAGATCCAAGTATATCATAATCTACATACACGTTGCTTATACAGTCCAAAGCCGAATTAGTTACAACACAGTGGTCTAACCACCGTGTAGTACCGTGCACCTCACTTATGAAGGTAAATGTGTCGGATTCCAAGCCCAATATATTTATATCTGCGCAGTTCCAATTGTGTTCCACACAGAAATTGTCTAGTTCATAATAAAACGGTTCGTGAGGATGTGCGTTGAAGTCCCCTAATATAAACACGGCTTCCACATTACAATTGTTTATAATTGCGCTTACCGCACCGAGGCAGTCCGTGAACTCCGGAAGATTACACACTGCATCCGTTGGCATGTACACACTAAACACAAGCATGGACCGGTCACTTACGGTGATTTTAATGGCACAAACTCGCGGGTTGTGACACGGTATCACAGTGACGTCACAAAACGCGGCGCTCCTCCATAGCAGTGCTACACCACCAAAAGGCCGCCCGCGCAGCATGCCCGCTGAAGTGTCGACCGCAGAGGTACCAGTGCAGCCAAACTCGTCATTTATACCGTTGAGAAACGTCAAGTTGTCCAACGTTAACCACGTTTCCTGCAAGGCCACAATGTCTGCAGATCGGCATAACTTGCGTACGTCCATAACAGAGCGTTTAACGCTCTTGCAATTATAGCTAGCTAATAAAATCGGCTGTATATCCATGTTACAATTTATTTGGTGTGCCATTAGCGTGCGTTTGCGTATAATGCGTAAAGCGTCGAAACAGTATACCTTTAGGCCACAATTTGTCGTCTAAAAACATCGCTATCTTTGACTCCGGTACAAAAAACTTATAAGCATCATAGTTGGCTTGCCTTTTTGAAATTATTTTGCGAAGTAGTACCGATTCCTTAGTCTCATTAAATATGTGTGATTCAATATCCCGTGGGTTCGTTTCCTTGTGTACGAACGTTATAAACACAGGAACTTTCATCTCGGCGGCCTTAAACTTTCCCAAGCCGGCATCATTGACGCCTATTTTCGCCAGATACCGATAGTTTTTCTTCTTCTTGCGGTTCCGACCGTCTTTCCATTCTTCATTATTAATATTTTGTTCATTATCAATAATGTCATTCATATCAGCTGTAGTGCGCGGCTGCGTTATCGCTGATTCGATCAGCTGTCGATGAGGCGAAGTAACAATACCGGCCGGCGGCGGCGAGTTTAAGCGCTCTGAAGAACCGGTTTTTCGCTGGACAAAATCGTTTGTTTGCTGCATTTTACTACAATCAATATTCATAGGATCGATTGTATTGCTTGAGCATTCGTTCATGTTTACATTAGCTTTTTTAGTATTATTCATGCCATTTTTACTTATATCGTGCGTCAACTTCGGTAACGATTCTTGGGTGTTCGTTGTGTTTAAATTTATATTCTCACAAGACGTGTCCGCCACATAGGAAATTCCAAACGGTCCGCTGTTCATATTCAAATAAGTTCCCCCTCCACCGCGCTTCATGTTAACATTGGTGCTGACGTGGGGTAAGGAGGCATACTTCATATTATCAAGCTCAGTTTTTAACTCGATTACCTCTCTTTGAGTTGCATAATTTGCATTAATTGTCTGCACTTGATTTTTGAGAATCGTCAAGTCTTTCAAAAGCGACGATACATCCAAATGGTCCCACAATATTGGGGGTAGTTTATCCAGCTGTCGAGCTACGAACAAAGGAGTCAATTGGGGATCAATTCTTCTTAATAGGCCTATAATATCAGCCAGATCACGATTCTCCTTGCCCTGTTGTTTACGTTTAATTTTTCGCTCACCACTAGGCACTGAATCAAATAACAGTGATTTAGACTGTTTGATTTCATCACTGCTAAAAGAAGTCACACATATACGAATAAGACTGTCGTCGTCCATCACCGATAACTTATTTTGGATAAAACACAGCATTTCGTCAACAACTATTTCACAAAGCGTACATTTCACTCGAGACGAAGACATTTTTGCGAGCGTAATTAAACGACCCGGCTCAATACGCTGCGGCACGTACGGATGTGCGCGCGCGACTGCATATATTTTTGCGATGCACGTGTGTCTTGTATGGTTAGAGAATCAAAAATAAAAATGGCCGCTGCGGGCGATCTATGGTAACTTGGGCGCCGCTTCGCCCACGCGCGGGATGCTGTATTGTTATTGGGCGCGATCTTCGTTCCGGTGTCGCAAGCAGTACAGAAGCGCGATGGCGGCTAATTGGCGGTCCCTGATAGGGCACGTGGGCGTGGTCTCGCTCCCAGTAACAAGATGGCGTTTGTACGGAGCTCGTTGATTGGCTGCAGAGATAAGCGGCAATGAAGAAGCGTGATGCTGGATGTGTCAAACAAGTGCAGGCTAGGAGAGATAGCTCACGCGTTGCTCGGCGGAGCGGGATTATTTAGGTTAATTGAGTTTTTAGATTTTCATCATCATCATATCAGCCGAAAGACGACCACTGCTGAACATAGGCCTCCCCCAGAGAGTGCCACAATGAGTGGTCCTGCGCCACCCGCATCCAGCGGACTCCCGCCACCTTTACCAGGTCATCAGTCCACCTTGTGGGGGGCCTTCCGGTACGTGGTCACCACTCGAGAACCTTTCCGCCCCAACGGCAATCGGTTCTACGTGCAATGTGCCCCCGCCCACTGCTACTTAAGCCTAGCGATTCGGAGTGTTATATCGCGGTTACCTTGGTTCTGTTGCGGATTGCGTCATTTCTGATGTGGTCACGCAGAGAAACTCCCAGCATAGGTATTAGCCCTCTATTGCCCCTTGGGTGACTTTGAGCCTTTTTATGAGGCCCATAGTAGGTACCTAAGCGACCACGTTTCGGTGCCATTCCTACGTCATCACTGGCAACACACACTGTAGGTACTCTCGTCTTGAGACACTGCGGAATATTAGACGAAAAGATGTGCCGTAGCTTCCCGAACGCTGCCCAGCCGAGTAGCCGACATAAAAAATGCGAGGTGGCACCCCCACACTACGCAAGTCTTTTGTTTTTGGACTTCGTATGAAGTCGGTGGCATGTGGGTGGCAACGGTGACAAACTTGAGCTCAAGTCAGTCGCGGCAAATGCGTTAAGCATCCCTAGCACGGTCGACTTAAGTCGACTCCCCATACAAACATAGTTTAGTAGGTACTCATTTTAAATAGGCTTATATATAGATACCTATATATATATTAGAGGGCTATGCTGGGAGTTTCTCTGCGCGATCGCATCAGAAATGAGGCTATCCGCAGCAGAACCAAGGTAACCGATATAGCCCTCCGAATTGCTAAACTTAAGTGGCAGTGGGCGGGGCACATTGCACGTAGAACCGATGGCCGTTGGGGCGGAAAGGTTCTCGAGTGGCGACCACGTACCGGAAGGCGCGCCGTGGGTAGGCCCCCCGCCAGGTGGACTGATGACCTGGTAAAGGTCGCGGGAGTCCGCTGGATGCGGGTGGCGCAGGACCGGCCATTGTGGCACTCTTTGGGGGAGGCCTATGTCCAGCAGTGGACGTCTTTCGGCTGATATGATGATAATATATAGATATATACCTACAAACGTAGTTTAGTACTCATTTTACAAGCTTTTATTTAGTTTCATCTGTCCCGTTGTCTTTCTGTAATCAAATCTTGCAAGTTAAATTTGACCCACTTCCCGGTTTCCGATTGAGCTGAAATGTTGCATGCATATGTAGGTATATCGCATGACAATGCAATATTATGATGACATGAAGCTGGTCTGATCCTGGAGCTGGAAGGTGGCCATAGGAACTCCGCAATAAAACGACACAACCCCCTCGAGTTTGGCCCTTTGGCCTTGTTAGAATCGTCTCAATGAGTAGGTAAGTAGTTGATGATGGTTTACAGAAAAGTACAGTCGGCAATAAAAGCTTGTACCTACTGTACCTACCTACCAAAAATTTAATTTTTGACACAAACTTATTTATTAAATAGGCCACGCGGACGAAGTCGTTAACAGAACCTAGTAATTTATAATGTTGTTATTTCAGTTACAATTACATATAATGTTTACAGATAACAAACAACTTCATACAAACAATCGATCGCGAGACAAACAACCTGACACACAACTTGAACATCAACCCCCAACCTCCACCGGAAACCATCCATGAAGACGTGGTAATCCCAAACTTCATTAAAGACGAGATAGAGATTGACGTATTAGTCGACAATGTAGACACAAATGATGTGCTAGACTTAAAACATGATTCTGGGGATGATTTCGCGTGGCCAAATGATGATTCAAATGTTCAAGTCGACGATACAGCTGTAGCGTCAACGAAAGGTGATTCTAATGAGTTCGCGTGGCTGGATCGTGAAGATAGTGTGATTAATGTTGGTAATATAACGGTTGCTCCAGCTTTGAAATTGAGCAAGACTAAGAAGAAAAGAGTGGTAGCTAAGAAACAGAGGTTAACTAAGAAGAATAAGTTCAGTACAGAAGATGATATCAAGGAGTTTGAGGAGAAATATGACTTTGAAGTGAGATGTTTGACTGAAGAAGAAATGGTGGAAGATATGGAGCGAAGGAAGTTATCTGAGATGTATCTCAAAGGTATGTTTCTGTTAACTTATCATCATCGTCATATCAGCCGAAAAACGCCCACTGCTGGACATAGGCCTCCCCCAAAGAGCCACAGTGACAGTCTTGCGCCACCCTCATCTAGCGGACTCCCGCGACCTTTACCAGGTCCACCGTGTTAAGGCGACGTATTAGGCTCGTGGTCTTCTCTCCCTCTCACTATGAGCATAAGCGTGAGCGAGATGGAAGTGCGTGTTCGGAAGCGCGGATATCATGTTTTTTAATTTTAATTTTGTTCCCTCAAACATGATATTGCCGATTTTTAGAACCAATTTTAATATGTTTAGCTGTTGTGCATAATTGGTTACGAACTTTTTAAGTGTATTTTGAACCTATGTTCGTGATTTTTTTCTATCGAGCGAAAATCAAAAACTCAGGATTCGAATCGCTGTTGTCCCTCGAGAAAGGCCTCAAGATTGCTAATTGAATTTAGAGCAGCCGTATTATAATCCAAACAAGCGCTACGACTTTTTAAAAATCCGTTTTCTGACCTCACATCGCCTTAATCGTATAGCTTCCTATTCTAGATTCTGCGAAGTCTCGTAAAATTGTTCCTTTTTAGTGTTCCGTACCAAAATTGGTCCAACGGAACACTTATGCGAGCACTCGGAGGCTGTCCGTCGGTCACAGCCAGTTTTTTATGCTAAAATGAACAGTGATATGACTCTGTTATAACATGGCATAGCGTGTAGTAAAAGTACCTAATGATTTATTAATTTTGTATTAAGCAGTAACGTCTGTTAACGAAAATGTATTTTCAAAGATTTATGTTAATTTTAGGAGACTTTAAATGCGAACTGTGCTGCAGAAGTTTCTCAACATCGACTGCTTGTGAAAACCACGTGAAGGACAAACATGACACGGTGAGTGACTCCACAAACTAATCTATAAAGAAATATTTGGGGACAATTCTTACACAAATCGACCTAGTCCCAAACTAAGCAAAGCTTGTACCTACTATGGGTACTAGACGACGATCTATATGGGTTATTCCCATCCTTCACCACCAATTTGTTACCAGTGGTAACAGCTAGGATTTTTTTCCCATCTTTTACCACTAAAGTACTCGGTTTCATAATGAATAGTACATTACTGCGGACGCCGGGAAAGAAGGGCTGGCCGGGTGAGTAGGTATAGACGGCCGACCGTAGGAAGGTCGCATAGTGATACGAAGCCGGCAAGCCCTTTTCACGGCCAGGCATGTACCTATAATGCTTTTCTCAAACATGTAATCAAATAAATCAATAAAAACTCCTCAAATCATACTAATTTTCATGGCTGAATGCCGTGATGCTGCGCCACAAATGGTGGAATGTAAATTTAAAAAAAAGTTACTTCCCGGCCTAGACCTTCAATTTCGAATGAAATTTCTTTACAGCTCTCTCAAATTGTTCCGCATGAAACGTGATACTTTGAAGCCTGTTATGACGCACGGAATGACGACATTTCATTGCATGTTTGAGGAAAAGCCATTTATTTTATTTTATTGAGATAATTATTCCTACAAAAATAAATTAAAATAGCACCGTTAAACCGTTTGGTTTGTCTCGATTGCTGCTTGGTTTGTCTAGCGCAGTGACTTACTGCTAACATAAAAATAAATTATTATCAAATGGTTTGTTACAGAGCATAGGTCCGAACGAGTGTCCCCTGTGTCACGTGCGCTACCGGTTTGCGGTGAACCGGAACCAGCACGTACAAGACGCGCACCGGCTGCAGTTCCGGTGCCGGCGCTGCGACCGGCTCGTGCCGGGCGAGTGAGTCACACATTGTGCAACAACGTGACTTAGTTTACAAAAATGTCACACCATTTACAAAAATCCCGCAACATATACACAGATTGTGACTAAGTTTACACATATACCTATCACATATTGTATAACAACGTGACTTAGTTTACAAAAATGTCACACCATTTAATTTACAAAAATTCCGCAAAATATACACAGATTGTGACTAAGTTTACACATATATCACATATTGTATAACAACGTGACTTAGTTTACAAAAATGTCACACCATTTCATTTACAAAAATCCGGCAAAATATACACAGATTGTGACTAAGTTTACACATATATCATATATTGTACAACAACGTGACTAAGTTTAGCAAAATGTCACGCCTTGTACACTCAGCGTCAAATACTTTGTAGTTACCAAAGTAGTCAAATAGTTCGGTACACCATATACAGTGCTGGACAAAAAGAATCATACACTTACACGGAAATGAGAGTTTCTTTCTGAACTACTTTATGAATTCGATTACATATATTATATCTTAGGCAAACTTGTAGCACATTCCATGGCTTATTATATATAGATATTAAAATTTCAAGATTCAACAAATTTATTTATTTACATGGGTATTTATCAATAGCACTTCATTTTGCTCTGGACAAATTAAATCATACATTAAACACAAACTCAATTAAACTTAATCTAATATTTTGTGTGGCCTCCTTTTGCTTTCAAAACCGCTGCTAATCTTCTAGGCACGCTTTCCACCAATGACTTTAGGTATTCAGGGTCGATATTGTCCCAAGCTTCTTCCAGTGCACCGAAGTAGGAATCCTTGTTAGTCACATTTGTTTTATTAATTTTGCTATCCAAATAAGACCATAAATTCTCAATCGGGTTGAGGTCGGGCGATTGTGGTGGCCATTCAAGCTGTTTGATCCTATTTGCCTTGAAGAATGCAGCGGATATTTTAGCTGTGTGCTTCGGGTCATTATCTTGCTGAATTAAATATCGGCCCTCCAAGCCACATTTAAGCAAAGAAATCTCTAAATTTTCTTGTAATATGTTAATATAATCTACAGCGGTCATTATTCCATTAATTCGAGCTAAGCTGCCAACTCCAGACCAAGCAAATGAGCCCCACACCATAACATTACCTCCACCATGCTTCACAGTTTTTTGTATGTTGCGTTCTGCCAACGCTTCGCAAAGCTTACGCCACACTCTGAACCGGCTTTTTTGTCCAAACAGCTCGAATTTACTTTCATCAGTCCATAAGATTGACTTCCAGTACTCCAAGGGCTTTCCAATATGTTTCTTCGCAAATGCAAGACGCTTTGTTTTGTTTTTACTGCTTATAAATGGACGCTTAGATGCTAAACAGTTTTTTAAACCATTTTCTCTGAGCCTGCGACGTACAGTTCGAGAACTGACCCTAAGATCCATCGTTTCCGTAATAGCTCTCGATGATATTTTTGGATTTAGCTTCGCACATCGAACAATTCTAGCATCATCGCGCAGAGTTGTTGATCGCTTGCGACCGACTCCAGGCAAGTTCGCCACAGTTCCTTGGTTTTCATGTTTCTTCCAAATGTGCTGTACAGCTCCCACAGAGATGGAATATTTTTCGGCAATTTTCCGAAACGAAATTTGTTTTTTCCTATCACGTATAACCAGATTACGAACATCTATGGAAATCTGTTTTCCTGACATCTTCAACATTGAAATAATACATGAAAGTTACTTCAAATGGTCAAGACTGACACAATGACCTATTTTTATTTTGTTTCTAGCCAGGCAATTACGTGGTACAATTTTATTTCTAGTAAAGCGTCGGTATTATCTATTTTGTCCAGAGTAAAATGACGCGGTAAAAGTAATCAAGCACTAGAAAACAATATTTTGAGAAGATCGCTAATATTGTTATATTAATAATAGAGCTCATTAAATGTCCTAAAAGTTTTCTATACAAACATCACGTGGTGAAGTTCACAAAAAAAGTTGTAAAGGAAAATATACTTTTCGTGTAAGTGTATGATTCTTTTTGTCCAGCACTGTATTTAGTATGGTGTACCGAACTATTTGGCCACTTTCATATTCATATTCATATTCATTTATTTGACTGCTACAGAGTATTTGACGCTGAGTGTACAACAACTTCACTACGATTACTGAAATTTCACACATGGTAAGTAGGTACAACAATGTCACTAAGTTTACAAAATGTCACACATTGTACAACGTCACTAATTTTACAAATTTTCACACAATGTAACATCACATTATTTTAGATTTTTTTCATGTTCTCTGCCTACCCCTTTTGGGATTACGGTCGTGGTCGGTATGTCTATGTATATTATAATGATGTAATGTTGTCCGCAGACCGCACGCAGTAGAGCACGCCGCGAGCCACGACGGAGCCACGTTCAAGTGTCGACACTGTGACAAGCGATTCCAGTGAGTACGCCACTATATATGTATTTATTATAAAATATATTATTATTATTGTATTGTATAATCTTTACATCCTTCCTATCCTTAGACCTATTTTTTTTGTCTAAATAAATTTGCAACGTCCACAATTTATCTGCTTTGCCTTAACGTTAGATAATGCTTAATAGCGTCAAGTCCGCATTTTGTACAGTCACAACACGGGATTGTTAAGCCACTTACCCCCTGTTCACAATTTGACCGTTTAACCCTTTTCCAGGCTGTGGCGTTATATTGACCATCTACAGACTGTCAAACATGTATCTTAATGTCAATGAATAAGACTGACATTTGATTGTCATGTTTCAATTCATCATCATCATCATCATCATCATCATTTTGTCGGGTACTCGTACATCTAGAAAAGGAAGAGAAAAGGTCCCGTCATGTTGTCTTTGTAATAAGCTTTTCTGTTTCTTGGTAGGATAACGATAAGCCATTTCAGTACCTGTTTTTTGGCTCTGAACATTGAACGAGCCTATATGTGAAGTGACCTGCATATTATTTGGCCGAATTGTCGACAGTAAGAAGACGACTTGCGCAACGCACATGCGCCTCGACCACCCCGTGGAGAACGCGGCCGGCGGCACTTGCGAGGTCTGTGGGGAGACTTTCATCAGCCGCACCGGCCTCAACTGTCACAAGACTCGCGCCCACAACAAGGTACAACACTCATGCTATACAATACGAGTAAGATCAAGACATGTGTCTAGACCAGCCCGTGGAGAACGCGGCCGGCGGCACTTGCGAGGTCTGTGGGGAGACTTTCATCAGCCGCACCGGCCTCAACTGTCACAAGACTCGCGCCCACAACAAGGTACAACACTCATGCTATACAATACGAGTAAGATCAAGACATGTGTCTAGACCAGCCCGTGGAGAACGCGGCCGGCGGCACTTGCGAGGTCTGTGGGGAGACTTTCATCAGCCGCACCGGCCTCAACTGTCACAAGACTCGCGCCCACAACAAGGTACAACACTCATGCTATACAATACGAGTAAGATCAAGACATGTGTCTAGACCAGCCCGTGGAGAACGCGGCCGGCGGCACTTGCGAGGTCTGTGGGGAGACTTTCATCAGCCGCACCGGCCTCAACTGTCACAAGACTCGCGCCCACAACAAGGTACAACACTCATGCTATACAATACGAGTAAGATCAAGACATGTGTCTAGACCAGCCCGTGGAGAACGCGGCCGGCGGCACTTGCGAGGTCTGTGGGGAGACTTTCATCAGCCGCACCGGCCTCAACTGTCACAAGACTCGCGCCCACAACAAGGTACAACACTCATGCTATACAATACGAGTAAGATCAAGACATGTGTCTAGACCAGCCCGTGGAGAACGCGGCCGGCGGCACTTGCGAGGTCTGTGGGGAGACTTTCATCAGCCGCACCGGCCTCAACTGTCACAAGACTCGCGCCCACAACAAGGTACAACACTCATGCTATACAATACGAGTAAGATCAAGACATGTGTCTAGACCAGCCCGTGGAGAACGCGGCCGGCGGCACTTGCGAGGTCTGTGGGGAGACTTTCATCAGCCGCACCGGCCTCAACTGTCACAAGACTCGCGCCCACAACAAGGTACAACACTCATGCTATACAATACGAGTAAGATCAAGACATGTGTCTAGACCAGCCCGTGGAGAACGCGGCCGGCGGCACTTGCGAGGTCTGTGGGGAGACTTTCATCAGCCGCACCGGCCTCAACTGTCACAAGACTCGCGCCCACAACAAGGTACAACACTCATGCTATACAATACGAGTAAGATCAAGACATGTGTCTAGACCAGCCCGTGGAGAACGCGGCCGGCGGCACTTGCGAGGTCTGTGGGGAGACTTTCATCAGCCGCACCGGCCTCAACTGTCACAAGACTCGCGCCCACAACAAGGTACAACACTCATGCTATACAATACGAGTAAGATCAAGACATGTGTCTAGACCAGCCCGTGGAGAACGCGGCCGGCGGCACTTGCGAGGTCTGTGGGGAGACTTTCATCAGCCGCACCGGCCTCAACTGTCACAAGACTCGCGCCCACAACAAGGTACAACACTCATGCTATACAATACGAGTAAGATCAAGACATGTGTCTAGACCAGCCCGTGGAGAACGCGGCCGGCGGCACTTGCGAGGTCTGTGGGGAGACTTTCATCAGCCGCACCGGCCTCAACTGTCACAAGACTCGCGCCCACAACAAGGTACAACACTCATGCTATACAATACGAGTAAGATCAAGACATGTGTCTAGACCAGCCCGTGGAGAACGCGGCCGGCGGCACTTGCGAGGTCTGTGGGGAGACTTTCATCAGCCGCACCGGCCTCAACTGTCACAAGACTCGCGCCCACAACAAGGTACAACACTCATGCTATACAATACGAGTAAGATCAAGACATGTGTCTAGACCAGCCCGTGGAGAACGCGGCCGGCGGCACTTGCGAGGTCTGTGGGGAGACTTTCATCAGCCGCACCGGCCTCAACTGTCACAAGACTCGCGCCCACAACAAGGTACAACACTCATGCTATACAATACGAGTAAGATCAAGACATGTGTCTAGACCAGCCCGTGGAGAACGCGGCCGGCGGCACTTGCGAGGTCTGTGGGGAGACTTTCATCAGCCGCACCGGCCTCAACTGTCACAAGACTCGCGCCCACAACAAGGTACAACACTCATGCTATACAATACGAGTAAGATCAAGACATGTGTCTAGACCAGCCCGTGGAGAACGCGGCCGGCGGCACTTGCGAGGTCTGTGGGGAGACTTTCATCAGCCGCACCGGCCTCAACTGTCACAAGACTCGCGCCCACAACAAGGTACAACACTCATGCTATACAATACGAGTAAGATCAAGACATGTGTCTAGACCAGCCCGTGGAGAACGCGGCCGGCGGCACTTGCGAGGTCTGTGGGGAGACTTTCATCAGCCGCACCGGCCTCAACTGTCACAAGACTCGCGCCCACAACAAGGTACAACACTCATGCTATACAATACGAGTAAGATCAAGACATGTGTCTAGACCAGCCCGTGGAGAACGCGGCCGGCGGCACTTGCGAGGTCTGTGGGGAGACTTTCATCAGCCGCACCGGCCTCAACTGTCACAAGACTCGCGCCCACAACAAGGTACAACACTCATGCTATACAATACGAGTAAGATCAAGACATGTGTCTAGACCAGCCCGTGGAGAACGCGGCCGGCGGCACTTGCGAGGTCTGTGGGGAGACTTTCATCAGCCGCACCGGCCTCAACTGTCACAAGACTCGCGCCCACAACAAGGTACAACACTCATGCTATACAATACGAGTAAGATCAAGACATGTGTCTAGACCAGCCCGTGGAGAACGCGGCCGGCGGCACTTGCGAGGTCTGTGGGGAGACTTTCATCAGCCGCACCGGCCTCAACTGTCACAAGACTCGCGCCCACAACAAGGTACAACACTCATGCTATACAATACGAGTAAGATCAAGACATGTGTCTAGACCAGCCCGTGGAGAACGCGGCCGGCGGCACTTGCGAGGTCTGTGGGGAGACTTTCATCAGCCGCACCGGCCTCAACTGTCACAAGACTCGCGCCCACAACAAGGTACAACACTCATGCTATACAATACGAGTAAGATCAAGACATGTGTCTAGACCAGCCCGTGGAGAACGCGGCCGGCGGCACTTGCGAGGTCTGTGGGGAGACTTTCATCAGCCGCACCGGCCTCAACTGTCACAAGACTCGCGCCCACAACAAGGTACAACACTCATGCTATACAATACGAGTAAGATCAAGACATGTGTCTAGACCAGCCCGTGGAGAACGCGGCCGGCGGCACTTGCGAGGTCTGTGGGGAGACTTTCATCAGCCGCACCGGCCTCAACTGTCACAAGACTCGCGCCCACAACAAGGTACAACACTCATTGTCGGCGCGTATAGACACGGCTGGTGGCTCATGACCCAGGTTAGCTTGATGATGTGGATGGCAGGTTGAAGAAATGACGAAGGCAGCGGTTCAGCGAATTAAATGTTTTTAATCCGGTATTTTTCTACATAGTTTTAAGTATGCGTGAATTTAACGTTATATAAAAAGGGCAAGTAAAAAAGTAGGTAAAAGCTGAGTGTCGCAGCTTATAAGGCGAAAGTCGAAGTGCGAGTCATCTTCCACGTCCGGTATCCCCATTGGCGCTTGAAGGGATGACGATCCAACATGCGATTGGCTGTCGATCACGTCATCTGTGCCTCTGATTGGCCGCTGGGCTTTTCCTCGATTCGTGACGTCATGGAAGATGTAACGTGTCTCTAGGCGTGCGCTGTCGCTTGCGCATTGGTTAAAATTCATCGTCCGCCATCAGCTGATAGGCGCGTATTCAAAATGCGCCTTAACATAAGCTCCCGGCCTTGGAAGATGCAGCTTCCAACATAGGAAGACGGTGAAAGTTAGTCATCTTTAATAGGCAGTGGGCAGATTTTTGAAACCGCTCGACGTACGGTGCCACGATTTGTGCGTATATCGGCCACTCTTGAGACACCATCCCTGCCAGGGAAGGTCTTCGTGATTCGACCCAAACTCCATTTGAGTGGCGGAGCATGGTCCTCCTTGATCAGTACTAGAGTGTCCTCCTTCAATTCGCCCTTGCTTCGTGTCCATTTTGTCCTAACCTGCAGCTCGGATACATACTCCTTGGACCAGCGCGCCCAAAAATGCTGTCGTATTTGCTCCACTCGCTGGTAACGTGACAGGGGGTGCAGCGTAACGTTGATGAGGTCGGTGCATACGGGAACAGTCAGCGGGCGTCCAACCAAAAAATGTGCCGGGCTAAGAGGGGTGTAGTCTCGTGGATCTGAGGACATAGGACTCAAAGGACGGGAGTTCAGGATGGCCTCGACCTGTGTCAATACCGTGCTGAACTCCTCGTATGTTAAATTGACATCACCTATTACACGTCGGAGGTGATGCTTGCAACTTTTTACACCGGCCTCGAATAAACCGGCAAAATGGCTAGCATAAGGGGGCATCATAATAAATTCGATTTTTTGTGAAGTTGCGTACTCCTTAATTTCACTTGAACATGAATTCAAAAACCTTGCGAAATCATTCATCAGGCCCACAAAATTTCGTCCGTTATCCGAGAAATTTTTTGAAGGTTTACCACGACGCGAAATAAACCTTTTCAACGCCATCAAGTACGCATCTGACGAGAGATCTGTGACCAACTCTAAATGAACTGCGCGCGTTGTGAAACATATGAAAATACACAAATACGCTTTAGTGGTGGTTGCTCCCCTCCCCTTGCGGTTAAGTATGTGATAAGGGCCACTATAGTCCTAGTCTACGGCGCAATTCATAAACACGAATCCAGGCTCTAATCGTTCGGGAGGCAAATTACCCATAATGGGGTTGAGCGTTTTTCCCCGAAAACGAGCACAGGTTACACAGTTGTGGACCACTTTCCTAGCGAGATTCCTCCCGCTTATGGGCCACCAAGTCTCTCGAAGTGAAAATAAAATATGTTGAGCTCCAGCGTGGAACAATTTTCGATGTTCGAATCGAAACAGTAATGTTGTAAAATGATGCTTACTGGAAACTAAAACCGGGTGTTTTTTATTATAATCAAATACCAATGAATCTGTTAGACGACCTCCAACTCTAATTACCTTTTGGTCGTCAATAAATAAGTTAAATTTTTCCAAGAAACCCTTTGCGATATGTTTATTTCTTGCTAATGCATCGTAAGCATCTGGGAACGAGTCTATCTGTGATAAGCGCGCGAGTAGTGTCTCCGATTCCCAGAGTTCACCCGGCGTCAGCGCACCGGCTCGACGTGCATGTTTATTGCGAGCGTTATGAATGAATCTAAGTACATACGCGGCTGCGCGCTGCATGCGATTGAACTGAGAAAACCTGGAGAACGTAAACAAATTATCATTCTTGTTGTTGCATACCAAACTAGTCACAGGATTTGATTTACGTTCTGGCAACTGGGACTCGTCTGGCAACAATGACGGATCTAGGTATTGATGGTGGACATAATTGGCATCATGCAGGAATTTGGGCCCATTCCACCAGAGATTGGAGTTAATTAATGTTTCTAAGTGCGCCCCGCGAGAAACTAAATCTGCTGGATTGTCCTTGCCGCTTACATGATGCCACGAATGACCTTGTGTTAATTCGTGAATTTCTGCGACCCTATTTTGGACAAAAGGTTTCAACAGGTTAGGCTGCATTCGAAGCCAGCCTAGCACTATGGTCGAATCTGTCCAAAATGTGACCCTGTCGAATTTAGAGCGTAACGATTCTCTTATTTTGTTGTATAATCGCGCGCTAACTAGTCCGCCAGATAACTCCAGCTTTGGCGTACTCATAGAGGGCGCTATGGGTGCGACCTTGGCCTTCGCGCATAACAGGCGTACTGTAACAGCTATCGCTATTCGCTATCAACTGTTCGTACATAGGCGCAGGACCCATATGCCAATTGAGATGCGTCTGAAAATAGATGTAGATCTATACTTATAGGATTGTTATTGCACATAACATGGCGTGGTATACGAATGTTAGGTAAAAACGAAAGGTTATTTACGAAGCGGTGCCAGGTCTGCGTGACGTCATCGGCAACCGCTGCGTCCCATTCAAGTTTTAACAAAAACAATCGATGTAGTAAACACTTAGCAATAGTTATCATTGGACTTAATAATCCAAGCGGATCGAAAACTTGCGATGCGGTTGACAATATTATGCGTTTTGTAACAGGGTTTAGGCCGGGCTCATGTCGTGTATGATAATGTAATTCATCACTTTTATGGTACCAACCTATACCTAAAGTTTTGCTATGTGCGTGCTCGCCTAAAGTGAGCTCTATTGATGAATCGTCTTTGTAGCATTGGTCTGTACAGTCGAAATTGAAAACCCACTTGCGTAATGGAAAACAACCAGAACTCAATACTTTTGTGGTTTCTTTGCAAATGCGTTGTAATTCCGCGGTTGTAGACGAACCAGTAATCAAATCATCTACGTAAAAATCGTCTTTAATAGTTCTGGCCACTTCGGGATCTGTACATTCCAATGCCAATTGTTTTAAACACCTGCAGCTGAGAAACGCCGCGGCCGTGGTTCCATATGATACGGTCCCCAGCTGATATACTTCGAGTAGATCAGTAGAGTTGTCGCGCCATAAAATCAGCTGTAAATCGCGTTGAGATTCGTAAATACGAATTTGCCTATAGTGTTTGTCGATGTCCGCGCACGCGACGAACCTATTTTCGCGAAACCTTAATAAAATAGCAATTAAATCGCCCTGAATGGGCGGTCCGACGCGTTGCAAGTCGTTCAACGATTTTCCACTGCTTGAAGAAGAGCTCCCATCAAAAACGACTCTTAAACGAGTAGTAAGTGCGTGTAATCGGAGTACTCCATGATGAGCAAAAAAATAATTAGGGGTTCCGTATGTAAAAACTCGCTTCATGTGGCCTAACGCAAGGTATTCTTTAATGAAGTCGCTGTACATACTCTTATATATAGGATCGCGATTAAGACGTTTTTCCAATGACATAAAACGCCTTTTCGCTTGTACGAATGAGTCACCGAGTGCCTCTGGTGACTCTTTGAGAGGCAGCTGCACGCAAAACCTACCATCTTCGAGACGGGTCGTTGTCTTAACGAAATGTTCCTCACAAGCAATCTCGTCATCACTGCGCAAATCATACGATTTATGACTTGCATGGACCTCTTCGATCTCCCAAAACCTACGTAATTGGCTATCTAATGATTGCGTATCAAGAGATTGCGTGAAATTACAATTAATAGGATTTTTGCCTCGCGTATTGGAGTAAACAGGTCCTGAGATAATCCAACCAAATTTGGTATTTTGTAAGAATGGGCCGTTGACTAATCGCATTTTACCATCGACGAGGAGGTCCCAAAACTGCTCCGCGCCTATAAGTAAGTCAACGGATTGACATTCGTAAAAAGTTGGATCTGCCAGACGCACATTGTCTGGAATGCGGAATTGATTACGTTTAATCGTAAACGTAGGCAGTGTTGATGTTAATTGCGGTAAAACCAAACACTGTATGCACGTTTTAAAGTTGTCAACAAGCGAATTAATTTCTATTTCACATTTTTGCGAACAATGAGTAATAGAATTGCTGACTCCTCGAATTTGTTGAATGGACTGTATCAATGGCGGCTTTAATTTATCACACAACGCTTGCGTCATTATCGAACATTCGCTACCACTGTCGAGAATCGCTCGCGACCTATGATAATTACCGGAACTGTCACGAATGTCGATCAAAGCAGTAGATAACAAAACGGGTTGCACCGAAGACTCGTCTTGCGCGTTGATGTCTAAGTGTGCGTTCGTTACCTGCATCGTATGTTGTGCGTGTGCGATATTATTGTCAGGGATCGAGGCACAGGAGGAGGGTGACCTTGACGCGCTGTCTAGCGTGAGCAGCGATACGGAGCGCTTGTCACGGACGCCTTCCTTCTCGTCCTCGTGAATTATTGAATTATGTTTCTTATTGCACTTCCTGCACGGGCCATACCTACAATCACCAGACGAATGACCGGCACGCAGACAGTTCTCACACAATTGTTTATCGCGAACTAGTTTTAATTTATCGGGCAAACTTAAATCGATAAATGCTTGACACGAGTACAAAGGGTGTTTATCATTGCACATTGCACATAATCTTTTATACTGTGCTTGTTTAGTGTGAGATTTGTCCGCGGGCTCGTCGGTAACAATGTTGCAGTGAACTTTAGGAGCTGCGTGCACGCTATATGTGTATGGTTTCTTGGCATCGTGCTGTGGATGAGTGTTACTACTATAGCCGGACCTGCTGTGCGTAACCAACAGTGTTTCTAACATGTCAGCGCGGTCTCGAATGAACTTAAGTAAGTCGTCTACATTTAGCGCGGATTTGGAATCGTTCGACACTGGTAACAAAGTGCTTTTGTATTGTTCCCATTCACGTTCGGTGGTGGGATCTAACTTGGAGACAACTAAATAGATTATTAGTGTTCCCCAACTTTCAGTAGGTTCACCGAGTAGTTTTAAAGCACGCAAATTCTTTAACACGGTGTCGATTAGTTTTCTTAGCAGTGTCGGCGATTCTTTAGGTAGCGACTGCAGAGAAAACAAGGCTTTTATATGATTGTGAACTAGCAATCTACTGTTATCATACCGGTTTAAAAGCAATTCCCAAGCAATCGTGTAATTATCAGCCGAAAATTCAAGCGAATCTATAACGAGTTGCGCGAGGACCCCTAAGCGAGGACTTTAAATAGTGAAACTTTTGAATGTTGCTTATTTCTTGGGAATTGTGAACCAGTGATGAAAAAGTGTCGCGAAATTGCAACCAGAGCTCATAAGAACCGTCAAAGAAGGGCAAAGAAATAGTCGGGAGTCGAACCGACTGAGATAAACTATTTGAAGCTATTGTTTTCGATTCGTTAGCCATCTCCGCACCTTTTACCATGCACTGAGTCTGAGCAAGAATGCCATAATATTCGCTTTCGAACTCCTTTCAAAAAGTGTGTCTATTTCACTGTCGGGAATAATACTCTCTAGCTGATTGTGCACCTCGGAAAAATCATCAAATATACCCTGAGCCCCTTGCATGCGTAAATTTAGCTCAGTACGCTGGTTATCGGACAAAACTAGGCCATCGAATGATTTCACAAACTTTTTGAAATTCGTAAGCCTACACTTTATGGAACCTCGTCTACGGTTCAACTGTCTCACGGTCTCCTGATCTGATGCCTGGTTAGGACTCTTTAAATCGGCATGAAATCTAGGATTGGGCTGGGTAACCATTTTGACGTTATGAGGCGTAAATTACTTACAGTTGCAAGTACCACCACGGTCGATTACAGCAAGGCAGCTTGCGGTAAGGCTGACGCAGGCTGTTGGCAGACCGTTTAGCAAATGGCAGACACGACGTGCGATAGGGGCCACATAGCAAGCACAAGCACTGGAATTGAGAAAAGCACAGTATGATGCAGGCGTAAAGGTTTAGGTAGAGAGGTAAGCTGGCTCGTCTCACCGAAGCTCTCTTGCCGCTGCCGCTGCAATGTCTGTCGTCGTTTCAATGCAAAACTGCCGTTGCGTTCTCACATCCAATCCATGTATTCAGGGCTGGTTCTTGGTATCCGGTTCGAAGGACCAAATTATGTCGGCGCGTATAGACACGGCTGGTGGCTCATGACCCAGGTTGGCTTGATGATGTGGATGGCAGGTTGAAGAAATGACGAAGGCAGCGGTTCAGCGAATTAAATGTTTTTAATCCGGTATTTTTCTACATAGTTTTAAGTATGCGTGAATTTAACGTTGTATAAAAAGGGCAAGTAAAATAGTAGGTAAAAGCTGAGTGTCGCAGCTTATAAGGCGAAAGTCGAAGTGCGAGTCATCTTCCACGTCCGGTATTGGCGCTTGAAGGGATGACGATCCAACATGCGATTGGCTGTCGATCACGTCATCTGTGCCTCTGATTGGCCGCTGGGCTATTCCTCGATTCGTGACGTCATGGAAGATGTAACGTGTCTCTAGGCGTGCGCTGTCGCTTGCGCATTGGTTAAAATTCATCGTCCGCCATCAGCTGATAGGCGCGTATTCACAAAATGCGCCGTAACACTCATGGTATACAATACGAGTAAGATCAAGACATGTGTCTAGACCAGCCCGTGGAGAACGCGGCCGGCGGCACTTGCGAGGTCTGTGGGGAGACTTTCATCAGCCGCACCGGCCTCAACTGTCACAAGACTCGCGCCCACAACAAGGTACAACACTCATGCTATACAATACGAGTAAGATCAAGACATGTGTCTAGACCAGCCCGTGGAGAACGCGGCCGGCGGCACTTGCGAGGTCTGTGGGGAGACTTTCATCAGCCGCACCGGCCTCAACTGTCACAAGACTCGCGCCCACAACAAGGTACAACACTCATGCTATACAATACGAGTAAGATCAAGACATGTGTCTAGACCAGCCCGTGGAGAACGCGGCCGGCGGCACTTGCGAGGTCTGTGGGGAGACTTTCATCAGCCGCACCGGCCTCAACTGTCACAAGACTCGCGCCCACAACAAGGTACAACACTCATGCTATACAATACGAGTAAGATCAAGACATGTGTCTAGACCAGCCCGTGGAGAACGCGGCCGGCGGCACTTGCGAGGTCTGTGGGGAGACTTTCATCAGCCGCACCGGCCTCAACTGTCACAAGACTCGCGCCCACAACAATAACCATCGACTTAATATTACTACGCACGTCGCGCACGGACTGGCCACCTAGAACATTTTTTTGACGTTTTTTATCAGGCCTTGGAATTCAGGAGCGGTTAGGTCGGTTCCCCAAACTCGTTAATTCCGCAACGCGCCTTAAGTACATACACAAAATATAAACATTTTTTCGATTTATGACTTTTCTAGCCGGAAATTTCTTTTTGGTCCCATACAAGCTTTTGATCCTGGACAGGAATGGGATCGATTGGCATCAAACCTGTTATTGGCTCGACAATTGTATCTTAGATGTAAGCCTATATTGAATGTTAAAATCTGTTGGTCTTCTAATAAATAAAAAAAAAAAAAAAAAAAAAAAAAAGGTTGTCAAAAATGACCATTTTCTCGCATCCTGTATGTTTTTTCCAAAATCTGTACACGCCAATCTTCATTAATTTGAAATCGAAGGAAGGTCTCCTAAGACTATTTTCGCCTATAGCAACACGGGATCTAGTAGCTGCCCTAACTGACCCAATATCTATTTCCACCCTGTGTATTGCCTACTAGTTGGTACAAACTATTCTATACGTATTTCGGCGAATCTTGAACCCTATGGCAGCTGTCATCTCCGTACAAATTATAACCTTAAAACGTAAAAATGTACTGAGATGACAGCTGTCATAAGTATCAAGGTTCGCCGGTTAGCCGCGATACGTATAGTAATGCTCAAATATAGGATTTACTGTAATTCAGCATAAATGGATAATGTCAATTTGAAAATCCTCGACATGGAAAACATTTCAGCCTGAGTAATGCTAAAATCGAAAAAAATACGTCCTTGGAATTACCTGCACTCCAATATGAACAATCGGAAATACGACGTATATTATGAAGTTTGTACGACTTTCAAATAAAGTTAAAATTTTACTTTTAGTTCAATTTCAAAATCGTAATTTTTTGTCGACGATTATCCATTTGTGCCGAACGACAGTTAGTCAAATATACTTTTCGCACCTTTTATTCAGAAAATAAGTTTTGGTCCACGACGAGAGGGAGCAAAATGCTACTTTTCTGTTCAAGCTACTTTTTTAATTTATTCATTGGCATGTAGCATTTACGCAATGTGCCAATTGAACACAGATCTTAATAAAATAATCGATTGTAATTTCATCGTAATCTATTAAAAACGAACATATATTTTTTTCCTTTTTCTTTTTTTTTATTGTTATTTGCATTTTTTTCCTCATGGTCGGTGTGAAAAGTGGCATGTGTCACTCAGGAGCAAAATTATTTTCGTCTTGGGCGTTAACACTCGAATCCCTCACTACGCTCAGGATCCTACGTTAGAATCCCTCGCTACATTCAGGATTCAATACACTGCCCTCGCCGTAAATATACTATTTTGCTCCCTTGTGACACAAATATCTATGTTATAGCCGTACAACCGTAAGCTGCACTGCCGCAAGTGTAGAATACAGTTCGACAATTTGGAAGCGCTGCAGAGGCACAAGACTGACCAGCCTGCCAACAAGTGCGACCCTCACGGCAGGTATGTCAATACTATTCGTATTTCGGCGACCGGTTAGCCTAGTGGGTAGTGACGCTGCCCACGAAGCTGAAGGTCCCGGGTTCGAATCCAGGCAAGGGCAAATATTTGTGTGATGAGCATGAATATTGGTTTCTGAGTCTTGGCTGTTTTCTATGTATTTAAGTATCTATATATATTAAATATATCGTCGTCAAGTACCCATAACACAAGCCTTTATTGAACTTACTATGGAGCTAGTTCGATTTGTGTGAGATTGTCCCGTAATAATTATTTATTTATTATTCACACCTGCTCTTCGTAAAAGTCATTGTTGCCCTGAAATGATGGATCAAAGTTACACTTTTCTCCCCTGATATTCCGTTTGGTTTAAATTTTCTTCACACGTATGAAAAGCAGCATGTGCCACTCGGTAGCAGTACTTCCGTCTGGTTTAAAATTATTTCACTCGAATCCCTCGTTACGCTCACGATTCAAAATACCGCCCTCGCCGTAAATATATAGGGTGTATTGTAAGTTGTGTGCGAAACGACTGTGGTACTCTGCCGTGCTGACTATAAAATCAGTAACTCCGTTCGAGATATAAAGCGTGAAGCAGTCAGAAGGTCTGGCAATTAGGGTACCAGACAGGCTCAGGTAATACTAAGACTCCGCTGTCCTTCTGTCTGTTTGTTTTTGGTCATCGCCACTAGTTGGGAATTACCTACTTTCCGCACTTGTATCATAAATAACAAATATTGTTGGTCAGCGTGTGCTGCGCGTGCGGTGCTTGGAGCGAGGACGCGGACGCGCTCGTGCTGCACCAACACAAGGAGCACGGCACTGCGCTGTTCACCTGCGACGAGGTCAGTTCCTTTATACAGCTTGTTACAAAAATATACCTAAAGCCGAAAGGGGGTTAAAAGGTCCCTCTACTCTTTAGTTTTACTTTTACAGGGTTGCGTTTCAATGACGATCATTTTATGTTTTATCCAAATTGCTTTTCTTGTGGAACTTTTTCCAAAAATATTTTTGACAGGAGGTTTTTACTAGTATTTGTCTGCAACTTTGCTTGTATTGGAGATATAAAGTACCCTATGTTTTATTCCAGGTTATAGTGTGTAAATTTGATACGGACGACCCTGTATGTGCAGTGGTGTGTTTCAGTGCAACAAGTCGTTCCTCTCGAAGCTGTCTCTAGCTACCCACATGGACCGCGTGCACCGCGGCGTGCGGCCCGCGCGGCTCGCCCGCCCGGACCGCGAGCGGAACGACCCCGGCAGCCGCGCCGGCAAGGTGTGCGAGACTTGCGGGAAGATATTCCAGGTTAGTGTCACACCCTGTATATTGCCATGTTCTAGTGTCACAACCTGTATATTGCCATGTTCTAGTGTCACACCCTTTATATTGCCATGTTCTAGTGTCACACCCTGTATATTGCCATGTTCTAGTGTCACACCCTGTATATTGCCATGTTCTAGTGTCACACCCTGTATATTGCCATGTTCTAGTGTCACACCCTGTATATTGCCATGTTCTAGTGTCACAACCTGTATATTGCCATGTTCTAGTGTCACACCCTTTATATTGCCATGTTCTAGTGTCACACCCTGTATATTGCCATGTTCTAGTGTCACACCCTGTATATTGCCATGTTCTAGTGTCACACCCTGTATATTGCCATGTTCTAGTGTCACACCCTGTATATTGCCATGTTCTAGTGTCACACCCTGTATATTGCCATGTTCTAGTGTCACACCCTCTATATTGCCATGTTCTAGTGTCACACCCTGTATATTGCCATGTTCTAGTGTCACACCCTTTATATTGCCATGTTCTAGTGTCACACCCTGTATATTGCCATGTTCAAGTGTCACACCATGTATATTGCCATGTTCTAGTGTCACACCCTGCATATTGCCATGTTCTAGTGTCACACCATGTATATTGCCATGTTCTAGTGTCACATCCTGTATATTGCCATGTTCTAGTGTCACACCATGTATATTGCCATGTTCTAGTGTCACACCCTGTATATTGCCATGTTCTAGTGTCACACCATGTATATTGCCATGTTCTAGTGTCACACCCTGCATATTGCCATGTTCTAGTGTCACACCATGTATATTGCCATGTTCTAGTGTCACACCCTGTATATTGCCATGTTCAAGTGTCACACCCCGTATACATTCCATTTCAGGTAATTAATTGAACAAGCGAGCGAAGCGTTTGAAGTTCTCTGCTAAAGCTTGACCCAACATTCTTCTGACCGGATGGTCTCTAGAGGTCGATTTCTCAACCGACACGGAAACCCCATATTTGATGGCTTAAAATTATGCTACCCCAATTTAAATAAGTTTCTATCAAAAATTTCATTATTGGTACAAGCTTTTATTGCCGACTGTACTTTTCTGTATACCGTCATCAACTACTCATTGAGACGATTCTAACGAGCCCAAACTCAACGGGGTTACGTCGATCAAATACAGAAGGTGGCCATGGGAATTCATCCCATGGCCACCTTCTGTCTCCATCATCAGATCAGCTCGATGGTATCATAATATTGAATTGTCATCCAAACTAATACCCAATACTAGTACCAAATACTAGTACCCAAAATTTCAGCTCAATCAGAAATCGGGAAGTGGATCAAATTTAACTTGCAACATTTGATTACAGACAGACAACGGGACACGTGAAACTAAATAAAAACTTGTAAAAAGTTACCCAGAGCTTTAATAGGGGAAATTATGGTCACGGTAAAAAGTACAGTCAAAGTCACCAATATGTTTATACCCAAAGTTGCAAAAATATGTATACAGCGACCTTACTTCCGTAGTAATAAGGTCTGTATACATATTGTATACCACAAAAAGTGAATTTACCCATTTATTGACATTTATCCAAAAAAAACCCGAATAGTGTAGCATCTCTTTCAGTCGTAGGTATGTGTTAGACGCAAATGAGTCTGTTAATTAGCTTTACTGGGCATTTTCCGCAAATCGACATCCAGAGTGCCTATTTTGCGTGAAAAAGGGGGGTAGAACTACTCTTACCACCACAGCTCATCTAAAAATATTTTTTTAATTTGGTTTCATTTAATTTATTTTTCCAAAAATAATAAGTAACATTTTCTATTACTTGTAAGTCGCCAAACACAGTGTTTATTGGCGAGGATTGGCCACTTTATTTTAAATATATCTTATTAGTCTTATTACCTAGCTTATAATTAAGAATAAAAATAAAAACCTATACTAGATTAATTAGAGGGTATCTATTAGCAGTTTTTTAGCCTAAGTAAGTTAGTGAGTGCCTTGGTATTGCTTACCTGCCTCCCGTAAATAAGTATCTTACAAGTGAACGTTTGTCCGCAGTGCCTGTCTTTGCTGAAGCAGCATCAAGCGCGTCACACAGGGGAGAAAACATTCAAGTGCGAAATATGTCCAAAGTCTTACGCCTCGGCCTTCGAACTCAAGGTAAGCACAGCACAACTACCCATTAAGGGTAAACCTTTAGCTGCACTTTTCAAACATAGATTATTTATACACCGTGGGCGTTAATAACCCGAAATATTTTAACCACGCATTCCTTAGGTCATTAGGCGCAAGAAATGTTATTTGAACCCCAGTCAAATCCTGCTTAGTTTTGAAGATATTACGATTTTCATGTAAACTATTTATTGTAATTAGTAAAGTGCATTAAGCTCTTTTGATGGAGACTTTGCTACCGATGTTGCCAAGTTTCGAGTCGTTATTGACATACATCAAAGTGACAGCTACCACTCACTAAATTAATTCTTTTTTGGACAAATAATTGTTACCATTTTATTAAAAGGGATGATTTCCATAGGGAAGCGATACTTATCCAAATTTTATTTACAAAAACCAAAAAAAATACAGAAAAAAAATATATTTTTTTTGCTGAATTTGGATTGGATTCATATAACATTTTTTACTCCTAATGACCTCCGGAATGCGTGGTTAAAATCTTTCGGGTTATTAACGCCCACGGTGTATATTGACGAGACCAAATGCATTGCATTATTTGGATTCCATCTAAGCAATTTTACCAGCGTATTTAGCGTTCGTAAGGAGCAAAAAAGTATTGCTCTTATTTAATCTTTATACAAATACATTTTTGCCGTGTTTATATTAAATGTTAATCCCGTGTGGTTTCGGGTTAGTATAGCACCACCCCCTTTCTTCCCGTGGGTGTCGTAAGAGTCGTACTAAGGGAACAGGGTGGAAGTGTGTTGCGGGCGATGGACTAGCAACCTATCACTGCGACATCACATTTTGTCGATCTTTTATATCAACATTTATGCTAAAAGTGGCGGTGGAACATAAGTTTCATGTGCTCTGCCAACCCCTTTTGGGAATAAAGGCGTGAATCTATGTATAATAAGTGTCACTATGGGCGACACGTTTCGAACTCAGTTTGTGAGCCGATGCGCCCGCAAGAACACTCATTCTGAAGAACTCCCCGGAACACGTCGCGCGTCGTTTAACCGTATATATATTAGTGTAACTTCCTGTTTGTCTATATACTATATATTTACACACCTACTTACGGACTTATGACGTAGCTGGAGAGGGTTTGCTCTCAGCTAATAAGCAGACCTCGGAAAGCATAACATGGACATAACTGTCATTTAATTTAATTTATCCAATGTGTAATTTAATTACTAGATAATAATGTACATGACTTTTTCATGCTGCCTTTCTGCTACGAGCATTAGATCGCTGGTAAAACGAACACAAGTGAATTAGAATCTAAGGAATGTGATCGTTCTTTATTACAATTACACAGAAACATTTAAAAAAAGCTTAGTTTCTCTTTTATTTTATATGCATTGTCATTATAGTTTAATCATAATGAATAAAGTTTTGTTTAACGTTTATTGTCAGGGTGTATCCATATTCATATCTACACATGACATAAGAATAGCTCACCCTTTCCGGTCTCTGCTAATAAGACTTGTTGTTGCGCAGACGCACCTCGTGCGACACACGGGAGAGAAACCATTCAAGTGCGAAAGCTGCTCGAAGGGCTACGCGACAGCGGCCGCGCTCAAGGTACAGTCTGACCACAGTATTTATTAAAGATGCCTTATTATACCATCGATGAATATTTCACCAACGCATTAGGTTAGAATTATTATTATTTTACCCACGATTATTATTGTTATTATACGAACGAATACTCCTCATTGTGAGTAACTAGTTAAGGAATGGATGTATTAATAATGTATTTACATAATATATTTTTCACTTCTCATGCTCTAAAAGTTCGTCTTTATGTCGTGCGTAGGCGACATAAAGTCGCTTTTTATGCTCTAGAGCATAAAGTAAAATCTTCGTCGAAGACCAAGGCAATCGCTGCAACAGCCACACGAACATCTTTAACTTCATACAACAACCTCTTTATTTTATTTCGTTTCGTTCGTATTCTAAGACCAAGGCAAAGATACCAACAGCCAAAGTACACAATAAAACTTCATGAAATAAACTTATAATTTGTATTTCGTCTCATTTATTATTTTACGTGTTGCTGTTTCATTTCCTCGCAATCGAAGTGAAAAGTAGAGTGTACAACTCGTCCATAAAACCCATTTTACACTCGACTTTATATCTATCCTCGCTCGCAAGCTCGCTCGGATGGATAAACGTCTCGAGTAAAATGGTGCGTTTTATGCACTTGTTGTACAATCTACTATTTAATGAAGGGCTTTATATTATTAGGTACGCGACTGAGCCAATGTGTTGTGGCCATAGAAAAACTCGTCAACGGCATAGCAAAATGGCTTGCTATGCCGTGGACGTATAGCCGTTGAATAGAACAGCTTTTAGTTTGCGGGCAAATTACGGGATCGCTAGAAGGGGAATATCCCAGAAGTTCCATATTTTCTAGTTCCATATGGATCTACTCGTACCGGGATATTCATTGCTTTGTATAAGAATGTACTTAGCAATGAATATCCCGGTAGATCCATTTGGAACTAGAAAATATGGAAGTGTATTGTACAGTCTCATCATCATATCAGCTGAAAGACGTTGTTGGAGACACCGCGAGACACCCCGCGACACAGCGCCGCGACGGTGTCGATACCGTGTCTAATGGGATCGCACCCCGCGACACAGCGCCGCGACACGGTGTCGATACCGTGTCTAATGGGATCGCACCCCGCGACACAGCGCCGCGACACGGTGTCGATACCGTGTCTAATGGGATCGCACCCCGCGACACAGCGCCGCGACACGGTGTCGATACCGTGTCTAATGGGATCGCACCCCGCGACACAGCGCCGCGACACGGTGTCGATACCGTGTCTAATGGGATCGCACCCCGCGACACAGCGCCGCGACACGGTGTCGATACCGTGTCTAATGGGATCGCACCCCGCGACACAGCGCCGCGACACGGTGTCGATACCGTGTCTAATGGGATCGCACCCCGCGACACAGCGCCGCGACACGGTGTCGATACCGTGTCTAATGGGATCGCACCCCGCGACACAGCGCCGCGACACGGTGTCGATACCGTGTCTAATGGGATCGCACCCCGCGACACAGCGCCGCGACACGGTGTCGATACCGTGTCTAATGGGATCGCACCCCGCGACACAGCGCCGCGACACGGTGTCGATACCGTGTCTAATGGGATCGCACCCCGCGCCCGCAAAGGACAGACGCTATCCAACCGCGCTCAAGCGCACATCGTACTTTTTTGTAATTTTTTATATGGTTAATTAAAGCCAATTGAAGTTTAAAACCTTGTCATATTATTGAAGAAGACCCGAAGAATCATCAACAGACGTCCACTGCTGGACATATGCCTCCCCCAAGGAGTGCCAAAGTGACCGGTCCTGCGCCACCCGCATCCAGCACAGAGTCACTGTCAGTGTACAGTCTGATCCCCATTAAATGCAAAGACTTCCTAGTTACAAAAATCACCTTACAATTCCTAGTTACAAGAGTAAAGTGTTACAAGTTATTCTACGTCTTCTCCCTTATCTCAAGCTCCGATGAATTCATAACTAAATCCTCTGAAACGCAACAATCGCGACACGTCTTCTAATAATTATTGAATTAATGACTTACCTAATATCGACAATTGACATTGATGTTTTTTTAAATAGTGAGCAAACCTACTTCTTCACAGATATGATTTAACTATGTAGGTTGAAACCTAATACGTATTAATTGCTTATTATAAGTATATATTTTATCTTATTTGAAAAGGCACATGAAAAAAGTGTCTCGTCAGTGATACCTAAATGCCACAAGCCGCCGATGTCTATTGAGGTGATGATGTCAAGTGCCATATTATTTTCAGGTGCATGTTGATGCGGTACACATTCGAGTGAAGCAATACAGATGCGATCAGTGCCCGAAGGCTTTCCTGCGCGCCCCCGCCCTTTACGTACACAAAGTCGTGAGTAAACTATTATGTGACTGTACATAATGAAGGGCATTAAACACGAGTGTGGGTTTATGAAGCGACGAGCGCCAGCAAGTTTCGTAATAGGATCACACGAGTTTGTACTGACATTTTTGAAGTAAATACTTCTCTCGCTCACACACTGACATAACTATAGTAGATTGTACAACAAGCGCATAAAACGAGCCATTTAACCTGAGACGTTTATTTACACACGAGCCACCGGCGAGGGTGGATAGTTAAGTCGAGAGGTTAATGGCTAATTTATGCCCGAGTTATACACACTGCTTTTCACTTCGATTGCGAGAAAATAACAAATAATTGCAAAATAAAATAATAGCTAATTCCCGTCACTTAACTTTTTATAGTAGTTTATCTGACTGTTCATCATGAAGGGCATTAGGGTACTTTCCTGAGTAAAAAAATATAATTCTATCTAGTCTGTCAGTTAGATTATGAAAAAAATATTGGACACGTATTTTTTTTATTTTGTCAATAAAACAAAAAATTATGAAGATATAGCCCGTTAAAGTTTCGCGTGACGTCACATTATGATAAAAAGTGTACCATAATGTGACGTCACGCAGAACTGTATCTTCATAACTTTTTTGTTTGATTAACAAAATAAAAAAATTGTGCAATATTTTTTGATAATCTGACGGACTATGTAAATAGATTTTGTTAGGAAAGTAGCCAATTTAAAATGAACGCCATAAAAACAAATATGGCCGACAGACGAGTTGGTTCCTATCAAGAAGTTAAAGCCATGTACTGTTTGTTACCTAACCATTACCTGAATAAGTTTCTGTCAAAAAATCATTTTTGGTACAAGCTTTTACTGCCTACTGTACTTTTCTGCATACCATCATCAAGTACTCATTGAGACGATTCTAACGAGCCCAAACTCGATGGGGTTGTGTTGTTTTATTGCGGAGTTCATATGGCCACCTTCCAGCTCCAGCATCAGATCAGCTCCAAGTCATCATAATATTGCATTGTCATGCGATATACATATGCTTGCAAAATTTCAGCTCAATTGGATAACGGAAAGTGACTGAAAAATGAATTGCAAATTTTGACGGACAACTTACATATTTACACAAGCTTGTAAAAAAATTGGTGCTTTTGTCCAGAGTGTCCACATTTACGACAGTTTGTTCCAGCAATCTGCCCCACTAACAAGGTGATGTTTGATTTTGATTGCAGGTACACACAGGGGAGAAACGGTTCTCGTGCGAGCAGTGCGGGGCCAAGTTCACGCAAGCGGGCTCGCTCGTCACGCACCGCAAGTACGTGCATCTCAAGCTCAAGCCGCCGCCACGGAGACGGAACAAGCCCCCGTCTTCCTAAAGGCCCCACTACACAATGGCGTATGCTGGCCCACTTCAGGCGATCGCCATTGAGTCCCCTGTACAGTAATAATTAATAATAATTAAGCCTTTTATTTCCAATAAATAAATTCATGCATTGCGATTAAGTTCATAATTTATAATAAGAAATTTACATCTATAATAGTATCATTAAATTTATAATTAATCAGTTTTATATTTTATTCCTACGTCTAGTGGGCTGTCCATTTTTGGACATAGGCCTCCTCCCTCCTATTCCACTCGTTCCTATCTGTAGCTACTCGCGTCCATGTGATACCAGCCTCCACTACGATGTCGTCTCGCCGTACTCTCGTGGGTACCAATGTAGCTTTATCTCGCTCCATCGTCCGTTTGTGGTGCGAGCCGTGTGACCGGCCCATCGTCCATTTTAGGCGGTATGCCCCTCTACAGTATGTAATGGTATATAGGGGTGCAGACTCAAAATTTATTATTACTTCAAAAGAAAGAAGTCAAAAAAATATGCCTTATGACGAAAATCCCATTAAAATAACTCAAAAATTACGAAGATACAACCGTTTTAATTTTGCTTGTTAGAGAGAAAACGCTCCGGGATCGTGACGTCACGATCGTCTAGCGTCATAGTAAATGACAATCGTTTCATATGAAGGTGCGTTTTGCGGAAAAGGGACAGAACATACCCCCTCACTGTTAAAAATTTTCGGGGAATTTTACAGAATTTTAGGGCAACTTTCGTTGCCCTAACATTTCTGTCTTTTTACAGATTTATGTAATTGTACAAGTCAAATGTAATTTTACATATCGACCTGTTTACAAACTTTATTACTCTTTTATAAGTATTTAAGTTAGTAATTAACAATAACAATATTCTAGAAACTAAACTACTTATGAAAGATACATAACTTGAATATAAAACTAAAACTACCTAAAATAAAATTACTTAAGCTAAAAATTAAAAATACCTATCAAAATTTGGTGCCCTTGGTAGGGTACCCATCACGCAGGCAGCGTTCCCGCGCTGGATTGCGATTGCAATTCTTTGCGCGAGAAAGCTGCCCGCGCGAGGGTCGCCCGTTGCCTCCCTCAGCCGCTTGCCAAGCGCCCTGTGGAGCAGCTGTGCGCCCCTGCCCCACGAACCAAGTGTCTCGACGCCAAATGCGACGAATTCGTATTGGGCGCCGAGACAGCTGTATTTGGCAACCTTTAGACGCTCCCGAGCGTCCGCCGCCGCGCCAGCACGCCTGCTGGTCGATGGAAAGTAGGACGCCGCTAGTGTGTCGGCGCAAGTGGCGTCCCACACCAACGCACGGCCCATCCTCCAGGGAATTAACGACATCCCGTCGGGGCGCTTGCCATCGTTCCGCACTATTTGGGGCTCCAGAGCGGCGGGAACTCCGGCACTGACGAGCGCCCTTCTCAGAATGTCGTTAAGGGCGGCATGACGAGACAGGCGGCCGGCACCCGAAGAGCAGGCGAGCCCGTGGTGGCCGAGGCTATCTACAGACGATCCACAAGAAGCACAGCTGTGGTCGGCACAGAGAGCGACTCCGAGCCGGAGACCGGCGGCTATGCGAAGCGTCTCTCGTCCCTGTTTACATAATAATGCAATTTTACAATTATGTAATTTTACATATTCAAACAATTTGACACATGTAAAATTCCATTTTTGTAAATTTCCATAATTAAAGAATGTGTCCAATATGTAAATTTACATAAATGTAATTTTACATATCTGTCAAATTGTTTGATTATGTAAATTTACATAAATGTTTAATTACATAATTATATGGACTTGCCAGACATGTAAAATTCCACACATGTAATTTCACACTAGCGTATGTATTTTTACAGTTTCATAGGTAATATTACTGAATTATTGTGTTATCTCTTTCAGATATTTAATGTAAAAATATGTAAAATTTGTGTGACATTCATGATTTTTTTACATGTTATTACATTTTTTCGGCAATATTACAGAAATTTGATGTTAAATTTTTACAGAAATGTATGTGAGAATACATAAAGTTTGTGTGTTGTTAACCTTTTTTTCGGTAATATTACCGAATTGATGTGCTTTTTGGTACATACATTTTATGTAAAAATACATGCCGTGTGTGTGTTATAACTGTTTTTTATGTGTGTTTCCATTTTCTTCGATAATATTACAGAAATATTATGTTATTCTTTTACATATTTGTATGTGAAAATACATTAAGTTTGTGTGTTATTACGGTTTTTTTTTATTAATTTTTAACCTTTTATCGGTAATATTACCAAATTGTAGTGCTTTCTGGTACATATATTTTATGTAAAAATACATACGGTTTGTGTTATTACTGTTTTGTTTATGTATGTTTACTGTTTTTCGGCAATATTACAGAAATATTATGGTATTCTTTTACAGATTTGTATGTGAAAATACATTAAGTTTGTGTGTTATTACTGTTTTTTTATTTATTTTTACCCTTTTATCGGTAATATTACCAAATTGTTGTGTTTTCTATTACATAATACGTAAAAATACATAATACATAAGTAAACTGTAATTTTAATTTAGGTGCGGTAAAATGACTTATTGTTTGTGTATCATCACATATAAAATTAGTTGATTTTACAAGTTACAAGGGTATATTTGCTGTGAAATTCAAGATATTATGTACATTTACATGTTGTCAGACAGCATGTAAATGTACTAAATTATATATATATATATATATATATATACATAAATATATACATAATATTATAGAAATGCCTTCTTAGTAACAAGTAAAATCAAGTTATTTTATAGATAATAATGCACAAACAACAAGTAATTTAGATAAGTTTAGAAGTGATCGTATACCGACAGAAAAAAAGCAAAGTTACTAAGAAATCAATTTATTGTTTTATACTTACTATAGATGTGAACGATAAAATTAGTAGTTAATTGAGATTATAATTTTTACAAAAACAAAACACTAACCCCCCTTGTTATAATACCTAATGGGGATTTGTAGGCGGGCTATACTTTTCCGGAAATGTGTGGCCGGCAACTATAGGTGTCTTGTTCTGGCATGGAAATAAGAGCAAGACGCCCATAAGACGCCAAAGGTTCTCGAGTAGCAACCACGTACCGGCTTGCGCGGCGTGGGTAGGCCCCCCACAAGGTGGACTGATGATGAGGTAAAGGTCGCGGGAGTCCGCTGGATGCGGGTGGCGCAGGACCGGCCATTGTGGCACTCTTTGGGTCCTTTACGTCACTCCTGGGGTAAGTGTATCATGATATCAGCCGAAAGACGTCCACTGCTGGACATAGGCCTTCCCAAAAGAGTGCCTCTTCATTGCCGCTTATCTCTGCAGCCAATCAGCGAGCTCCGTACAAACGCCATCTTGTTACTGGGAGCGAGACCACGCCCACGTGCCCTATCAGGGACCGCCAATTAGCCGCCATCGCGCTTCTGTACTGCTTGCGACACCGGAACGAAGATCGCGCCCAATAAGAATACAGCATCCCGCGCGTGCGCCAAGCGGCGCCGAAGTTACCATAGATCGTCCGCGGCGGCCATCTTTATTTTTCATTCTCTAACCATACAAGACACACGCGCATAGCAAAAATGAACACAGATAACCTCCAACTGGAGGTTATCTGTGCCTGCGGCGGTACCACGAACTTCGAATCTCGAACTTCGTATATCTCCGTCTCTATCGCACTTATGGTTAATGGTACTCGAGCGACAGAGACGGAGATATACGTAGTTCGAGATTCGAAGTTCGTGGTAGCGCCGCTGGTCAAGGTCGCGGGAGTCCGCTGGATGCGGGTGGCGCAGGACCGCTCATTGTGGCACTCTCATGGGGAGGCCTATGTCCAGCAGTGGACGTCTTTCGGCTGATATGATGATGATGATACGAGGTCGCGGGAGTCCGCTGGATGCGGGTGGCGCAGGACCGCTCATTGTGGCACTCTCATGGGGAGGCCTATGTCCAGCAGTGGACGTCTTTCGGCTGATATGATGATGATGATGATGAGGTTTTATTTTTATTTTCTGTATGTTTTTGTACACGGTGTAAGTATGCCTATCTCGTTCTACCTACCTTCCTCTCAATTGCTCAAAGGCTAGCTGGAAGAGATCCCTTTTTTTGACATGTATATTAAATTATTTTACCTGTTATTGTGTACAATAAAGTCCTAACATACATACATACAATAGAACAAACAGTAGCTACTCCAGTACAACACGTGCCACACTTCGCTCAGTTTTATGACGCCTCTTTGTTATCTTTTCCTTTCATATTTAGCAACAAAAGAAGTTGTAAAATCCCACGATGAGTGCACTCTCGTCATTTTAACTAAAACAAAGTATACCTACGCAGGTTCACGCTGAAATCTGTTTAATTAATGCACTAATACAATATTTTTCGAACGGAACCTATAAGTTTCTGCGAACATTCTAAACGAATAAGAAAAACATGTTATTATCTTAAGGCGCTGTATGCAGCTGCGCATCGAAAAAGTGCCTTTTCCAAACCGATTATTAGTATACTTGTACTATTGCTAGAGATCCAAATTTTTGATATGTATATCTTCAGTTTATTGGCTATGTTCGTGCTTCGTAAAATCACGATTGCTTACAAAAACCTCGATAGATTTTGCCTTTCAAAACAGTGCTTTTTTACCACCAAACTCGAAATATCTCAAAAGTTATTTGGAACATTACAATGAAATTTGTTGTGATAGGTAGCTGTTTGGTAGATCTATCTACCGGCTTCTTAGAATTTCAATATGTTTGATAATTCAATACATTTGGTCATTTGTCTGAAAAACCGGGTGTCCGCGTCGTGCATGCGCGGTGGCTAGTACAATTTAGTACGCCCGTGGCCACTGCCGACGACGGACCTGTGAATGTTTACCTGGCACGCAAATACGCCTTTTTGCAGCAATTATTTCGAGTTATCAAGGTAAATAAAAATATTTAAAGGAATAGGAAACGCTAATACATGCTGGAGAACACATTCGAAATGATAGAATAACAAATATAAGGTATGCGATATTTACTACATTAAAGCGTTTCTACATCCGCACCTAAAACGTATTAATAGGTAGCTGGAGCATATTGACAAGATGTCAATAAAAATCTTCAGTTATCCTGAATACGTATTTAGAACTGTTAGGTAGTAAGTAGTCGGGTGTAAATCGGATTTGGACACGAGCACATGGTTGGGGGGGTGGTAATCGTACCAATTATGGACTGTACGAATAATAGATTTATTTATTCATACAGAAATATATCAAAAGCATTTAGGGCTATTGCGCCGGATAGCGACTACCTAGTCTAAAGTACTAAACGAGTTGGTGAACTGAAGTATATTTAATTGCTGTTTAGTAGATTCTATTAAAAACGAGTGCGGAAAAAGATCCTGCCACTCCACCAGCAGCAGGCCACGGCCCTTCCTCATCTTCGTCATAGACATTCATGCATACATAGGGTCGTTTCGCCGGTTAGCGACCACTTAGCCGAGTTGCTCACTTTAGATTAGTAAATGTATACCTATTCAATGTACACACATAATATATGGTATTCGTATAGGTTCTGAGTATAGTCAAGATTTGAAACCTACAATAAAATATAGCACTTTCATCCATAGATTAGGAAAAAATATGGAAAAGGTTTCAAAATAGCGAATTCGCTGGATAGCGACCGCTTTAGTCGGTTTGCGACCACCTGTTAGCTAGTTGGCGACCACTATTGCAAATAGTGTTTAAGTAGTTAATAAAACGATTTATCATCATCATCATCATATCAGTCGAAAGACGTCCACTGCTAGACATAGGCCTCCCCCAAAGAGTGCCACAATGACCGGTTTTGCGCCACCCGCATCCAGCCGATTCCTGCGATATTTACTAGGTCATCACCATCAGTCCACCTTGTGGGGGTCTATCCACTCAGCGCCTCCCGGTACGTGGTCGCCATTCGAGAACCTTTCCGCCCCAACGGCCATCGGTTCTCCGTGCAATATGCCCCAACCACTGCCACTTAACTTTAGCGATTCGGATGGCTATATCGGTTACCTACCTTGGTTATGTTGCGGATAGCCTCATTTCTGATGCGATCACGCATATAAACTCCCAGCATAGACCTCTCCATTGCCCTTTGGGTGACTTTGAGCCTTCTTATGATGCCCATAGTAAGCGACCACGTTTCCGTGCCATACGTCATCACTGGCAACACACACTGCTCAAAGACTCTCGCCTTGAGACACTGCGGAATATTGGACGAAAAGCCATAGCGTAGCTTCCCAAACGCTACCCAGACGAGTCGGATTCGACGATCGACCTCTTTCTTAAAGTTTGACCTACCTAACTGCCCTTATACCACTACAAATAGGAGTGTAGACTAACCATTTATTATTACTCCAAAAAAAAGAAGGCAAAATAATAAGCCTAAGTGACGAAAATCCCATTCATATATCTCCAAAAATACGAAGCTACAACCGTTTTAATATTGCTTGTTAGAGAGAGAAAACGCTAGTGGATCGCGACGTCACAATCCCCGAGCGGCAAAGTAAATGACAATCGTTTCATATGCTGAAGGTGCGTTTTGCGGAAAAGGGATAGAATATACCTACCCCCCTCTTAAAAATTTGGATATAATAACTTTGTAATTACTTAATCCCCTGCTCTTTTTTTTCTCCATTTGACATTACATTTAATTCTTTTTCGAGAAAATTCATCATTATAGGTCATTTTATTTAGTGTTACTCTTCTAAATCTACTTTACATTGCTGTGTCAATGAAGAATAGAATCGAAAAAAGCGCGCCATCTCGCTCACACCATGGTGCTATTATATATATTGCTATTACAGTCACACATGTCATTCATAGTAGGTATCTAAATGGTGGCATTTAGATACCTACTAACTAATTGCCTAATTTTTACAAGCTTTTATTTAACTTTTAGATTATATTCTACTTACACTAGCGTCTGCCCACGACTCCGTCCGCGTGGAAATCGTTTATATCGTAGCTCCATACAAACTTTCACCCGCTTAGGGGATTATTTCGGGGATAAAAACTATCCTAGGTATGTATCTTCCCGGGACTCAAACTATCTCCATACCAAATTTCATCAAAATCGGTCCATCGGTTTAAGCGTGAAGAGATAACAGACAGACAGATATACACACTTTCGAATTTATAACATAACCATCTCATATAAATTGTGTATTATTATATAATATAATATATAATTATATATTATTATATACTATGGACATATCATGGATTGGCGCGGCTTAAATACCGACTCAATTGGCTAGCCAAGCTAAATATCGCGGGTGCCGCATAAGAATCCATAAGGAAAGAAAAAGAAAACGATGTGGTCGCTATCCGACTTCTTTGGTAATTATGTATTTGGGTACGCGACCACCCCATTTTATTTAAATCTATTTTTAAATATGCCGAATTTCAACGAAATTATTACAACAGCTAAATCATTTAAACGATCAATTAACTAATTTCAGCATAATAATAAAATTAAGTGACGTAACTAAAGTTTTCGCGCCAACTGTCGCGTTATTTTTTTCACAGATTCACTGCACGTCAACACTCCACGGAAGCAATGTGTGAATTGAGGTTATTTTTTCTTGCTTTGGATTGAGCTTTCGGTTTTAAATTGTATATATTCTTATTCTGATACTATTCAAGAATAGTTAATAAGTTATTCTTTTTCTGTTGGGTTTGTAGAAATGTTAATATCTTTAATTGAAGCAGCCTAGTCCGTCAAGTGGTCGCTAACCGGTGGTGGTCGCGTTACCGGCGAAACGACCCTACGCTACGGCACATCTTTTCGTCCAATATTCCGCAGTGTCTCAAGACGAGAGTCTTTGACCAGTGTGTGTTGCCAGTGATGACATATGGAACGGAAACGTGGTCGCTTACTATAGGCCTCATAAGAAGGCTCAAAGTCACTCAAAGGGCGATGGAGAGGGCTATGCTGGGAGTTTCTCTGCGCGATCGCATCAGAAATGAGGCTATCCGCAGCAGAACCACGGTAACCGATATAGCCCTCCGAATCGCTAAACTTAAGTATCAGTGGGCGGGGTACATTGCACGTAGAACCGATGGCCGTTGGGGCGGAAAGGTTCTCGAGTGGCAACCACGTACCGGAAAGCGCGGCGTGGTTAGGCCCCCCACAAGGTGGACTAATGACCTGGTAAAGGTCGCGGGAGTCCGCTGGATGCGGGTGGCGCAGGACCGGCTATTGTGGCACTTTTTGGGGGAGGCCTATGTCCAGCAGTGGACTTCTTTCGGCTGATATGATGATACATACGCTCGAAAAACATAAACTTCCTTCTGAGGCAGTTGGGTACAAAGTACTACAGGGTGTTCCCCTATACAGCTGCAAAACTTTGCCAGCTGTTTGTGCACATGATACCCATCACAAAACACTAAAGTATGCCGTTTCACATCTCGCACTCACTCTGCCACCGCTGCTTCTCCAAATAACTACCAAGAAAGCCTCCCCCGCCACGCCCCTTTAAAAATAAGCCCACTAAAGCAAATAAATGTGGCGTTATCTAAGTGAACATATCTTTTGTCGGTATGGAGTTATTGATATGACTCACTCACTCACTCACTCATCAACGCACAGCCGAAACTACTAAGACTAGAGAGTTAAAATTTTCACCAGAACTACCTTTTACAACGTAGGCAAGTAAATAGGGGGTAGGGGGTAGGGTAAATAGGGGTGCAAAGTTTGTATGGGGGAAACTTTATTTTTAGAGCTTGAGACTTAAATTTTTGCATAAAGATTACTTATTAGAATACAAATTAAGTACTTTCAATTCAATTAAATTTATTTTGTTAAACATAGGTTACAACTTTTACAAGTATTGTTGGTATACAAAATATAAGACTTCTGTGCATTACCCACAATGTAGGTTTACAAAATATTTCAGCCAGCTAATATATTTATAAAAATTAAAAAAAAAATGTCAATACAGTGATTGGTGTTAAATACTTCAAACACATGTCAAAAACTCTCAAAAAATACTATAACTAAAGAATATTATAACTAAGGAATGTCTGGAATGGAACCATGTTATGTCGTAGGGTCGTTTAAGTAATCTTTAATGGTATAATAACACTTTTCAATCAAATATTGATCTATTGATTGAAATGATTGATCCAATAATGTCATGGAAAGATCACATAGATACATTATGCAGTAAGTTAGCAAGAGGGATCTATGCTCTAAGACAGTTTAGACCACTTGTTCAGAAAGTTGCTTAAAAGAGCTGTTTTATGCGTACATATACTCTCAACTTTCATACGGGATAATGCTTTGGGGCAACAGTACGGATTATGAGCGCATCCTAAAGATCCAGAAACGTGCAATTAGAGTACTTGCGTATGCAAAGTACAGATACACGTGTCGCGAACAATTAAGAAAACTTAGTATCTTAACATCAGTTTCAACTTATATATTGGAAGTTTTGATGTATGTTAAACGTTATCCAAATGAATTTCAAAGGAGAGGTGAAAATAGTTCGAGATCAATGAGAAATGCGAATAACTTAAAAAGAAGCGGGTTGTGTCCGAGATACAACCGTTAATTAAGTTTAAGTGGATACTTCTTTGTTGGCTGTCCCCGTAAAATATATATCTGCAGCAATTCACTAAAATCTGTATAAGCACAGATAAATCGGTATATATAGCAACATTGACTGGCGTAGCTCGTTTGACTCGCGAGGCATTGAAAATGGTGGTCATTTCAGCATAGTTTTCATGCCCGTCACATAAACTAAATAACATTTTGTGATTAACAACTAATGGCAAATAAAGAAGGATTAAAACATGTAACAAACAATTATTTGAAATCAGATTAGGCTTCTCTACAAAAAGTTATTCCGGAAGTCACGTGATACATTTTGAACTGTACCCCTATACAAGAACGCGAGCAAAGAAGTATCCACTTCAAAACAACCTAGCCCAGACTTAGAATAGGCAAAAAACTTCCGAAGTTAATAGGACAAAGACTTTTTAACCGGCTACCTTCAAACCTTAAAACCATAACGAACGACAACTCTTTTCGCTTCCATGTAAAACAACTATTGCTTGAAAAAACACTGTATAGTTTACAAGAATTTCTTTCAAATGACTAAATAACAAAATCTTAAAAGCTTGACGTTAATATTTGTATTATGTTTTCTTTCTCTATTTTATGTAATAGCATAATGCTATGAGTATGAGTATTATTAAACTATTTACAAATAATAACAATTCTGTACACAACTGTACACATCTATTGTATTTTATTGTAACTGACAAGTCATAATTTTAACACATTTTTATCTGTATATTCATTGTACTATGATTTCAATTGTAAAATTATGATAATAAACAAATCTGAATCTGAATATGAAGTCAATTGACTTTTAAATTTATTAATATCCAGTGTTTAATTCGGTCTGGAATTTTATTGAAAATGTTTGGTGCCATTCCCAAGATTTCACCTCTGATTAGCGCTGTGTTGTTGTTACCCTGCAAAGTTTTCAATTTTTGTTTGTATTATTTACGTGTTGGAAATCTGCGGCCTTCTGAAACGTTACTGAACATGCTTGGATTGGTCTTGACAAAAATACCTACTTCTAGGATATACAGTTCTTCTAGTTTGTATGGAGAGCAAGACATTTTTAAAGTAAGGGATTTGTAACTTCGGTTTTATAATTATTAATCACTTAAGAAGGTTAAAAGGGGGTTCGAATTATGTATAGAGAGCAAGACATTTTTAAAGTTAGAAATTTGTAACTTCGGTTTCAGACTATTTACTATGAGAGTTCAAAGAGGGTTCTAAGTTTGTATAGAGAGCAAGACATTTTGAAATAAAGAGAGATTTGTTTCTTCGGTTTTAGACTGTTTACTAAAAGACTAGGTACAGTCAGCGTCATATAGTTAGTAGCAGCCAAAGTAGCCAAATATATCGTAACACATCCTTACACCTATAGTAATAAAGACGTGTTGCGATATATTTGGTTACCTAGGCTGCTACTAACTATCTGATGCTGACTGTACAAAACTAATTTCAATGTTTTTTTTTATTAAACAAACATTTAGACGATAACATGTTATACGTGGACGAAGTCGCGGGCAACAGCTAGTTTATATATATATATATATATATATATATATATATATATATATATATATATGTATTTAAGCTTTATTTATTCCATATTGTTTGTGTTAGTACATATTTACTGAATCTAAAAGATTTATGCCATTTTTTCTTTCTTATATGGACCCTATTCGGGTAAAAGCCATATATCGCCAGATATTAGGAGAAAAGATGGGCACTGGAAGCAACAAACTGGTCAGGGCCGAAAGGCAAAAGAAGGAAAGGTAGACGACGAAGACGTTGGACCAATGACATAACTGAGGTCGCCGGACCTAGCTGGATGCAGTTGGCTAAAGACCGAGAAAAATGGCATGAGATCGAGGAGGCTTTTACCTAAATTTACATTTGCTTTAAAAAAATTCAATATAAATCAAACAAAAAAAGACAATTAAAGCTTAATTTAAATTTATATAATTACTTCCGGTTGGAAAATTTGTTGGATTCTTGTGTAAAGCATCTTAGAATAACGATTAAAAATGAAATATACAAAAAAACGCTATTATAAATTAATGATTTTCGAAACCGTATTTTGCCTGGAGTATAGAGCCAAGTATAAGTCCAATCTTGTTGGCTTGTTGAGAGTATCAAGGTCCATCGCGGTGTGGCCGCTGGTCGAGGTAGCATGGTAGGCAGCACGCGCCGCGCGAGCGCAGTGACATAACACGTTTAGGTATTTAAGAGACAAATTGAATTTGTTATTTTTATATGATGTTTGGTCAAATTACATTTTTTAATAGACATAGTCATGTACTGAAGAACTTGCTGGTCTTAAAATAACCACCCTGTATAATAAAATGCTCTTCTGACTAACAGTGGTCTAATTATCCAGTATTTGATCAGTCAGTCATACTTATGTAACAAAGGTAATAATAATGGTAATAATACTCCTTGCATTTCATTAAATTGTCAAAAGGGCCTCTACGTGTTGGCTCAGTTGGTACTTTGTAGGTACCTAGCCCCACGCATGCCTCCCAAAGGTCCGGGACATCATTGTCCCGTGAGCGGGAAAGACATACATGGTAATAATATAATTTGCCAGGAGATAAATAGATGAACATAGCTATTTGTTTATTATTTTTGATGGTTTTTTAAGCGGGCGTTAACCGGCGCTATAACTTTACCTAGAAGTAATCGATTTTATTTCGGTCTAGAAAACCTGTAATATATTAGTACAATCTATAATTGGTGACGTTCACCCTTAGGAAGTGAAGATGTACTATTATTTTATCAGTTCTACGTATTTGGGAAACGGAAGCACCCACATAGGAACTGGGAAAACGATAGGTGGATTGATGATGAAGAAATCTGTACTAACATATCTTTGGACAGTAAGTGTCCATAATTGATGTCATCATACTACGATGTACTTAAGAACTGTAACTACCTATTATTCCTTATTTTCTTAAAAAAAATGATTTAAATAAATAAATAAACAATAAATATTTGGGGACAATCTTACACAAATCAACTAAGATTTGAAAAATAAAACAATTATTCAAGAAGACAAACATTTGATCGTATGATCCGCAAAAACGAGCCGAATACGGATGCCAACAGAATAAGGCCGTTAGCGGGGTGCGCGGGACGCGCGTCTCCCGCTCCGTCTGCCTCACCTCCGCATATACCTAAATATCGTCTAATAAGAGCGCCTTAATATTTTTTATTATTCATATTCAATTTAAAAATCTATTTTTATAAATTACAATCACTTTTATATTATTATGCATTGTTCTATAATTATTTTTAACTAATAATTTACTTCAATAATAAAGTTTTGACCAACTTCAAATCAGTACCCAAATAGGGAACATTACTGCAATGTTCTGCCGCCAGAGGCAGCACTACCACTAATAGTGAACCAGTATAGGAATATAGGGATTCACACACACATGCACAATTGATTGTCAAATGAGTGACAAGGATGCTTGCATAAACAATACCGCAAGTGGGAACGAGATACAATGTCAACGTTGCTAGTGTCGCCACCTACGATGAGTTTTGCGTAATGTTCCCTATTGCTTCAAGTGTGCCTATAAACTTTGAAGACTTCCCTCGATTTCTCCAGGATGCCATCATCAGACCCTGACCATCGAACCACCAAAGATGAACAGCCTTTCAAACAAAAAAAAAATTCCAAATAGGTCCAGCCGTCTTCGAGTAATCGGAGAACATACAGAAAAAAATAAAAATTCCGACGAATGGAGAACCACCGTTTATGAAGTCGGAAGTAGTAGTAAGTCGGGCGTAGGCTACACGAAGTATCTGTATCTGTGAAGTGACTGTATCAAGGTCTTCATCAGTTACAGAGTTCGACTGAACGCGATACCCACGACCTACCCCAAACCCTTTTCAACAAATACATTCACAATCAAACCGTCCTTCTTGTCTCCCTGCTGCATCTTGAGACTTTGCCCCTGTGTGCATCTGGAGGGACAATGGACACATTACCCCAAACCCTTCTCCACAATCAAACCGTCCTTCTTGCCTTCCTGCCGTTTCTTCCCCGCCATCTTGAGGTGAACAGTCCGAACGTGGAGCTTGAGGGAGTTGGACTGGCTGAAACACTTGGCGCATTACGGACAGGAATAGGGCTTCGCCCCTGTGTGCATCTGGAGGGAAAATGACCACATTACCCCAAACCCTTCACGTCCACAATCAAACCGCCCTTCGTGTCTTCCTGTCTCTTCTTCCCCGGCATTTTGAGGTGGACAAGTCCGTACGTGGAGCTTGAGGGAGTTGGACTGGCTGAAACACTTGGCGCAGTACTGACAGGAATAGGGCTTCGCCCCTGTGTGCATCTGGAGGGAAAATGACCACATTACCCCAAACCCTTCACGTCCACAATCAAACCGCCCTTCGTGTCTTCCTGTCTCTTCTTCCCCGGCATTTTGAGGTGGACAAGTCCGTACGTGGAGCTTGAGTGAGTTGGACTGGCTGAAACACTTGGCGCAGTACGGACAGGAATAGGGCTTCGCCCCTGTGTGCATTTGGAGGGACAATGACCACATTACCCCAAACCCTTCACGTCCACAATCAAACCGTCCTTCGTGTCTTCCTGTCTCTTCTTCCCCGGCATTTTGAGGTGGACAGTCCGTACGTGGAGCTTGAGGGAGTTGGACTGGCTGAATCACTTGGTGCAGTACGGACAGGAATAGGGCTTCGCCCCTGTGTGCATCTGGAGGGACAATGACCACATTACCCCAAACCCTTCACGTCCACAATCAAACCGTCCTTCGTGTCTTCCTGTCTCTTCTTCCCCGGCATTTTGAGGTGGACAGTCCGTACGTGGAGCTTGAGGGAGTTGGACTGGCTGAAACACTTGGCGCAGTACTGACAGGAATAGGGTTTCGCGCCTGTGTGCACCTGGAGGGACAATGAACACGTTAATTCATTTATTATTTAATCGTATGGCATACATTATTTTGGCCTTTGAGTTATATCAAGTTATTCTGCCCTTCTCAAGGGAAACCGATCTTATTGTCGTTGTCGTTTGAGCCATTATTAACGAAGCGCTGATACAAATGGCACGATCCACGGCTTAATCATGGCTAAAGCGCCAACGACAATAAGGTCCCTTTTCCCTGAGAATGACACATTAGGGCCACACAACTATATTTTTGTAGCGCATTGCCATAATTACTTTTCCTGGAATGGAAGACTCAATAAAACTATGATTTAATAGGTACATAATCCACTAAATGTTATTGTAGCAATGTTGAAATAAAATATTGTAGCGATATTTAATATAGAATTAAGTATTTTTTATGAAATAAACAGTTTTTTTTTTACCCATATTTTAGAGTTCTGCATTCAAAATATTTGGCTTAATTTAGCTTGGCTTATTTTGATAAATAGATTGACACTCATCCGAGAATTGTCTAAATTATTATAGAGTTGTCAAAATAAGTGAAGAGTTATCAAAATTATTTTATAGTCGTCTAAATAAATTTAGGGTGGTCAATATCATCAATATCATCCTTGAGTTGTCGAAATCATTTTGAAGTTGTCAAAATCATTCTAAGGTTGTCATAATAATTCTAGAGTTGTCAAAATCATTCTAAAGTTATCGAAAATCAATCTAGGGTTGTCAAAAATCATTATTTTCACGTGTCATTTTCTTGGCGTGTCAAAAAAGTTTCCAAAATCATTCTATAGTTGTCAAAATAATTCTAGGGTAGTTATAATCAGTCTAATGTTGTCAAAATCATTCTAGAGTAGTTAAAATCAGTCTAATGTTGTCAAAATCATTCTAGGGTAGTTATAATCATCATTCTAAAGTTGTCAAAATCATTCTAGAGTAGTTAAAATCAGTCTAATGTTGTCAAAATCATTCTAGGGTAGTTATAATCATTCTAAAGTTGTCAAAATCATTCTAGAGTAGTTATAATCAGTCTAATGTTGTCAAAATCATTCTAGGGTAGTTATAATCATTCCAAAGTTGTCAAAATAATGTTAACCGACCCGGTAGTGCCTGTTGAGCGCGGGTTTCTGCGCGAAGGTCCTGCCGCAGGACCGACAGCAGTACGGCCGCTCGCCCGTGTGTCGCCGCGTGTGGATCCGCAGCTGGTTGCTGTCCGCGAACCTCTTCGGACAGCTGGAACACTGGTAGGGCTTTTCACCAGTGTGCGTTCTTTGGTGGTATTTTAGGGAGGCGTTAGACTGAAATAAGAGGGGAAATATTGAAGTGTTTCTTTCAAACATCCTTACACACTGGCGCGGCCTGCGGTGGCGGTCAATAGTAAATTTGACATTAGCTGTCAAGTTTACTATTCCGCTCCAGTCTGTGAGAGGCTTGACGGATGTCTCAATTATTTTGTTATTAATTTTGCCTATGTATCAAAGTTGTCTGGCGATCAAACCACGGCAACTGTATTTCGTTATGAAAAGCGCTCCTCTACAATATAGACTAAACAGACAAGACTCGGGAACAAGTATTCGTGCTAATCACACTATTGTTTTAATTTAAAACAAAATCGTGTCCTTGTTGGGACATTCCGAACTCGGAAGTGTGCCTTTCGGTCTAGCAAATGCGCCAACCAGCTGATTAAAGTACTGTGTAATTAAATGTATGTTGTGTTATGAAACTTATGAACACGTTGCAATTTATTAACCCCCGACGCAAAAAGAGGGGTGTTATAAGTTTGACGTGTGTGTGTGTGCTTTCATCAAAGTTTCATCAAAATCGGTTCAGCCGTTTTTGAGATATTTTTCAACTTTTCTAAGTTGTTGGTAATTTTAGTTATTTATTAATAAGCATGATTTACTTATTTTAACTTTATTGCACAAAAGAAACACTCATCGTACTACAAGAGGCGGACTTAATGCCATATGGCATTCTCTACCAGTCAAACCTTAAGGCAAAGCGGAAAAGATTCCAGTTGGTTGATGAATTAATGAATTATTATTATAGTATAGCTAGAATGAACGATATGTATTGCTGTATCATTCCAACTATAGCAAGTTGTGACAAATTGCATGGTTCGATCTATAACTTTTTTAAACAAGGACGGTGGCAAAGAAAAATACGGTTTGCCTGACGGTAAGCAGATACCGTCGCCCAAGGCCGCCTTGCGATAACAGAAGAATCACAATAACTACCTTTTATTGATTTGAGGATGCGTTGTGTTGATAGCTAGAGACGAAAAAGCGAGCCCATCACTCAGCACACCACATGCTCGGATGCTCTGGCAACCTTACTCAACACCAGGAACACAACACCACATTACAGAGCATGTGTTTAGGTTATGTACGCACTTAGCGGCTGGCCGCGGGCTGCGGTTGCACTTGCGACCAACCGAACGGCCAGCCGGATAGTGCGTACAGCGACGTTACATACAATTTTGGGCTTCCGGTTAGCCGTGTGGGCAGCCGCTAAGTGCGTACATAGCCTTATTGTGGCTGCAGTCTTCTGTAAGGTGGAGGTACTTCCCCAGTTGGGCGGCTCCATAAAAGGGCAAGATGACATTCCGCTGCACCCTACTCGTACCTTCTCTTGATTGGAGGGTTGTCTCAATCCATACTAATATTAAAAATGCGAAAGTAACTGTCTGTCTGTCTGTTGTTTTTTTACGTTTAAAAAGTTTAAATCTGGTGTGGAAATAGTTTGAATCCCAGGGAAGGACGTAGGATAGTTTTTATCCCGGAAATCTTCTCCTAATGGGGTGGAATGGGGGTAATTTTATGAGGAGGTACCTACGATATAGAGGTGTTCCACGCGGACGAAGTCGCGGGCAAAAGTAGTAAAATAACTTACTGTACAACTCTTGCCGCAAACTTCACAGACGACATTCTTGTTGTATTTCACTCCTAAATGCACCCTTTTCACGTGCGCTTGCAGTTTGGAGCCGTTTGCAAACGACGAGCCACACTGGAACAATACATTTATGGCAAAAAAATATTTTGAGCTTATATTGCATACTTACTTTTTATTGACTCAAGTACTCAATGAGGCAAATGGATAAAAATTTTAGAAGCGCCTGTATTTTTTTTTTGGTAGGAATAAACTTCTTTAGCACCAGAAAAAAGTTGAAGACTTTTCAGCTGCGTCAATTATTTTTGAAGAATATATCTAAACAGTTTCCTCACTTACGTTTTAGGTTTAGGGCGGCGTCGAATAAGACACTTTGCCTGATACACAAGTCTCTAAGATAAGCCTGTTATTGCAAATGCAAACGTCAATACGATAATTGCCTTGGTGCAAGCAAATGTTGACTTTAAGTCGACGAACCATTTCTTACCCCGACTGTACGTACATAAATAAGGACATAAATATCTGTACGGGACTCTATTGTCAATGTCATAAAGGCGTGTACAGATAATTATATCCTTATTTGCGTACATATATTAATACCTGTTAAGGCGCAGCACCGGATAGGCCCCTCACAAGGTGGACTGATGACCTGGTAAAGGTCGCGGGAATCCGCTGGATGCGGCGGACACAGGAAGGGTTATTTTGGCACTCTTTGGGGGAAGCCTATGTCCAGCAGTGGGCGTCTTTCGGCTGATATGATGATGATGATGATGATGAGGGCGAGCATTACTACTGGTACCAAGTATAAACTATAAACTAGTGTTTACTAACCATGGATTAAAGAAATAATGAAACCATTTATTCGCGACAAAACATAAAGACAAACTGTAGACACATACGCACATACTCATTTGCCACGAAATGGTCACAACTCAGCGTTATACTAGCTGGTTTTCCGTTGTGGTTAAGATATTATTGTATCTATGTTACTAACACTTATCGTCGGGGATAGTGCAATACCGCGTAACTAGTACTGGTAAATAGTGCGTATCTACACAACACCCATAGTGCAATACCGCGTAACTAGTACTGGTAAATAGTGCGTATCTACACAACACCCATAGTGCAATACCGCGTAACTAGTACTGGTAAATAGTGCGTATCTACACAACACCCATAGTGCAATACCGCGTAACTAGTACTGGTAAATAGTGCGTATCTACACAACACCCATAGTGCAATACCACGTAACTAGCACTGGTAAATACTGCGTATCTACACAACACCCATAGTGCAATACCGCGTAACTAGCACTGGTAAATAGTGCGTAGCTACACAACACCCATAGAGCAATACCGCGTAACTAGCACTAGTAAATACTGCGTATCTACACAACACCCATAGTGCAATACCGCGTAACTAGCACTGGTAAATAGTGCGTATCTACACAACACCCATAGTGCAATACCACGTAACTAGCACTGGTAAATACTGCGTATCTACACAACACCCATAGTGCAATACCGCGTAACTAGCACTGGTAAATAGTGCGTAGCTACACAACACCCATAGAGCAATACCGCGTAACTAGCACTGGTAAATACTGCGTATCTACACAACACCCATAGTGCAATACCGCGTAACTAGCACTGGTAAATAGTGCGTAGCTACACAACACCCATAGAGCAATACCGCGTAACTAGCACTGGTAAATACTGCGTATCTACACAACACCCATAGTGCAATACCGCGTAACTAGCACTGGTAAATAGTGCGTAGCTACACAACACCCATAGAGTAAATCCGCGTAACTAGCACTGGTAAATAGTGCGTATCTGCACAACAACCATAGTGCAATACCGCGTAACTAGCACTGGTAAATACTGCGTATCTACAGCGTATTACGCGGTTTTACACTATTGCCGACGTTATGGGTGCAAGCCTGAAACAAATTATTTGTATTAAATTAAAATATAATAATGAACTGACCTGTTCGCAGGCGAGCGTCGTGGCCCGCAGCGCAGGCGCCTTGTTGGCGGGACGGAGCGCCCTCACACTCTCCTTGAGATGCGAGCCGTTACCTGGACATGCGGGCCCGCATATCACACAAACACCCCTACAACAGATTCTGTTTCACTACATAGTATAAAACAAAGTCGCTGTCTGTCATTATGTATGCTTAGATCTTTAAAACCACGCAACGTATTTTGAAGCTGTTTTTTTTAATAGATAGAGTGATTCAAGAGGAAGGTTTATATGTATTTATAATACAAACCCATGCGAAGCCGGGGCGGGTCGCTAGTTAACTATAAGGATCAATCAACTGTTTCTTGTTGTTATACTTTCCCGTTAAGACACTATGACAGAGTTTCTTAGAAAAAATGTTACAACATGGACATCTAACAAGCTTAGAAGATGGCTCTTAAAAAAGGGGTCGAAAATGTCAAAAAATCCCTACATTTGGTGGACGTAAACCCGCAAAATAGTAGTTTCAAAAAGTGACCCAGGAGACGTAACCATGGCAACTAACTAGTGGCAGAAAAGAAGAAGCGGGTTGTATCGGAGATACAACCGTTAATTAAGTTTAAGTGGATACTTCATTGTTGGCTGTACCCGTAAAAAATATATCTGAATTAATTTACTAAAATCTGTATAAGTACCTACAGATAAATCTGTATATATGGCAACATTGACTGACGTAGCTCATTCGACTCGCGATACATTGAAAATGGCGGTAATTGTAGCTCTATTTTCATGTCTGCCACATAATCTTAATAACATTTTGTGATTAACAACTAATGGCAAATAAAGAAGGATTAAAACATGTAACAAACAATTATTTTAAATCAGATTAGGCTTCTCTACAAAAAGTTATTCCGGAAGTCACGTGATATACAAGAACGCGAGCAAACAAGTAGGTATCCACTTCAAAAATTAATTCACACATACATATGTATGCTTTGGCTCAACTTTGTATTCCCAGTCAGTTCGACCATTGGGTCAAAGACATTGGCCTGCAAATGCCACAGTAGGTATCTATCAGCTAATACATTCAGAATATTGTTGGAGCTGCTTCTTGCACGATGCATTAGACATGCCGCGCGCTTACGCAAGATGGCGAGTAAACCAAATGTGCAGCCAAATGCCACATCCTTCAGGTGGAGCGTGCTCAGAGAGCTGTATTAAAGGTGATGCTGAGGAAACCGTTTCGTTATCCCACGGATACACTTTACCGAGAATGTGGGTTTGTTAGAGTGCGCCAGCTTTATATCATGAAAGCGGTCTCGCGGACTCACAGCTGTTTACTCAATTCTGCGCTCTATGAGGAAATCTTAAGAAGACGCATATATAAGGCGCCCCTGCCACCGCTCATATCAGCTTCGGCTCGTAAATCTCCAGCTTTTTCACATCCCTACGTATATAATAACATACGCACGCACGCACGCATGCACGCACGCACGCACGCACACGCACACGCACACGCACACGCACACGCACACACACACACACACACACACACACACACGCACACACACACATATATACGCAAACACACTCGCTCCCATAATGCATGTCAATAGAATTTAGTTTATATACCAACTCGACTAGTATTATCTAAACTATATAACTAAGTACCTATATTTCCTTAACACTCCTGTAAATCTTGTTTTTTTTCGCACTCGCAGACTGCCAAGATACAGGCTTAAGCCTAGTTTGGAGTCGGATGGATATACCCCATAATATCATGTAACAAGTGTTTTTTGTGAAATAAATCATTTATTTATTTATTATTTATTAAACCATCAGTACCCTGAGAAAATTACGGTTTTTTTGGAAATAATTCAATATCAGGCTAATTATTTGTATACGGCTCATATATGTTATTTTAAAAATCTTTTACTATTGAAATCAATAATTCTATGGACCGGAAGTTAGGAAAAAAAATGAACCCGCAAGCAAAAATGCTATCAGTATGTTTATAATGAAAACATGTTTGAGTACACAAATTTGGAGAATTACTACCTGAATCCAAAAATATTTGCATTAGGAAACAACAGCATTTTAATGAAATATTTACGACCTTGAGATAATATTGAATTTCATCTGGCCTATAGAAAGGAAATTAACAAAAATAAGTGGATTATGCGCGTATCCTAAAGAACGTATATAGATGTAGTCAATTATAAAGTAAAGAAAGTTTATACCTTTTTCGCCTGATTTTTACGGATAATGTGATGTTGAATAAAGCTTTTCTATTCTATTCTAATTTAGATTTTTGACAAAGTTGCGTTCGGCGCTCGAGGTGACAAACTTGGATTATTCATTGGACCAACATCATAAACAAGTCTGCAAAAAATCACAACTACCGGATTTGACGCATGAAATGAAATGAAATAAAATTTATTTCGTAGCATTTGTTATACGTCAAATCGATCATGTGGTATTGCTTGCACTTGCCGTTGAAAATGCTACGTCAATAGGGGTACTAGGATTATTGCGTCGCTATGTAGCAGTTAAAATGACAGGGTTCTACGGTAGCCTAGGAATCAAATTGGTTGACTGTACATATGCGGTGGATGTATAAAGTTACTGGATTATTGGTGACATAGGATACTTTTTATGTAAGCAGTGGTTTTTTTTTATTATTAATGAATTTGGGTCAATCAACTATTTCTAAGTTGCTCGTTGCCATGGTTACGTCTCCTGGGTCACCCTTTAAAACTATTATGTTATGGGGTTTAAATCCACAAAACACGTGTTTTTGTCATATTGGTAAACCCATTCCATGGTGGGGCATCTCCTTAGCATGATAGGAGTCCAGTTTATAGTATTTTTTCTAATAAAGTCAGTTACTTTTGTCTCTTGGCTTACCGGTACAGAATAACAACAAGAAAAAGTTGATTGACCCATTTACTTGTGATTGGTGAAGGCGTGGTTGGCGGCGCTGAGAATGTGGCGCTTCCAGGCGACCATCGACGCAAACTGGATGTCGCAGTCGGCGCAAAAGCGCTCCGAGGCCGGCGAGTCATCACTCACGGGCTAAAACAACGACAACTTTCTAATTTGGGTCTTTTAGGGTTCCGTACCCAAAGGGTAAAACAAGACCCTATTACTAAGTCCATCATGTCTGTCTGTCTGTCCATCTGCTACCAGGCTGTATCTTATGAACCGTGATAGTTAGACAGTTGAAATTTTCACAGATGATGTATTTCTGTTGCCACTATAACAGCAAATACTAAAAAACTGAATAAAATAAATATTTAAGGGGGCCCCCATACTACAAACGTGATTTTTTTGCCGTTTTTAGGGTTCCGTACCTAAAGGGTAAAACGGGACCCTATTGTTAAAGTATCATTCTAGTGTCATCACTGATGTGTCATTCTAGTGTCATCACTTAAGTGTCGTTCTAGTGTCGTCACTAAAGTGTCATTCTAGTGTCATCACTTAAGTGTCGTTCTAGGGTCGTCACTAAAGCATATACTCTTAAAGTGTGTGTGTCGGTGTCTAAAAATTGACTCCATGTAAAAATACGCAAGTACGAGTAGATGCTGTCCCCGCACGCAGCGCATACGTGGTGAAGCGCGCGAGGGTGCGTCAGGTGCCAAGGTCGTCACTCAAGTGTCATTCTAGTGACGTCACTGAAGTGTCATTCTAGTTTCGTCACCAAAGTGTCATTCTAGTGTCATCACTAAAGTGTCGTTCTAGGGTCATCACTAACGTGTAAAACTAGAGACGTCACTCAAGTGAGATAATTAGGGTCGTCACTAAATTATCATTCGTAAAGTATGTCATAGTCTAAAAATTTACTCCATGTAAAAATACGCAAGTAGACGCATGTCATTATAACTAATAGACCGGCGCATTTTGCAGCGGAATAGCAAAGGTATATACAGTTCTATAAATTGAATGAATGAAATTTGAATGAAATTTGAATGAAATTTATTTCGTATAATGACTCAGTTCAGTTCAGTTTCTTTATTGGTAAATATCAATTTACAGGTCATAATGGATTTGCAATAAATACAAAACGTCTTATACATTTGAACAGAACAAGACATAAAATATACATACATACATACAATCACGCCTCTTTCCCAGAGGGGTAGGCAGAGAAATGAAATATGCAGGAGCAATACCTAGGTACAGTCGAGGAAATTTAATGTTTATCATATTTAAACCTTAATGCCATTACATAGAGTTTAAAAGTGATAAACATTCATTTTCCTCGACCGTACAATTAATAATAACATTTAAGATGATGGTCAATCGGTCAAATTGTCACTCACCTGGTTGTATTTATGCGCCTTCCCCTCATGCATGCGCAGGCCGTGCGCGCCGACGAAGCTGTCCCCGCACGCGGCGCACACGTGCTGCGTGCGGTGATGCGCGCGCAGGTGCGTCAGGTGCGACGTGGACGCGCGCGACGCGTGCCCGCACAGCTTACACACGTACAAATTGTCACTCACCTGGTTGTATTTATGCGCCTTCCCCTCATGCATGCGCAGGCCGTGCGCACCGACGAAGCTGTCCCCGCACGCGGCGCACACGTGCTGCGTGCGGTGATGCGCGCGCAGGTGCGTCAGGTGCGACGTGGACGCGCGCGACGCGTGCCCGCACAGCTTACACACGTACAAATTGTCACTCACCTGGTTGTATTTATGCGCCTTCCCCTCATGCATGCGCAGGCCGTGCGCACCGACGAAGCTGTCCCCGCACGCGGCGCACACGTGCTGCGTGCGGTGATGCGCGCGCAGGTGCGTCAGGTGCGACGTGGACGCGCGCGACGCGTGCCCGCACAGCTTACACACGTACAAGTGCCCGCGGTGCCATTTCTCGTGCTCGCGCGCTTGGGAACTGAAAAACAACTCGTGTGTCATCCTAAAAGGGATCTTATTGTCGTCGCGTGTGCCATTATAAATGCGCTATTAGAAATACGACGATTTACGGCATAAGGCATAAAAAAAATTTTTTTAATTCTTTATTTCGGATAACTAAGAGATACATATTGACAAAAACAACAGACACAGACGAAATAACAAAAGGAACAATTCGCTGCCCCAATATTATAGGGTTCGATGTTGCACTTTTATCAACTTGAAATTTGAAGTTTGTCAGAGTGACACTAGGTCTAAATTGAAGTACCCCGAAATGTAATATAGAACCCTTTAATATTGGGGCAGCGAATTCTAACCTAAAATACATAAAAGAGTATTGCTGCTATTGTCTGCAACTAACAAAATGACAGCGTATGTTGATAGGTAGTGTTGTATACTCACGCAGTGTGCGACCGGTGTGGGCACGTGTTGCACTGGTAACGACGCTCGTGCGCGGTGACGACGTGCGCGCGCAGTTTGCGCGCAGTCTTGTAGCGCATCGCGCAAATCTCGCACGCGTGCGTGCCGCTTTTCTGTACAAGAAACACGTTGCTAAAGTGTCATTCTATTGTCCTCGCTAAGGTGTCATTCTAGTGTCGTCATTTAAGTGTCCTTCTAGTGCCGTCACTTAGAGCAATATTCGGGTCATGACTAAAGTGTAATTTTAGTGATGTCACTAAAATGTCATATATGCTATCGCCACTTTAATTTCAGGATTGTCTGCACTGCTGTTCCATTGTCAGCACTGGCTCGCGCGCGTAGCCGGTCCACTAGTGTCATTCTAGTGACGTCAGTGTCATTCTAATGTCGACACTTAAGTGACATTCTCGTGTCGTCACTTAATGTCATATTAGTATTGTCACTAAAATTACATTCTAGAGTAGCCCCTAGGTTGAGGTAGTTCACCGAGGAGCCGCGCCCGCGCAGCTCTTCCAGCTACTGCTCTTTGGTCAGGACCAGCTCGTGGGCGTAACCGGGCCACTAGTGTCATTCTAGTGACGCCATTGTGTCATTCTAATGTCGTCACTTAAGAGACATCCTGGTGTCGTCACTTAATGTCATTTTAGTGTTGTCACTAAAATGTCATTCTAGGGTAGCCTCTTAAGTGCCATTGTAGTGTCTAAAGTTATATAGTAGTGCGGTGTCGCTCTGTCAGTACTCACTCGGTCATGTTTCAGCCGGTGGTTGTTAAACGCGGCGGGCTCCACGTACCCGCGGCGACAGGGCGCGCACTTGAAGGGTGCGTTGAGGTAGTTCACCGAGGAGCCGCGCGCGCGCAGCTCGGACAGCTGCTGCTCTTTGGTCAGTACCAGCTCGAGGGCGTAGCCGGACTTGAACCCTGTACAACCAACCATTCTTACTTGCCTTGGTAGAAAACGAATAATGATTCCGAGTATTCAGAACCAAAAAAAAAAGTTAATTGTACAGTCAAGTTCTCCAATATTTATACAGACAATCTTTCATAAATATGTACACATGCTTCTTATGTTGGTAACAATTAAGACTGTGTTTAGATATTTTTATAGGTTGTCTGTATAGATAATGGGGTACTCGATTGTACATACACTTTTTTTAAATATATATTTAGTAAATTCAGTTTATATATTTGGCGACCAGGCAAAATACGAACAAACATATCCGGTTTCAATTCTGATATTAGATATTCACGTCACTTTCTTATACCCGTACTTTCGTATTTGATATACCAAAATTATAAATGTTAGTGTTAAGCACTAACCCCCTTATTCAAAAACATAACAAACTTCTGTTAGCAAATATATGTATTGTCCCTTTCTCCCAAACATAAATAGCAAAGTGACAGATAAAGATGAACTAATTTTAACGGGGTTTAACTAAAATAGGTTTGTTAGACGTTTATGAATTCCCTATCAAAATCATAAATATCCAAATTGTTTTCTGCGAATAGGCCCCAAGCGTACTTTTATAAGACATGGAGTGATTTACAATAGAGAACATTACTGCAATGTTCTGCCGCCAGAGGCAGCAGTACCACTAATAGTAAACCAGTATAGGAATATAGGGATTCACACACACATGCACAATTGATTGTCAAATGAGTGACAAGGATGCTTGCATAGACAATACCGCAAGTGGGAACGAGATACAATGTCAACGCTGCTAGTGTCGCCACCTACGAAGAGTTTTGCGTAATGTTCCCTATTAAGAAAACTTTACCTTTTAGAAATTCCTTGTCTTTATTTCTAACTGGCTCCTTAGCTTCCTTCTTAAGACTACTGATGGCCAGCAGTGGAAGGTCGTCCTCCGAGTCTGAAGGTGCCTCTTTGACGGACACGTGGTCAGCGTCTGATAAATGATCTGTTTGGAACGAGGATCATGGTATATTTGGGAATCAAGAAATGTCAATGCCAACTAACATACACTACATAATAAACTACATGCCAGTTCCCACCAGCTTGCCTAAAAAAAATTCTAGGTAAGCCTATAGCAAAGACCGGAAATAGTATTTTTCACAATCGTGTTATAATAGTGTTTATTAGTCGAGTACCGTGTTTAGGCCACGAAGCTTGCTGAGTGGCCTAAGTAAGGTACGAGATTAAAAAGCTTGATTATAACACTATTGTGAACAATACTTTTTGTACGAGTTCATTAAAATTAATTAAAGTCAACTGAACTAATTAAACAAACTCGATACTGTTGACACGAAGTGCAAGCCTATCGCTCGTACGCTCATTACGACATCAACGAGTAAACTCAATAATCAAAGCGATGCTATTGGTCCAATTCATTACAGTTCGGTAAAGCAGCCACGTGATTGGTCGAATTTATTTTAGTTATATTTTCAAATTTTTTTCGGTTGTCTGGAGCGTATCGAAACAGTTATTTCGATTGTTTCGACAGTAACATGGACTACAATTATGAAAAGAGTGACGTTGCAGTATTCTCTATGAAATCTTAATACACAGATTTTAATCGACGATTACCAAAAAACCCTTTTCAGCCTTAAGAGTCCCCAGCAAGCTCGGTTCTCCATACAAACGTAGTTATTTATTGAATCGTATATGGTATACATTATTTGGCCTTTGAGTTTGTCACTCTTTAGTACCACCCAGGGGACACGTGCAGGGTTATGGTAGGTAGCTCCTACGGATGCAAGTGACAGGTGTCCCCCCTTTCTCAAGTGAGTGGGCAACTCTACTGTTAGAGGTTCTTAAGCCGCCCGAAGGCCTCTAACTCGGCTTAACGACTACTGTCATAGAGAGCAGCCGGGATCAACTGCTTAGCGTGCCTTCCAAAGCACGGAAGCGCTCATTTATAGTAACCACTCAAACAGGCGGTCACCCATCCAAAGACTGAGCCCGCTGCCATCTTTGCTTAACCTGCGTTATCGTTTCCGATTCGCAGCCGCCGCTAGGCTATGAACGCTTCAACCGAATTTCACCTTCTCATACAAACGTAGTTACGCTCTCATTTTAAAACGACTAGCCAGTTTGCTCTGAAACTTTGTACTTAGAATAAGTTAAGTAATCTCCAGGTCTGTAATTAGTTTATGTACCTTCAGATACCATAGTACAAAAAATACAGCGAATTTAAGTTTTTCAAACAAAATTTGTTTTTGCTGTATTTCGTTTGTTTTATAAACTGGAGCCATATAAACTAATTATATACCTTAGATATATCTCATGTCATTGTAGGTATATGCCAAGTTTCGTTACAATCCAACACGCAGTTTTAAAATGAGAACGAAACTCCGTTTGTATGGGAAGGTGAAATTCGGTCGAGCTTGCCGGGGATTCTTAAGCCTATCAATTTGGTAACCCTATCAATTTAGTAACCTTATGGATAGTTTTAAAAACGACTTCTAAAATAACCCTATGAAAAACTCTAATAAGAGAAACCGGTTCTGGTCCCTGGCCAATAATTATACGCTCTAAACTCTTTCATAACTTTTTAACCAACTTCAAAAAAGGAGGAGGTTCTCAATTCGACAATTTTTTGTGTGTGTTTGTTACGCGATAACTCGGTAATTTATGAACTGATTTGAATTTTTTTTTTGTTCGAGATCATATACTTCCGGATTGGTCCCGTTGTCACCAAAATCCAGTTCTGATGATGGGATCCTGGAGAAATCGGGGGAACACTTCAAATTTCATAGGCAAACTTGAAGCAATCTGGCTACTGATTTGAAGTCGGTTAAAACTTTGTTTTAAAAGTAAATTATTTTGTTCCAGGTTGCCCATCGAAAACTTCTGGAATCTGAAGACCGGCAGACCGTATTCTTGTTTGCCACCGTCCTTACCCGCAGGTTCCTCCTTTAAGACCTCTTGTTTCACCACTCCCCCCGGCGCCACATCTAGGTGCTCTGTTGAAACCGTCAGCGCAGTCTCTAGCTTATGCCCCTGTCGGTCTATATGCTCTATGAGGCCTTGTGTTAGCTGAAAAAAGGAATCATTCAGTTTTTAACCCCCCAACGCAAAAAGCGGGGTGATAAAAGTTTCTCTTAAGATAGACAAAAAAGCGGCCAAGTGCGAGTCGGACTCGCACATGAAGGGTTCCGTGAAATAAATTGCGGTTTACGATTTATGACGTATTAAAAAAAACTACTTACTAGATCTCGTTCAAACCAATTTTCGGTGGAAGTTTGCATGGTAATGTACATCATATATTTTTTTTAGTTTTATCATTCTCTTATTTTAGAAGTTACAGGGGGGGGGACATACATTTTACCACTTTGGAAGTGTCTCTCGCGCAAAATATTCAGTTTAGAAAAAATGATATTACAAACCTCAATATCATTTTTGAAGACCTATCCATAGAACTGATTGTGAGTCATTGCAAAGGGACATCAACTTGGTCTTCCGGTGGAGTATGGATAACAAACTTCTGTTCAACTCTGCCAAGTGTTGTGTCTGCACCTTCTGCCGTGCACGTACCCCGATACATGCTCAATACATGCTTGGAGTAGAGCCTATCAACCGTGTCTCCAGCGTTAAGGATCTTGGCGTGGTCTTCGATACGCGGCTTACTTTCCATGAGCACATATTATCACTTACTAAAAGCTGCTATCGAAGATTAGGCTTTGTGATTCGCAACCTTCGTGACTTTTATGATCCCGGGGCCATCAGGCTAGTTTATAACGCACTCGTTAGAAGCAAGCTGGAAGCTTCGTCAATCATATGGCACCCTTATGAATCAACTTACGCCCTATTACTGGAGAAGGTTCAGAAAACGTTCCTACGGTTTTTATATAGGAAAGTTTTTGGGAACTATCCATTTATGTATCCCACCAAATACCTGTTAGGAACCCTAGGTTATAATTCGTTGGAGGTAAGACGTAATTACAATTTGTTGGTGACTGCGTGTCGGATCATACGCGGTGAGTCAGATTGTCCGGAGCTAGTGAGTCGCCTCGTGCGACTCTATACTCCGGATATCCCAAAGATAACCCTTAGGCCACGGCGACGCGATTTGTTGGCGGTGCCTGTCGCGCGCACTGTGTCACGCAGGAACTCGCCGCTGATCCGTGCTCTCTCACATCTCAATGCGCAAGAGGCATCAGCACCGGAGTGTGACTTACTTGCGTGGCGATGGATGTATGTGTGCGGTGAATGTCTGAGCTTCTGTGAGGAGATGGATGACAGGCAATCAACTGTACCAATGTAATTATATGTGTTTTGTTTGTTTTGTTGTATAGTTTAGTATCGTTTTCATGACGCATTGGTTTTAGGACTGTAATGTTGTGTTAACATGTTTTTAATAATAAATAAATAAAAATAAATAGATACACACACACGTATGGGTTTGATTAATTTTTTTTTTTGAGTTTCAGTTCTGAGTATGGGGACCCCTAAAACTTAATGTTTTTTTTCGATTTTTGTGTGAAAATCTTAATGCGGTTCACAGAATACATATACTTACCAAGTTTCAACAGTATAGCTCTTACAGTTTCAGAAAAAAGTGGCTGTGACATACGGACGGACAGACAGACAGACAGACGGACAGACATGACGAATCTATAAGGGTTCCGTTTTTTGCCATTTGGCTACGGAACCCTAAAAACCGTAGACGAATTTGACGGTTAAAATGCTAAGAGCTATAGTGAGGGCTGGCCAGTCTGGGTTTCAATCAGATTCATCATCATCCTCATATCAGCCGAAAGACGTCCACTGCTGGACATAGGCCTCAGTGCCACAATGACCAGTCCTGCGCCACCCGCATCCAGCGGACTCCCGCGACCTTTACCAGCTCAGCCCACCATGTGGGGAATATTGTTCTAGTTTTATTCATTTCGATAATTTCAAACATAACATTAAAATAGTTTTTTACATTGCAAAATCAGGTAATTTCCTTAAATCATGACGCACAATTCTCCTCATGGCGCATGTAAAATATGACCCAGGGTTCGAAATTATCAAGATAATTACGCTTCTTGATAATTATCGGATAATTATCACCAGTAAGTCAGTAACATAGTTATTTAAGTTTATTGTAATACTAACATCTATGGATTATTTTGTCCGAAATAAATGCTTTTTATTTTTTTATTTTTATAAGAAAAAAAATTCTTTTTTTTCGATGATATTTCTTGCAAGAGGAATCCCCACGGCGCGGCACGTCACGTTGACACTTCGTGCGTTCGGATAGACGCAAGTGCGGAAATACACGTTCGAATACTTCGAATACAGTTCACTTCCAAGTGCGCAATTTTTTGTTATTATCAATCGATAATTATACATCTGTTATTATCACGATAATTATCATGATAATTATCTTTTTTTTATACGACGGTGGCAAACAAGCTTACGGCCTGGCTGATGGTAAGCAGGTACCGTAGCCTATGGACACTTGATAATTATCATGACAATTATTTATTTAATTTCTTTATTCAGACAACAAGTTTGTTAGTAAATCTTAATCCTATGTTAGTAAATATATGTAGCTAAAGATATGGTGCTTTTAATTAAGGGACAACGATTACTCGCGTCCGTAGGATATATTATATTTTTGTTTTCAATGCCATACGATTAAAAAAAAAATTAACTGTTGCATTATTGAGCACTCACTCCTAATGGCTACAGTTTTTATGAATATCATTTATCATTGATAATTATCATGTCAAAGGGGAATAGAGCGCAGCATACTCAATCTGAAAAGATACAAAAAATAAGACATACAAAGATACGTAGCGTCACAAAAGCTACCGATGCTCTAAGTTTCGCCCGAAAACAAAAATGGAAATGGGCAGGACACGTAGCGCGTCTTCAAGACGAGCGATGGACCAAAAGAATAACATCGTGGAAGGGACCAAAAGGAAAACTTCGCAAGGGAAGACCCCTCACAAGATGGGAAGACAACATTGTTGGAACTGCTGGTTCCTCCTGGACATGAATAGCCCAGGATAGAGAGAGGTGGAACCTTTTGGAGGAGGCCTATACCCGCTTAGGGGTTTATTCAGAATTTAGTTCTTAGATTTTAATCATAAATATGAATGTAACTGGAAATGAAATAAAGGCTTTTTTATTTATTTATTTATAATTATCCTATCGAACTCAGGCCTCACCTCATGATTGCTAGCAAGGAGCCTGGTCAGCAGCCGGTCGGAGGTGATGGACTGCACCCACAGCTGGTAGCTCTTCTGGAGCAGCGCCAGGCAGAAACAGCACACCGTGCTTGGCTTGCCGTCATCTGCGTGGAGCTGAAATGTGAGAACAGTCGTTTACAGTTGGAAGCAAGTCATTTTTTTACCCTACTGATTAAGAATGTGTTTGTGTTTCCCTAACGTATGTATATATGTGGACAAGAATAGGGAACATTACTGCAATGTTCTGCCGCCAGAGGCAGCACTACTAATAATAGTAAACCAGTATAGGAATATACGGATTCACACACACATGCACAATTGATTGTCAAATGAGTGACAATCAAAACAAATACCGCAAGTGGGAACGAGATACAATGTCAACGCTGCTAGTGTCGCCACCTACGAAGAGTTTTGCGTAATGTTCCCTATAATTCTATGTACCTATTTCACTGGCTACAGTCGGAACTGGTTGATGGATTTTGACATATGAGGTGTTGTTGGATTCCTCAAGCATTATAAATGATGATTCTTAATCCGTGATCAGGAGTCGAAAAATATTGATAAACAGCCAAAACGGATTTCAATGGATGAGGTCTCATGCAACTAAATCACTGTTTAGTTAATTGAATTTAATGATAATGTTAACACTCATGTCCACTGATTGTTTGGTCACCCTACATTTCTTGAAGTTAAGTAGTTACGTCAAATACACCATACCTCAAATTTTCGCAAACTAACGTTAGGGTGACAATGATTTTGGATTATAAGATAATAGTGTGATTTCTTATTCAGTTTTATTTATTAAGAAAAAAAAAGAACATTTGTTTTAGGTAACTTCAAGCTAATCATGTTTGGTATCAATTACAGAATTAGAAAAATTTACTCCTGATCACAGATTAAGAATCATGGTAATGTAGAAATAAAATTTGTTTTGTTTGTAGTTATGTGATTGAGTAATTTGTTCTTGAAATGGTTAACATTGAGAGCCGATTCCACATTGTTTGGCAGTTTGTTCCAAACTTTCACCACCATATTGGTTCAGGAAGTGAATAATTGTGGGATTTACGAAAATCTTTTAATTTCACTTGTTTCACCTACAATGGTGGCATACTGAAAGTGTAAAGACACCGAAGCCTATGGGCACTTGCAACTCCAGAGGCAACACAAGCATTTTGCTGACCCTAAACGGATATGTAGATTTGTTGAATAATTTAAGGCTTTTTTCCACGCCTTCCACACGTGCGGTCTGTGGACTAACTTTACTCAGCGGGCTTACAGCGCATTGCGCGTCCAGTATAATGACACGTTCAGGATGATGTTTGGGCTGCCACAGTATAACAACAGTTCAAAGTTCAAAGTTCAAAGTATTTATTTGTCAAAACACAGGTTATAAAGATGTTATAAATGCAGCTTGGTATCGCTATGTCTTACCCGAAGGTGTAACAAAATATAGGCTTCAATTAATGGTCAATATAAACATAAATTTTCATGCAGCGTGCTTTTTTTAATACATAAATATGCGAGTTCAAAATGTATCTTTTCTATATTCGTCAATTGAATAGTATGCCTTTTCCACTAGAAGAGCAAACAGTTTCTTTTTAAACATCATCAAATTTTCTGCGTTTAAAATGTTTCTTGGCAACTTATTGAAAATTATTGAAGCCATCCCAAGAACACTTTTTGAGAGCAAGGCCGTTTTACATGAAAGGGTATTGCAGATTTTACCCCGTTGACGCACACTGTTAAAACTAGGGAAATTATTTTGATTAAATTTAACATAACAAGCAATTTCGTAGATATATAAGCATGGCAGAGTCAATTTACGTAGTCTAATGTAATGTGGCTTACATGATTCCATTGGCGGAATACCACATATGGCGCGAATACATTTTTTTTGACTTCTAAAAACGATCTCACGGTCAGTGCAATTACCCCAAAAAATTATTCCATATCGTAAAGTCGAAGTTACATATGCATCATATGCTACAAGAACCGCAGATTCACTTACTACTTTTCTTAAGTTATACAGTGCATAAGAGTATTTGTTAAGTTTTTTACAAATTGTTTCTATTTGGTTTCCCCATGTCAGCTTATTGTCTAGACTTAAACCTAAAAAGTTAGTGGCACTTGTTTCTTCTATTACATGGTCATTATAAGCTACAGTCAAGTTGGATATGTTATTAGTCCGTTGTTTAAAATTCATTATTTTAGTTTTGTCAAGATTAATTTTCAAGTTATTGTCATTGAGCCACTCTATTATCATTTCTAGAGTCCTATTTATGTTATATTCATAAGTGTTTAAATCTACATTTGCATTTTCTGCTGAAAAAATTATTGTGCTGTCATCCGCAAATAGTACCATCGGAAAGTCAATAGCCTTAGGCAGGTCGTTTATATAAATAATAAATAATAGAGGTCCCAGTATGCTACCTTGCGGAACACCATATTTGATGTCTCTAAATTCCGATGAGTATGTCATTTCAGTTTTGGATTGGACGCATAATCTACTGATTTGTGTAATTTGTTTACGGTCACTTAAATACGACTTGATTAAGTCATGTATATTTCCACGTATTCCATATTTAAACAACTTGTCTAATAATACTTTGTGATCTACGAAATCAAATGCCTTAGTCATGTCCATATAAAGCGCACTTACAGGTATCCTATTATCTACCTTTATCATCACTGTTTTCAATAAATCAAATATGGCCATGTTTATTGATCTGTTTTTCCTAAACCCTTTTTGTTCGTTTGTGAATAGGTTTTTCTTTTCAAAATACTGATAGAGGTTGTTGTATATTACCTTTTCAATAATTTTAGAAAAAATTGAAAGCAATGCAACAGGGCGGTAATTGCTAGGATTATCTTTATCCCCTTTTTTATGAAAGGGCTTAACGACAGCTATTTTTAATTTTTCTGGAAATATACCGTACTCTATACAGAGATTTACAATGTGGCAAAGCGGCTCCACTATAATATTACAAGTTTGCTTGATCACTTTCGTTGCTATACCATCATATCCCGTACTATTTGTGTTCTTTAGTGTACTTATTATCATTCTTATGTCATTTAAATTCGTCGGTCTCACAAAAATCGAGTTTGGCGAGTTATTTATAAAATAATTGTATTGTCTTTTGTCATTCTTAGCAGTAAGTGTGTGATTAGATTTATTAATGTCTGTATTTATGAGGTCAATAAAATAGTTGTTAAATGTCTGAGCAATATCTAAAGGTGTTGTTATGATTTTACCTTCAGCTTTTATTTGCTGGATGTCTTCCTTGGGATGTTTGGTTTTAGGATTCTTAATAATGTTCCATGTCGCTTTTGATTTATTTGATGAGTTTTTAATATAGAAATTATTTTGTGATCTTTGTGTTAGTGTAATAATTTTTTTGAGACGCCTCGTGTAGGTTTTTAATTGTGTTTTGTTACTAGAGTTAGGTTGTAATCTATATTTCCAGAGTAGTTCCCGTTTTCGTTTACAACACGTTCTTATTCCTTTCGTTATCCACCTTGGTTTATTTATAGCTGTTAATTTTACCCTGATTGTAGGGAAACATAGGTTATAGAATAGATTAAACTCCTCAAAAAAATTGTTGAATGCTTCATTCGGATCATTCGTCTGGTAAACGTCACTAAAAGTTATGTTTTGAAGGCATTCCGTAAATTTCGACATATTATCTGCACTATAATCCCTTTTTGTGATATACCAATGTGGCAAAACACTTGTTTTCTTTACTGGAAATTTAATTACTTGAGCTGTGTGATCGGAAACTGCTAGATCAATTACTTCAGCGGCACTTCCTCTTATGTTATGAATTATATTGTCAATGCACGTGTTGGAACTAAGACGTGTTGGTTCTAGTATTCCTATCTTAAGATTAAAACTATACAGCACATTTTTGAATGCCAGTGCATGTTTGGTGTTTTTTACTAAATCAATATTAAAATCGCCGCAAATAATAACCTTTTTACGATTTTTAATACAAACTTTGTATAAAATAGAGTCGAGTTTGTTGAGAAATAGTGTAATCGCTCCCGTTTCATATTTTGGTGTCCTATAAATACAGATGACTACAATTTCATGTTCAGTTAACTCTATAGCTGAACATTCAACTGAATTTGAGATTGAGCAGTTAATAATGTCATCTAAAACTACGTACTTATGTCTGTTTTTTACGAGAATGCATGAGCCGCCGTTTCGATTATCTCGTGAAAAACATGCCGCTAATTTAAAATTAGACATAGCCAACTGAATTTTATCATCTACTTTCATATTATGTTCAGTTATGCACAGGACATCAATAGGCTTATTTAATTCTAACAGTTCCTGAATATGTATACTTAACAAGTCAGCTTTATTAATTAGACCATTAACATTCTGGTGTAGTAAAAATAATTCTTTATACACGAAAAAGATCAGCGCGTTCATTACTTTCGTCAACTATCACGTTATTTCCTTCAGTGTTATCTTGGTTTGAAATTGCTTGCGTATCTGTCAAGGTATTCCCCTGACTAAGATGGTTCTCGTTGTCTAGTTTTGGAATGAATTCTGCTCCATTCACAAAGAGGCGATTGTTTCTGATGACCGCGTGTTTGCCATCCTTGCGCGCTTGAAACAAATGATCTCGAAGTGTGTTCCTCTTTTTAAGAGCCTCGGTTTCTAAAACTTCGGACACCGCATACCCACTGTTTCTGAAGCAAAATGCATTCTCCAGAACGTAGGTGTTCATCCGTTTACTTATTAGTTCTATAATCAAGGGTCGACGGTTTCCTTTTCTACCAACTCTCTTTGCAGTCTCGATAAATCCGTTTATATTAATATTTAAGATAACTCTGAACATGCAGTCAATTCGTTGAATAATGTCTGATTCCGATTCTCCGTAGAATTCGTCCAAGCCATAAAGAATAAATTTCTTCTGTAATTCCTCACCGCGTGCGTTTAAGTTATGTTTATTTGTCAGGCTAGTTTGTATATCTCGTAGTTGTGACTTAATTGTTTCGTTGTCCTTCTCCAAATCTCTTATTTTCAAGTTTGTTCTTTGTAGTTCGTCATTGAATACTTCTTGTTGTGATATTATTTCGTTATTTTTATTTACAAAGTCTTTACGAAGTCGTTCTATTGCAGTATTAATTTCAGTCGTAATTAAACATTTAATGCTGTTTATAATGGTGTTATTGTTTTGCAACAGCTTCTGATCTAATAAAGTACTAATATCCGCTAAGGTAATGTCCGGTGATTTGAGTTTTGTTTCATTCGATGCTGTACTTTGCGTGTGTCCTAATAAGCTCTGGGATTCATCGTGGGATAATAGATCATCAATCGACATATCGGTATTATTTATAACTGTGGAGACCTCATGCTGCTTGCGAACTGGAGTATTGTCGTTTCTGCGTCTGTTAGTAACATTTAAACATGATGGGCAACGCCATAAGTGCTCAAGCTCTCCAATTTTTTCCTTGTAATAAGAACTTGTCATACCAAGACAGTGGTGGTCATATGTGCCATTGCATAACACACATTTCAACATTTCTAGTTCCTTTATTGGTAAATTGCACGCCAAACAATTCATTTTTCTTGGCAATTTATCGTATTATTTTAATTTATAAACTTTGGAGTCCAATTCGGACCGTTTGATCGTAAGTACAATACGGACCGCTATCTGACAGGTTGAGATTAGCGAACTAGCAAAAAGCAAACATGCTTGTCATATGCGGCTACGAAGAAACACCTCTATGTTATCGTTGTGTGGGTTGCAGCGTGAGCGTTGATTGGTCAGTGACTTCACAAGGTTCAAAGCAATGGAAGCGAAAATTAACCCTTACTAGCCGTTGGCAGTTGATGTCATATTGTTTATGTTATAAAAACTTACAGTTCCGTGGATAATAAATGAATTTTAAGTCACTTCTCCTTCACTCAGTGTCTGTTCTTTTCATTGTCAATACTTATGAACAAAAATATCAGAAATATCACATTTTAACACATTTAAAACTGCGAAGTTAACAAATACACGTCTATTCGAATGAAGGCGCTTGGGCGTTTTTTTCCAACAGTGCGTCGATAATGTTTGGGGTGGCGCACATAGATTGCTTTTTTACCATCATGCATGAGGAAGCTATGTGCGTCTCTCCTCAATCACAGTTGCGGCAGCTCAAATAGTAGCCTGAGCATGCTAGCGCACTGCTGGGACTCCCCACTGCTGCAGCGTTATGTGCAACTGCACGCACCTGTAATACCAGTGCCCAGGCTCAGCTTGTAAGCAGCTCTAAGTTTGTAACCTCTAACACTATGGATTTTATAGTCCGAAATAAATGATTTGTATAATACCAATATAATAAAGAGGTAAAGTTTGTGAGTGTGTAGTTTTATAAGTGTGTATGAACACCAGAGCTACAATACCAATAACAAAAAATATTTCAACAGTCCAGCGAGTGGATCTTTGGGAAGACAACTTACTTTGTATTCTGTTTGCAAAAAAAACAAAAGAAGTAGAGTATTAAAAAGAAAACATTAATCATTAGTTCAACACATTCCAATTTGTCAATAAATTGCTGTAGAATGAAAGGTATGTATTACTGTCTCACTCTAACTATAGCCGGTTGTGGTGACAAATTGCAAGGTTTTTAATGGAAATTAGTCACTTACCGGTAATCTAGTCAGCTTCTCGTACATTTCCTGGAGACACGAGTTCAATATATTGTAAACAGTGACGTTGCTGGCTAAGCATATTCGGCACAGTAATAATTTAGCCATTTTTAATTGTTCCACTTAATCACCACACAGAAAAATATATAAAACACATTTCTGCTGCGGCACTGATTTGATGAGTTCGAAAACACTTTACAATATCCATTCAACATTGGTATAGGAACTGATTATTATAATTTATTGTTGATAAAAATAAATAAACAAATAGCGAGACGCATCCCAAAGACGGGTTGGGTTGATGTCATGATAAATAATACCAAAATTGACAAACTTCTATAATTCTATCATTGTTCTATTTTGTATTTTAATCTTTTAAGATAAAGTATAGTATTGAGTAATAGATTAGCAAATAGTAAGAGTAAAATGGTACAATGTGCGTTTTCTGAACGTGTCCTAATTGACATAACTAGTGTTGTACCTACTATTGTCTTTTTACACTTTCAAACAATATTGAGCGTTTCCAAGTACCACTTGAATAGCTTTTAAATATTTTCAAAACAAGACTTGCTCGATTTACCACTTCACTTCGCTTGGCTCCTGTCAGTGTCAGTTGAAGTCTAACGAAGCCGAAATCGTAAATAGTTTTTGTTTAAGTCTATTTATTTACTTCCTAGGAAAAATGAGTATTACTAAATATAAAATTATCGTCTTTTTAAATGCTAGGCTCAGTGTTTAGTTAAAATTCACTGTATAAAAAAGGCATAATTGCAGAACTTTCACCTGAGTATTATGTTACAATATCTAGTAAGTTGTGTTACTATTTTTCTTAATTATACTTACTGATATATTACATTCATACGCTCTATTCGACTACAAGTAATTAAATTATAAAGTTACCACAATGAAGTGAAGGTTCAGAACTATGTATTAATTGAAACAAAGGCAATGGTATGGCAATGGTATTCAACATCCATAACAAATGAGAAAGTCAATTTTATGAGAACTAAGTATAGGTCTTTTCTGTTACTACTACGAATGTACAACTACGGAATTACATTAAATGTTGATTTATAGATTCATGGAGTGGTAGAGAATGTTATAAACCTAAAATCTTGCTTTTACACAAAAGCTGGTTCTATATTGAAAATAAAATTGTATGTAAATTGTATACATTTAACTACCATTAATACATGTGTGAACTAGGAAACAAAGAATTTAAATTTTATTTATACTGCATGTACATAAACTGTAAACAAAAGGTGAGTTTCCACACATTTCATTATCATTTCCATTAAATCTACAACACTTTAAACATCAAATATGGTGTCCGCAGCTATCATGTTGTCAAAGTTGGCCAAAATCCTATACAAACAAATTTGATTGACATAAAATATGACTACCAAGGGTTTAAAACAAGTGAGCCTTCCTTGGTTTTATATTTATCGCAAAATTATAATTTTTTGCATTCCATGTATCCAACTGAGCTATCATATTCAATCACTACAACATCTACAACATTCAGTAGGGTTCATTAAGATCAAATATATTATAAGTACTCATAGAATTATAACGCCTAGAAGGATAGTTTCATACGGCCGACGCGCCAAGCGTGAGGCATAAAATGGATTCATGTAGTTGTGATCAACTTGTATTTACACGCGCCAATACGCACACAAACGCACCAATAGTGTTGCCAGCGCATACACATTCCCTGAAAATATATATTATAATAAAACTACAAAATGTAAGTCATGTACGCCCAAGATGAATTTTCTAATTTGTTGACAATGTCATTACCATGGTAACCATAACGCCGCTCTTGCAACATAAAAATATTTGGTCTCCATTCAAAGTTTCATCCCCTTTTTTGATGAAATTTGACATAAATTATAGCCTATGTCCTATTCTGCTACATAAGGTACATTACTGGAAAGTTTCATAAAAAATCGTCCAGTAGTTTTTGAGATTGATTGGAACGTACAGCCATCCATCCAAACATTCGGATTTATAATATTAATTAGTAGGACAATTTAGGACTTCCTATGGCCACCTTCCGTCCTCATCATCAGGCCCGCTCGGAAGTACCATAATATTGCATTGTCACCTGATTTAAAACACGTGTACAAAATTTAAACTCGATTGAACTCTGGGAAGTTAGTCAAAATTGACTTGCAAGATTTGACCTAGATATACTCAAACATACACGAGGAGTCAAGTAAAAGCTTGGTACAAATCAAGTGATTTATCTTCTTCGAATTTTCAACCCTGCCGATATTTGTATTTTATGTAAGTATATTATCAGAACAGAATTATGGGTAAATATATCCGTTACATTGGCAACACTACGCTGTCATGCCGCTTATAGAAAATATGCAATTTTGATTACTGTTTTACGTAAAAATACGATTTTGAGAATAGTATTTACGTATGAAATGTTATCTTAGAATGTTAATCCTTCTTATCGGATGCATTGTGACACCCTTTCACTGCACAAACCGTCATATTAATGAAAAATGTGGGAGCTATTTACACTTGACACGCGTCCTTGCAACTAACAAGCCGATCGGCGTACTGGGCCATTTATGTCCTACTTTTGGTGGCCTCACCCTTGCGCGTGAACTGCGTTTATATGCGTTATAATTCTATGTAAGTACTATTATAAATGTGAAAGTTTGGATGTCTGGATTTTTGTTACTCAATCACGCTTAAATGGCTGAACCGATTTGGATGAAACTTTGCACGAAGATAGTTTATAGCCTGGATTAAAATATAGGATAGTTTTTATCCTGGGTTTACGCAGATGAAGTAGCGGGTGGAAACTAGTGCTTCATATATGCTCTAATTTCACTGAAATTCAAATTGACATGGGTTTGTAAGTAAATATCAAGTTATCTAGGTAATTCTTAAAATGATCTAAAGTCCTAATGACTTTCGCACTAAACATCAAAATCCCAAAATATTGCAATTTCCTTCAAAAACCACAGGTTATTTATTTATCGTATGGCGGTTACACACTGGTACATACATGTATTCGTATTGATGTCGCTGATAGAGTTCCAGTGTGCGCTGCGAGGTTCAGAAGGAACAGTGCAGCTGCCGAGTTTGTTGATCTTTTAGCACCACCCGGAGGTCACATGTAGGGCTTCTAGGGTTATTCCTACGGACGTAGAACAACAACTACCTCCACCACAGGTGTGAATAGTAAAATTAAAACCACAAATGCAGACATGGAACCGCTTCATGGCAATGTTTTTGTTTTATTTGTTGATCTATGTATGTGCATGTTGTTGTCATAATAATAATATTTTGCAGACAATCTTACACAAATCAACCTAGTCCCAAACTAAGCAAAGCTTGTACTATGGGTACTAGACGAATCATGAATAAATGATACGTTGTACGCGGGCTGGGTTTCCGCAACTCGACGTCATAAATACGCCAGTTCCACCAGGAAGCCTAGCAGACCCTTTATGTTGCCGCACCCCAGTGTTGCTCAGTGCTTTGCCCTATATTATGCCACCCCAGGACATGTCCGGACGACGTGGGTGGCTGTCTCTTCCTCTTCCATGCAGGCTCTGCAGAGAGGTCTGTCTGTAACACCTAGAGTAAAAAGGTGTTTGTTTAGTAGTGTGTGACCAATTATGGCACCTGTCAGAAGACAGATGAATAAATGATTATTCTATTCTAGTTATATACAATCTTGTGCTAGAGCTGACCCCGGGTTTCCTTTAGCGTACAATCAGGAAAATGCTAAGAGGATGATGATTTATATTGAACTTATATAAAATCTTATGAGAGTTAGGTATTTTGAGTGAAAGTCATTTCAAAACTCAGACATATTAGGAATATTGAGCTTTGACAAAAGTAATTAGGTGTTCAGGTATTTAGGCATTATCATACGAAGTAATTTTGAGATTTAAGCATATTGGCGATAGGGCATTGAGAAAAAAAAAACTAAATGTTACTTACCTTTATTGGACGTATGTGGGCATTTTTTTTTCAAAATGCACCATTTTATTTGAATAGGCGTCATTCCATTACTTAAGAAAGCTACTTTACCATACAGATAGTAACGGAACTAACTACTTTGCAGATTAAAACACGTGTTTAATATTCTGTTTTTAACAATTACAAAATACAAAATATTTTATTTGTTAAACATAGGTATGTACATCGGTGTTACAGTTTATGGTTTGTCTCACTATGTCTTGCCTGTTAAGGCATACAAATAGCCACAAAATAGCATGCAGCATGCACTTACACACTAGATATAAGTCGTAAATATGCTATCATTTGCTTACGTTATGCTAGGGTCATTTAAATATTCTTGTATGGAATAGTATGCTTTGGCAGCTAGAAATTTAAACATTGTTTTTTTAAATAAATGAGGGTCGTGGAATTTCAAAATGGCTCTTGGCAATTTGTTAAAAATTCTAGGCGCCATTCCAAATATGCTTTTTGAAAGTAGGGCAGTTTTGTACGGTATTATAGTAGTATTTTACTGAAATCATGGTTAATGTTAATGACAGATTAAGTAATCGCTGTGCTACCTATTGCAAATAAAAATGAAAAAGTCAACTAAGTGCGATAATAGGCATCGTGCGACTAAATCTCCTGGTTCCGTTACGAGATTACGAAGGTTCCTATATTTTTTCTGCTAAAGCGACTCAATTATCCTAATCTGTCATTAACATTCACATTAACGATTTAGTCTAGTCTTACTTGTATACTTACTACTTGTATTTTTTGGTAATTTTTTTTTTTTAAACGTATGATGTTACGTAACGGTATGTGATGCTAGATGAAAATTAACACCTAATTTGGTAATAAAAATACCTCGCTCCCACAAAATCATCGTAACGAAATGTGGACATGTCCACTTTCCCAAAATCACTGGACAAGATTATTTTTAGTTTATTATGTAAAAAATACTTTAGCGAGATAAATATAAGGTTCATTTAAGAAAATTCATGTTTTTCACTATCAGAAACAAGTATTTCCAGGCACAATATACAAGTCCTAATACTTCGAATCGATACTTGAAGTTGGCTTTCCGCAGGTGGACAGGCAAAAATCGAGGGTCGGCAGCCAGAAAAACCAAGAAAATGTGGTAAATTTAATGCTAAATGATAGGTTTTTTGGGTTTTTATACGATTTAGATATATTATTGACGTTTTAAAATCGCTACAAGTACAATTTTTCAACGTGTTTCGTATTTGTAGGGTGTCAAAGGCACTGGACACGCCAAAAACATCAAGGTACAAGGAAAATTAAAAAAAATGCCCAACTACCTATGGTCATGAAGGGACTGGAGGTGAGGGTATCAACATCCAGTTGTGCGAGTTTTTCGGACTACCCGCCATCTTTATTATTTTAACTTCAAGGTTGTCATCGTCACCATGAAAATCGTTATTTCATATCAATATTTTAATAGCTATTATATTATTTCCAGGTGTACCAGCACCCCTGGCATGTCGCGCGGGACTCAGCAGCTCCTGTCTCACTCGCACTGTTCGTATTAGAAAAAGGGGGGTTGATTTTCTCGAATCGCGTCACTGCGCTATGCTAGCCCCAGTGTCTATTGGCGAAAGAGAACCCTACAAAACAGGTCACTACAGCAAAATGCCTGAAGAAATTTCAACAAAGATGATGCTGATGGGTTTCACTTTTAAATAGCTTAGTGTTCGTCTGAGATGTTTTCTGGCCAACACTCAACATTAAAAATGCCTCCAGAATATGTCTGCGATTACTGCACTCGCACATTTACGAGGAAGTACAACCTCCGAACCCACATAGAGAACTGTCATGTCAACTCCACATGTAACTGCGAGATCTGTGACCAAAGATTCGGGAGCCCTGCAGGTCTTCAGCTGCATCTCAGTAGAGGCCATAACCGCTTCTTGCAGCCCTACCCTGAGTGCGATCTCTGCGGGCGAATCTTCACTAGAAAACAAAATGTCGTCTCACACATGGTCACTGTCCATTTACAAGGCGTTGGTCCCCAGATTCAATGTAGAGTCTGCGAGAAGACTTTCACGACGGAAAGGAACTTGAAGCGACATATGAATCAGCTACACAATCCTGATGTTCAGTATCCTACTTGCGATTACTGTAAAAAAGCGTTCAAAGGCAAACATTCGCTGTTAGCTCACATACAAGCCACACACAACGTTTTAAAAGGAATAATAAAGTGTCATCTATGCGATAAAGTGTACACTAACAACAGAAACCTGAAGCGGCATATAGAAATGTATCACGGGGAGAAGGGAGAGTTTAGATGTACTCTATGCCCTAAAGTGTACACATCGAATCAGAGCTTGCGTCGCCACGCCAGAACTAGACATAATACTGACCAGGACAAGGACTCTACGGAACAAGACGACTATTACAACTACGATTTTAAAGTCCAGCTTCAAGAATTCAACTGCGAATATTGCGAACAGTTTTTCTCCGACGAACCGACTCTACGCCAGCACATAAAGTCTGACCATCCTTTCAAAATTTTCTATGAATATTGCAGAAATTCTCTACTCAAACAATCGCGGAAGAGCGAGAAAGAAAAGTTTTACAATTGCGAGACTTGCAATAACGTTTTTAACTCGGTTTACGAATTGAAGGACCATATGAAGACCAGCCACGATAGAGAATACTCTCTATCGACTTGCAATGTTTGCTTCTCCAAGTTCTACAGCAAAGAGACCATGTTTGAACATAAAAAGATATGCCTCCCGCCAGCTAACGTCAACAACTGTAACTACTGCGATAAATTGTTTACAGACATCTCCAGCCTCGAGTTCCACATAAGAATCTTCCACCCACAAGCGCAGATAGCTGATAACGATGTATCCTCAACAAATCCTGACGAAACTGAGGCTGGTTATAAATGCATCCACTGCAACAGGATGTACTATAGCGACCGCTCTTTAAAACATCACATGAAGCTCAAACACACCACAGACGAAGCTGTCGACTGTGGTCTATGCGGGAAAATCTGCAATAACAAATATTACTTAGCGTCCCACATCAAAATCGTGCACAACAACGATTCCTGGTCCAAATGCGACTATTGCGACAAACAATTCAAATCTAAAAGGAATATCCGACGTCACATCGAATATACGCACTTAGGCATGCAGAGATACAAGTGTATAGAATGCGAGACGCTTTTCAAAGAAAAGCGGAGTCTTAGAAAGCACGTTCGCACAAAGCATCCCAACTCAACAGTGTTTCCCCAGTGTCATATCTGTTATAAACGCTTCGAATCGGCCAAGTCTTGCAAGATTCACTTAAAGCTCCTGCATTCGTTCAACATGAATACTTATCCATGTGATCTTTGCTCTGTATCCTTCAGTTCCAACGAAGCGTTGTCCATCCACCTCCAAACTAAACACTTAGCTAAGGACCAGATCTTTAAATGCGAGCCATGCAACATTGTTTTCAACGGACAGGACAAATTTGAACAACACAACGAACTTTACCACGTAAGTCTACCGATCAAGCAAAATATTTTACCGCGCTGCATCCTATGCATGAAAGACTTCAGCACGCGAAAAACTTTAAAGCGACACATTAAGAAATTCCACGGTGATTTTGATCCAGAGGAGCTAGCAACGTACGGCTCAAAGAAACGAATGTTCAACATAGACTGTGAGGAGTGTGTTCAGAATTTCAACGACGATTTTTACTTGGATGTCTATCAAAAGTTGAAACATTTGAAAGACTCGATCGTCTTCAAATGTGAAAGCTGTTTAACCTCATACAACTGCTTGGAATACTCTATCCAGAGACATAAAGTGAGTAACGCAGAGTCGAGTAAGACTAAGATGATACTGAGCGAGCTGTGTACGGCTGAGATGAGTGATGCTTCCAACACTGGATGGGTTGCTTCGGTGGAAGCTGAGAGTACGACGGGAGACTTGACTGTGAAGGAAGAACCTATGGAGGTGGATGACATAGTGAAGACAGAACCGGTGTCTTCGTGAAGTGCCTGATAATTTTTTTGGTAATAGGATAAACCTTCTTTAGCACCAGAAAAAAACTGCAGACTTTTCAGCTGCATCGATTATTTTTGAATAATATAAACATTTTCCTCACTTACGTTTTGGGTTTAGGACTCTCACCCAAAAGCTAGTTCCTGCGGTAGCTAGCGAAATGGGAAATAGATTGAGCTCTAACGCCACAAACACCCCTCCCGCACCGTGCAAGTACTGTAGGAAACTCAGTTAAACGGTAGGCCTATAGTAAGCAATGAAGAGTGGACATGTCCTATTTAACGATTTTAATTTCCTGCTTTGTATGGGTTATGCACCTACGATATATTTCAAGCAATAATAGATTATGTTTTATACATTAGCATTTCCCATTTTTAAATAAATATACTCAAAATTTTACATTAATATTTACCTGCTATAAGTATTACCTATAATTTTGTTATGTTATGTGTTTAAGTAAATTAGGAAAGCTATAGTGAAGTCGAGTGAAAATATTATTAATTGTCAAACGAGCATATGGCCTAACTAAGTGATCAAAATAAAAAAATCGCTTTTAGAACAGAGCCTTAACCACGAACTTCGAACTTCGTATATCTCCGTCTCTATCGCACTTATAGTTTATGGTACTCGAGCGACAGAGACGGAGATATACAAAGTTCGAGATTCGAAGTTCGTGGTAGCGCCGCAGTGCAGGGAGCTCTGCAGGTCGATCACGTAACGCATTTGTACGGTCAACCAATTTGATTGTAGAACCCTGTCATTTTAACTGCTACATAGCGACGCAATAATCCTCGTAACCCGTATTGACATAGAATTTACAACGGCAAGGTTCTATGATGGTCTAGGAATCAAATTGGTTGACTGTACGTACGTTAGGTAGGTCTAAATGTAAATTTTTATACTACATACTACAGTTGCATTGTCCTAACGCGGGTTTGAAACGTTACGTGATTAACCGGGTGAATCTCCTAGCGTTTGAACCGCTCGGTTCTATCGGCATTGTCGGCTCAAGATTATTTCAGAAGAGGTAAAACATACCGCGGTGTCTTTAATTTAAAAAAAAACTCAGTACCGGTATTGGCTTACGTCTTCATCAAAAGTGGACTCTTATATTCGTTTCTTTTAATAGTATTTGCCCTCGACGGCAATGACGAAAAAACGCTGAATATTCTCATGGGGTCTTTAGATTTATGAGTTGAGATGTAACAATCCGACCACATGTGCATGCAATTTCTCAGTACAACTCGTTTGACAGTTGGATCAGTAGCGCCGTTGCGCGGATCAAATAGTGAAGAAAATATTTCAATGAATAAAATGCATCAGTGCCGCGTAATTGGATGCAAGAATGAAGGGCATCATTCATTTCCGAAGGAAACGATGATATGAAAACTATGGGAAGCGGCAATACGTCGTAAAGCAAGCCCTCATCCACCTTTAAATGGCTATAGGATGCCATTTTAATATCACAGTACAGGTATTTTACACACAATGATAATAAAACGATTGTAGTTTAACGCGTTTTCATCAATTATTCGTTATTGTTTGTTAGGTAAATAAATATGACATTGTACGTCATGGCGGTTTGTTGGTGCCGGTTAATGTACGGCCCGATAATACGCGTCCATCTATCGTTATCTCTCTCTTTTTGTATAAGTTAAAAAGAGACATAGATATAGAGGATGCCAATTATTGGGCCGTACATTAACCGGCACCGGTTTGTTTACGGGTTGTGTTAGTGTCGCCCCCTACGCAAATCATTTGATATAAAATTTAAATAAAAAATATAATTTCATCTTCCATAATTTATTATTCAAGCAATAGAAATTAAAATACAAAAGAGCTTTGCGTAATGTTCCCTATTGCTATCGTCCTGAGCTTTGAAGGACTTGTCAAAGTTGTCAAAAAAACTGTTTACTAGTTGTGTTAGTGCTGCACTCTGGCGGCAGAACATTGCAGTAATGTTCCCTATTAGTCAGCTTCTGACAAATTGGGGCTGACAAATCATGACATGTATAGACCCCATCACAAGCCCCTTTTGGTAACCTTCACCAGGGACAACAACAGCAACACAAACCTACCTACTGAGTAAGTAGTTATTATACTTATTATGACTCCGGTCTTCTGTAAGGAGGTACCACACCAGGATGCTGTATTTGTCAAACGGCAACACCGTCTAAGTAGTGGTCTATTGGGACTTATTTTGACGATTTATTCCCATCACAGGACGGCCCGCGAGTCGTGTCCCGGCGAGATAGACTGGATAGTCTTTCTAATTGGAACGCTTAGATAGAGTATGTCGACACGACTCGCGGGTCGTCCTGCGTGATAGCCGTGCTGGCTTCACCAATTTGTTGGGGGAATACCCAATTTTGACTGCACGCTTTTTTAGTTTAGACCTCTATTAAAAGTATTAAAACTACTTGCGCTAGTTTTTAGTGTTAAATATAATTGTGCGGCTGACTGTACTTTTAAAGCGCGGATTGATAGACTGCAATATATTGTAATCTTAAATGTAGAACAATAAAATATTTGTATTATTGGATTTTTACTTTCATTTTGCTGACACCACGTGAGCGAGCGAGATAGGAATATGAAACCAAGGTCATTCTATTCCCTGTCTCACTCTATCCTAGAGCTTCGTATGCTGTCCGCCGCGATGGAACGTGGGGACGCGGCTTTAGGATTTTGGTATAGTAAAACAAAATGCATGTTTAAAAATACTTCTATTCCATCCATTTCTATTCAAGAAGGACGTTTGATTCTATATTATATAACAAGATTGCATCTTATATTCTAAATACCATCAACTTTTGTACTCACCACAGCTGTAAAATGTTATAGAAAGCCTCAGATCGCATATTTATCGCCTTTAAACTTCATTGCACAAAATACTGTACAAATGGCAGACTTAATGCCAAATGGTTTTCTCTACCAGTCAACCATAGGGCCAGAAACACTTAAAATTGGTGAGTATATAAATGCTCAATATTCACATTCTTTGTTTTACCGCCCTAGGTGAGTAATGTACAGTCAGCATCATATAAATCTCTTTCATATTATCTTTATTACTGTATGAATAAGGGTGTGTTACGATTAGGGAGTGCAATCTCTGATAAAAAAACTGATATTATAAACCAGTACATGCTGATTTTACCTTTAATTTCACTTGTTGGCAATCATTTGCATACGTTTTCAGTGAAAAACGCCCAATCTCGCGAGATCTCGTAAATCTAGCCTAGGTCTGAATTCTCGCCAGATTGCATTCCCTTACAATACAATATGTATTTGGCTATACTGACTGTACTATTGTAGTGATGATGAGTAAACTTTTACTTTGAGGTGTGAGGCTCCTCAGCGTTACATTGCCACTACATGTATACATACTTCAACATAATGCCTGCACCAGCCATTCTAAAACTGACAGATTCAGAGGTAAAAATCTTGTTTATTTTTAAAGTGATACAATGATAATAAATTAAGTTTAATAACAATATTGATTAGTTTAAAAACAATGATTTCACAAGGCAACATTTCTATTACATTCTTGCAACTTGTGGAGAAATACCTGTATGGTTATTCGGCCAACAACAAACATTCATAATTGTGCCTAATATCCTGAATAATTACCAAATATTTGGTCCATCCCTAATGTATACCAATAGACTTGAAAAAGACACTAGTGTTAACATTAATAATTTTCACACAAATTTACATGCAGTGTGTGTGCAATACCACTAGAATTTAGCACTTTTTCTTCTGTGCATAGAAGCCTTTGGAGCTAACGGTAGTTTCAACTGAACTTTCTTCCCACCGTCTCCATGTACAATATGAGCACCAACAAGACGAACCTTGTTCAGGCAGAACTGGTGTTTCGGCGATATCTTCATCACCTCACATAGAGGCTCCAGCTCAAACTTAAAGCTACCCAATATTAACATTAGCACCATAATGTGACATATAACCTTATCCTTCATGCGTGGAGACTTAGTCCTCCTCCCGTTTACTACTTCTAGAAAACCGTTCATTAAAATGTTATTTAATGTAGTAGAAAAAGAACATATAGTGAAATCTTTCTTCCTAATTTCAAGATAACCAATGCTTAAGTATTTAATCAGCTCACTAGCATACGCCGCCAGCACAGTCAACCTAGGAGACAAAGTTTTTCCTTTAATGTAAGATTTCATGTATGAGTTCAAATTTTCTTCGTAATTATCCTTTATCTCTGAATATATCTGCTCATAATCCTCTTCAGACATAATTTGGTCTAGCGGATACACATCTTCAACTTTTGTTGCGTCTCTGTTTATAGGAGGTATGTAGTAGTCTTCCGAATCGTTCTTGTTATACTCCGACAGGTCTAGCTGGTCAACGGTAACGTTAGCAGTCACTGTTTCCATCTGTTCCGTAACTGTCTGAACATTAACCTTTAATTTTTCCCGCTGTTCCATTTGTTTCTTCTGTTTTTTGGACCCAAACTTCCTACTGAGCTCCAGCATGCTGGTTTCATGCTGCTGCGAGTCGTCCAAGTCAATTTTATCTACCGGTTTTAGCTCAGCGCAGCCCACCTCTATCAGCCGCACTTTACCGGTTTTTCGGTTCCTGGCCAGTATCAAGGTCTTACCCAAGTCCTCGATTTCTTCGTTACCGGCGTAAACGAGCTCAGAGAGCTCGGTAGCAATCAATTTCGTGCCGTCTTTGTCTTGTAACACTGCACATTCATCTTCGAAGTATTCGCACGGATAACCATTTTGAAAGTTTATTAAAATAGGGTATATCGGGCCCTTAGGACAGACCGAGTCTATCGTTAACTCTGTCATAATTTAATTCTGTATTTATGCACCAGAACAACAGTTTCACGTGTAACTTTTAGGTTATAAGAATTAAGAGTTATAAACAAGGTAACTGTCACTTTAGACTACTGTCTAAGAGGATACGTTCGGAAACTAAACAATATTCGGCAACCCAATGAGCAGTTTCAAAAGAGACACTTTTTTACGATAGTATTCTTATATTTCTTTATTTATACATATGGCATTACTGTCACCCACTGAGTTGCACCACGTTGCTCACTGAAAGGAATCACACGAGATAAATTCGTTTGACAGTTCAACGTGTAAATAAATTCCTTAAATAGTTTTAAAATGAAATGTCAAACTATCAATAAATATTGATTTGTTGATCACAAAACAAATTGTTGTTGATTATCGGGAAAACTGCATTACATTGTTAACTATTTACATAATTGCATAGCAAAATGCATGCAATTGGCCATAGCATTTAGGTCCTTGGACTTAAAGTACTTTATAGTGGAAACTGTGCGTTTTAATATGGTAATTGACTTTATAGATATTTTTTCGTCGCTGTTTTATTTAATATTTTTCTTGAATTTTTCTAGTGACCTTTAAATATTCAGTATACATACTTATATAGATAAATAAATACTTATTTACATAGGGGACATCACGCAAATTCATGACCTAGCTTGGTACTAAGCTTGGAAGTCGACGTAATGATATTTTTTTTATGGACCCAAGTCAGAAATAATCACAAAACATACTTAAAACGGAAAAGTAGCAACAGTTGGTCCTATTGCTATAGAGTGATCGCTTCCAGGCCATCTTTGAGTAGCAGGAAATGACAAAAATAAGGGAAATAATAAAATAGAAATGATGTAAGTAGTTAACAGGTAGCAAAATCAAGCATCACTACATAGTATAAAACAAAGTCTGTTTGCCCCTATGTATGCTTTGATCCTTAAAACTACTCAACGAATTTTGATGCGGTTTTTTTTAATAGAGAGAGTGATTTAAGAGGAAGGTTTATATGTATAATACATGCATGTTTTATACATATAAACCCGTGCGAAGCCGGGGCGGGTCACTAGTCATTGATAAAAAAACGAAGGTGAAGGGCTGTAGTAATTTCTTTTGAGTGTTGATCTGAACTTATGCTAAAATTATCAGTCTCTGTGATGCTGCCTTGTGGAAAGTGCTTGTCCAGTCTATACCCGGCTAACTAAATACTATTTGAACCTTGATGTTTAGGAATAGTCCGTAAGCCCACTCCCAACACACCTACACTTTGGCACCGTCTGCCAAGTACTTCTGGCCATTTCAGGACTGACGGACTTAAGTAGGTTTACTCTCTCTACGATTAAAGGTCTAAATGATGCCACATGTCTCATAGTGTGGTCACCTGACGTAAATATACGTACCCTTACAATTTTGACCGGAAGTGAAGGATTTTTCAAACTTTTGGCCTATTTTGTAACAATTTTTTTTTAAATTAAGAGCTTAGCTACATACCTATTTACATTTTAAGATCTATAAAATAAGGGGGTTAGTTTTATAACAGAAACTTAGTCTATATCTGTGGCATTGCAGCTTCGTTCCTGGCGCCGGCCGCGCCCGAAGTCCGAGCCTCACTCGTCAGAAGATGCCACCATGATTGTAGTAAGTGCTTTTCAATACTGTTATTCCGACCATAGGACAAGTCGTCCACTACTTATAAGTAGACCGCTTAACTCAGTCCTCGCCTTCACGGCGCGCGGGTACAGGGTTATGACACTTATGACGATAACGGGGCGCGGGCGACGTGCGGCAGGCAAAGCTCGGTACCCTGCCATGTCTCCTGAGTAACACTTATTTTATTTTAATTTTAATGCAGTCAGCAGTAATTAAATCAGTAGTGAATGCATACGGACTTGATAGATAAATGCATACCTAACTAATATTGTCTCCTGCGTGACAGGACAAAATAATAATAAAAAGTTGCAACGTTAGAAAAAAGAAAGAAAGAAAAATATATTTCATAAGTAAAAATAAAAATACAGATGAAAAACTTGGAACACAAAAAAATTACATAAAAACTAAAAAAAAAATATGATTAAAAAAGTAAAAACCGGCCAAGTGCGAGTCGGACTCGCGCACGAAGGGTTCCCGTACCATTATCTATAAAAAACAATTTTATTCTGTGTTTTTAGTATTTGTTGTTATACCGGCAACGGAAATACATCATCTGTGAAAATTTCAGCTGGAACTATCACGGTATCAGTGAGATACAGCCTGGTGACAGACAGACGGACGGACGGACGGACAGCGGAGTCTTAGTAATAGGGTCCCGTTTTACTCTTTGAGTACGGAACCCTAAAAATAATAATTGTAAAAGCAAAAGGAGCACATTCAGCTACTGCTTGCGGCCCATAAAATGATGTACCACCAGTAGTGTTGTGGATAACGCTCATTGTGAGGCTTAAAGACTCGAACCCTAAAGACTCCCGAGGCTTAAAGACTCAAGTGACGAAAATACAATATTTTGCATGCATATGCGTAAAATAAACCAACACGGTTCTTAAACAGCATCGAGTCTTTAAGCCTCGGGAGTCTTTAAGGCTCGAGTCTATAAGCCTCGAAATGAGCGTTATCCACAACACTAACCACCAGCGCTGATTTTAACTAATGTCCGTACCTAAATAAATCCGTCTGATGTTGACATTGATGTCCAGGTATGCAGGATATGCCTGGACACGGAGCGGAGGATGGAGCGAGTATGTGAGGAACTCGAGGAGGCCTACCGAGAGGTGATCGGTATCGAGGTACGTTACCAATAGTCAAAAGTTGACGATTTTATGTAGTTACCCTAAGCAAACGGATTGTAAAATTGCTTGTGTGTGTCAGTGGGACTGCACAGACCAACTCGCGCAGCACATATGCTGGGAGTGCGCGGCGCGCCTGCGCACAGCGGCGCGACTCCTGCGCCGCGCGCTCGCCTCGCACCGTCTCCTGCGTGACATGCGCGCCAAACACAACTCGGTGAGTAGGTACACATACGCTGTGTGTGTCAGTGTGACTGCACAGACCAAGTCGCGCAGCACAATTGCCGGGTTGGATACCGGTATTTTCACCAAACAAAAATACCGGTATTAATACGTTCTATTTCGTTTTTTGTTTTAATGATATCATTTTTGATCGGGCAGTCAAATTATACGAAAATATTACCTAACTACATGATAGAGTACTACATTAAAAGTGCCTAAAATAACTCCAAATATTAGACTACTTCGGGGATTTTTGAAAAAACCAGTTCCGACCTCTGGCTGAGAGTGCGGCTGCGCACAGCGGCGCGCGCTCGGTTCGTACAGTCAGCATCAAAGGTAACTACGTCAAAAGTTATTATTCCCTTTTAATAAAGACGTTTGACGTCTTCGTTTGCGTCGCTACTTTTGATGCTGACTGTACCGACTTTGATTACGAATTCAGAAGATAAAAAATATCACAATACTATACAAACGATTTGTACGGATTTTATCGCGTATATAGTGTATTAAATACATGCCGACGTTTCGAGCCCTTTGCAGCACTCGTGGTCAAGCAGGTACGAGTATACTAGTCCAAATCGTTTTATTTTGTGTAATATTCGCGGAAACCGAAGACAATATGATTATAGAGGGTTAAAGAGTAAAACGATATTCTTGAGAATAAGTGACATGAAGAGAGAAGTCTTTGATTTCCTGAATCATTTGTTTTGTGGGCGTTGTTAATTAATAAAATATTAACATATGCCGATGACCCTCACCTATGCTAGATGCAGTACGGGCCAAATGATGTTCAGGTTTATTCCAACCGTAGATTTTTATTATAAGTTGAAATTATTGGTACTAATGAAGAAATGAAGTTTATATACAACACATTACCTTGTTTTGCTATTGTATAGTAAATCTCTTCGTTTTCAGTTATCCCTCAACAACATAAAGCAAATAGACCGAAGGAACCATTGCTTAAGCTCGAACCTGATTCGGAAGCACTTACCATCAATTGAATACGTCACAAAAACTATTAATAATAACCAAATCTTTACCACAGACAACTATGAAACTAATATGAAATATACAGAGTTGACTTTAGACACAATTAAAACAATAGACACGATAGCGCAAAGAGATTTCGCCGACATCGTTAATAATCTTCTTTTAAATAATACTGATATATCTATAAAAGAGATCATGTCTACAGCACCAGATAGTAATAATGCAGATCATTTTATCAAACATGGAAATCTCGAATCCGATACAATGGTAAAAGGTATCGATAGATCAGAACAGGGTTGGAACAATAACCTAGTTCCTTACACATCAGATATAGATGAAAATCTGGATGTTCGAAAGGATTTCGCAGTTAACACTGACGTGGATGATGACAGTGGCTCTGATCGTCTGGTAATAGATGCTGGAGATGAGGAAATTATGGAGACTGTTATAAGCTCCGAATATGTTAACAGGTTAGTCTGCAGCCAGTATAACTAAATAAATAAATAGATATTAAGCTGGAAACGCACTGAAAGCGGTAGCGGCGCGGCGCTGCGCGGTGCGGAGGCAGTACCGGTTGTAATGTTCGAACTAATACGAAAGGGTCCGCACAGAATACCGCATCACGCCGCGTCGCGCCGCGGTATTCTGTGCGGGCCCTTTCATACTAGCTCAAACATTAAAACCGGTACTGCCTCCGCACCGCACCGCGCCGCCCCGCCACCACTTTCAGTGCGTTTCGACCTTTAGGGGACAATATTACACAAATTGAACTAGTCCAATAATGCTTGTGTTCTGGGTACTAGCTGACAATATCATCATCATATCAGCCGAAAGACGTCCACTACTGGACATAGGCCTCCCACAAAGAGTGCCAAATTGGCCGGTCCTGCGCCACCCGCATCCAGCGGACTCCCGCGACCTTTACCAGGTCATCAGTTCACCTTGTGGGGAACCTACCCGCGCCGAAAGGCGACAATATATAAGTACTTAAATACTAAACCCCTTATTTATACAACTCTTATAATAAAATCTGTTTTATCCCTTTGTTAAAAACACAAATTTGGTAGTGACATTTTAACGGCATTTTAGCAAAAATCTTCATCATCATCATCATATCACCCGAAAGACGTCCACTGCTGGACATAGGCCTCCTCCAAAGAGTGCCAAAATGACCGGTAGCTTTTATTTAAGTAGAATAGGTTTGTTAAATGTTTATGAATCCGGCCAATAGAAAACAACGAAGACTCAGAAACAAATGGGGAACATTTGTTTCTGAGTCTTCGTTGTTTTCAAAAAATTACCGGCATTCAAAAAATTACCCTTCGTGACATAGCCCTATTGCTTTAAAACTGACGTATGAGTGACAGATAAGATTTAAGAAAAAAAAGCAGTACGCCCATGGGCTTGTAGCTCAGTATGCCTGCGTGTTTTGGCACTCTTTGGGGGAGGGCTATGTCCAGCAGTGGACGTCTTTCGGCTGATATGATGATGATGATGCCTGCGTGTTATGAGTTATGAAACATGAAAAGAATCTTAACACTTACTGATTTTCAGGACAGACGGCGGTATGCCTGTAGATGAACTGATTGACATATACAACAACAATGGGGACGGGGATGAGAGACTGCAAGAGCTGAACCGACAATTTGAGGGCGTCGCCGGACTGGCAGATAAGAGGTAAGTCGAGAACAATTTTACAGACTAACACCTAGCAAATAAAATAACAATAGCAAACAAAAGAGAAAATAAACGCTTCATCGTACAGAGAAATAAAAAGAAAGCCAGAATGTAAAACAAGTTGGAAATTACTCCACCGACAAGAGCCTAGCTCTTAAATAAGAAGAAAAGAACTCCTAGTATCGTTTATGTTTTTTTTTTTTTTTTAGAAACAAACGCTCTTTAATTGTATATACATTAATTAGCTAGAAGCTATTCAGTAACAATATTAATATACCTACAGTTCCCTTATTTTTATTAAATTAAACAACTAAATCACTAGGTATAACCGTTATCATTATACATTAGTACAGTTTTACCTATACCTAATCTTATACAGTTTTATCTCCTTAGTCACACGTTTGAACGAGTAGAACAAAATTGTTTTATTGACGACCGCTTTAGCCTAGTTGGTAGTGACAAGGGATTGTAACCGGTTATTTTTTGTATGGGAACTGTAACCGGTTTTTTTCGTTCTTTGTTAATTATTTTATTTTCTAATTGGGCAATCTAATAATACGCACTCGTTACCTCAAAACACAGCTGAGTCCTACATATGAAGTATAAAATAGTTTGAGATATGTGGTTATTTCGAGGTTTTTGCAAAAAACCGGTTGCAATCCCTGGTAGTGACGCTGCCTACGAAGCAAGAGGCCCTTGGGTTCAAATCCCGGTAAGGGCATTTATTTGTGTGACGAGCACGAATATTTGTTCCTGAGTCATGGATGTTTTCTATGTATTTAAGTATTTGTTTATCTATATAAATGTTTATCCTCGTCTAGTACCCATAGTAAATACAAGCTTTGCTTAGTTTGGGACTAGGTTGATTTGTGTAAGATTGTCCGCAAATATTTATTTATTTATTCACAAGGATAAATGAGTCGCTTAACTTCAAACTCGGGTAAATCCAATTCTGACATTTTTTAAGATATTGGTACCTATAAAATAAAAGGGTAAAAAACTAGTTTTGTTACAATTTTATCGGGTAAGTATAATTATGTGTGGTTTTTGAGAAAATACAGTTACAATCATAATATTTTATCGAAATCAGATAAATCCATAAGACAGTTTTTTTCTAATGTAGGTAAGTCCATCCAAGCCAATCAGCGAAAGAAGTTTGTTCAACATGGCTGACAATTTGTAATCGTATTTTTTTTCAAATGTAGATAAATCCAGGTCTGTTAAATTAAAGTTATACAAATCCACAATGAGTTTTTTTCAAAGATAGATAAATTGCAATCGATTATATCAAATGAAGCTAACTACAATCTAAATTTTATTTTTTGTGAATAATGCATGGTTTTAATGCTGAATTTGCCGAACAGGATGGCTTTATTTAATGCTCTAGCCATAATAAAAAAATACCGCCTTTCAAATCACCGAATTAACGTTATTATCACTTTTTCTCAATTATCTCGCAAGTGGTTAGAGTGGATTTATCTGAATTTGAAGTTAAGCGACACAAATATACATATGTTACTTTTCGTATTCATATTTATTGATTCTATCCATAACACAAGACAAGCGTCATTGAACTTACTATGGGACTTGTTCGACTTGTGTAATATTGCCCTCTAACATCTACTCTATGCCCGCTTTGTATCACATTTCCTGGATTTGAGATATAAAAATTTGGACGATTTATTGGGTAGATGGGGCTCCGAAGGCACGGCCGCAGCAACCAAAGGGTCACAAGCGACAAAGACTCAAACCAGGTAAAATACATTATTACTACAAGTTTTCATCTCTACAAATAACGGCATCGGAATTATTTTCTTCACCATCTTCCAAATATATTTCTTGATTCAAGAATATTACACACAGTACGTACAAAACTAACTCAGAAAGCCACACTCAAAAACTTTAGTTCTGTACATGTACTATTTAATATCTACAGAAAAGCTTGTCTGTCTGTCGATAGCTTTACATTCTCAATACGCAAGCAAACCCGCTGGATAAAATATAGTGTATGCCAGTGGCGGATCCAGGATTTTGGTTCGGGCGGGGCTTCAACCCTTTTGGGGCGGGAGCTTCAACCCTTGGAGGAGACTTCAACCCTGGGGAGGGGGGTTTGACCATACTAACATTAGATTTTATCCTAGGTTTTGGGGCTTGAGTTACCTCTCCCCCTCCTGGATCCGCTACTGGTATGCCCATACGGAAAGTCCAATCTATACACAGGTTAAAGAATTTCTTAAATCGGCTTAGTAACCCCGCAGAATCCCCCAACATAAAAAACGTACAAAGCAACAATCTGACACACTTAATTTCCTCGTTAAAATATTGGTATAGGTTCATCGATTTTTAATATTTCAGCAAGAGGAGAGGATATCGTGGTTCTAAACCGCGAGATTCGAACAGCCAGCTAACCGAGGCCGACAGGTAACGATCTTAAATCTAGAACATGTAGATAGAGTATATAATAGATGCCGTCCTAGCGTATACCCGAAAGGGACGATGGTGAATTGACCTTACTAAATTGAGAAGTATCAAAGGACTAATACATTCTTGACGTCTCATGTCGTTTATAATTTAGTCGTGTTATATCGCCTTCGAGCAACACGGCGTTCTTAGCGGAAGGGAGTCGTCTTAGCTTTGATATTACATTCAAATAATTCTGGCATTTCCAGCGGGGGGGATTTGCTGTAATGACGACACGAATACATCAAAAATCCGGTCAAGTGCGAGTTAAACTCGCGCACCGTGGGTTCTGGACCACCCCGTACAATAGAAATCAGTCCACTATAAACTGACACTCACAAAGTATGTATTCACATACTTAGTGCGTGTCTGTTTATACTGGACATTTAATTTTCAATTACGTAATTAAAAATATACGGTTTTCGCAATTTTTCCTTTATCTGTGCATGTTCGTTGCTTCGTACAAAATTTCAAGATGCTGAGTTCACGGGAAGTACCCTGTAGGTTTTGATTCCCTTAAGAATTACGAAAATTTGCATAAACGGCTGTATCTTTTGATTACGTTGGCTTAGAAGTTTGATTTTTTCACAGCTTTAAGGGACAGTAAACCTGAGTATGTGATATAAATTTCAGCTTGATACATTTACGCGTTCCTGAGAAAAAGGGTCTTGATGGACGGACGGACGGTCAACAAAGTGATCCTATAAGGGTTCCGCTTTTTCCTTTCGAGGTGCGGAACCCTAAAAATTACACAACACACCGAAAAAACTTGCACACCTTCATACATTTTTGTGTACGAAGCATGCCCACTTGGGCTTGTACTTTGACAGATGGGAAATGGTGCGAATGCCTACTCCCTACCGTGTTGCTCGAAGTATATCGGTGACGCCATGGTCACGTGATGGTCCTATGAGTAGGTACAATATTTTGACAGGTGGTGACAAACAATTGTATGTATTTTTGTTGGTATTTGTTTTGTGTTGCCTTCCAGGAGGTAACTCATGTAAAGGTTCCGACGGAAGACCAGCGCTGGCCTTCTAGGTTAGCACCATGCTGAGTCGGGTCCTTTTCGTGGACCCTGCTATTTTTACGTTCTGTGTTTTGTTTTTTACACCCATTGTTTTGTCCACGAATAAATGTTTTCTTTCTTTCTTTCTTTCTTTCAATATACGCGCTGAGGGACATGAGATTTGACATTGTGTCTCGTTTCCACTTGTGGTATTGTCTATGCTTGTCACTCATGTGTCTATGTATGTGTGAGTCCCTCTATTCTATTCTTCCTCTATGCTAGAACTTATCCGACTTATCAGTGTTACTGTGGGTACATTTCTACCAAGCAGAAGCATTTGCACAAGCGAGAAATGGCCCTAAACATTTAATTTTAACACCTGCTATTTAAATATGAGGAATCTATGTTGTACTTTTCTACCTTGATATTCATCCTACTAGCGTTATTCCCGGTTGTGCCCCGAAGGAGCCCAGGGTCCGCTTTGTCATCTAATCCCAAGATTTGGCATAGGCACTAGTTTTACGAAAGAGACTTCTGACCTTCCAACCCAGGGAAAACTAGACCTATATGGGATTAGACGGGCTTCCTCACGATATTTTCCTTCACCGAAAAGGTAACGGTAAATATTCCGTACATAAGTTCCGAAAAACTCATTGGTACGAGCCGGGATTCGAACCCACGACCGCCGCTTGACAGCCGCATGCCTGAACAACTAGGCTACCGTAGCATCTACTTTTCTACCTTGATGTTATAGTGTTTATAAAAAATTTCCTCAGAGAAGCAGTATTTGCCACTCGGTAGCAACATTAATTCCTTGTTGCACTCAAGATACTTCTTTGGTTTATTTTTTTATTTTTTTTTATACAATTCAATTCAATTCAATTTTCATTTATTCAAGATAACAATGATCTCATTTTTGTTAGTATGCACTGGAAACAATAAAACTTAAAAACTATGTTAGAACTTAAAAACTAAATTAGATTTAACAAGATTAACTATATGTGCGCCAATAGGGAGCAACAAACATTTTCAAAATGTTGTTTGGGCTTCTCCTCGTCCTAATCAGCAAAGGCGCCGCCTTTTTGCGCATAATTGCTGCAAATCCATCGGTGTGTGCCTCTACAAACAACGAGGAGGCGCTGCAAAACCTTGGCAGTCCAAGCAACATTCTGAAAGCGTTGTTGGTACAGTAGTACCTTCAAAGCGTTGTATGATTTTTGGGTATAGCGAACCCATAGGCTGCTTGTGTAAAAAGATGTACAATGACGGTGGAAAACAAGCTTACGGCCTGCCTGATGTTAAGCGTTTACCGTAGCCTATGGACACTTGTGCCTCCAGAAGAATCACAAGTGCGTTGAGGATTCGCTGTGTTGGCAGATAGAGACATGCAGGTCCCTCACTCCCAACACAGCGCATCCTAGGGAGCTCTGGCGACCTTACTCACCACCAGGAACACAACACCACATGCTTCATAGCATGCAATAATATAGCAACACTACAAAGCAGTGGTGCTATTATGGCTGCGGTCTTCTGTAAGGTGGAGGTACTTCCCCAGTTAGGCTGCTCCACATACGAGCGAGATGACATTGAGAGAGACAGAGAATCTTTCTCTTTCATCATCATCATCATATCAGCTGAAAGACGTCCACTGCTGGACATAGGCCTCCCCCAAAGAGTGCCACAATAGCCGGTCCTGCGCCACCCGCATCCAGCGGACTCCCGCGACCTTTACCAGGTCATCAGTTCACCTTGTGGGGGGGTCTTTCTCTTTACTCAGGATTAAATATACCGCCCTCGCCATAAATGTATATTTTTGGCTTCACTACTAAGTACCTACTATTAATGAAATTCTGGAAACACGGACGTGAATATAATAGCCTAGTTGTGATAATATTTATTGTAAAGCGCATATCAGTACTTTTAAATTAATGAAAAACCAACATTGTAATTACGAGTATGCACCAGCTATATTGTTTTTAATGCAATAAATAAAAGGCTTTTTTTATTTTATTTATGGGTACTAGACGACGATGTATTTAATAGATATTAAGTATAAATACATTGAAAACATCCAAGACTCAGAAACAAATATTCATGCTCGTCAACTAAATATTTGGCCTTACCGGGATTCGAACCCAGGACCTTCAGCTTCGTAGGCAGCGTTACTACCCACTGGGCTAACCGATCTTCGAGTATGTTTATATGATTTGAATTGTGATGTAATTGTTGTGCCAGGGCGGAATACTGCCTGAAGAGGGCTTATAAAAAGCTAGACGAAACTCTGTTCACCATCACCGCTGTCACCGACGAAGAGCAAATGGCTGAGGTTCTCAAGCGGCAGGTAAGCTATAATACGGTATTTGGCAACAGTTAATAATAGTATTTTATGCAATCGCTACACGAAGGCTCTTAAAAGTCTAGTACCGTAAGCCTCGTGGCCTAAGTAAGGTACGAGAATTTAAGAGCAAATTGTGCAACTATTGTATACAATACATTTTCTACGAGTCAACTGAAATAATTAAACAAACTTGGTATTTATTGAAAATCTAAGCCCTGCTGAAACGAAGCGCTCAGCGTTTCGTTGATGTATTTTGTTATGTCCAAGGCGACGTTTTATTGGTCAAATTCAGTAGAGTTCAGTAAAGGCGCCACGTGATTGGTCAAATTCATTATAGTTGTCTAAACAGTTGTATAATAATTTATTATAGTTGAGTTGGGAGCTCCATAGCAAAAAGTGTGATTATAGTTCGGTGTACGAAGTCTTAATTCAAACATTAAAGTCGAGGAATATAAAAAAATGGCATTACTAATAAACAAAACATATAAAAATACTCGGAATACATCAAGCTTTGACTTATTTTTCCTATTTTAAAGATTTTTTAATATAGCTATCATGGCGGTATAATTTATAACCTTAAAACGTCGATGTAGGTACCTATTGGGGCAAGGCCGTCAAATTTTATAGTAATTTTTAGAACCAAAGTTTTCTTTTGTGTTATATTTTATTTTGTGTTTGGTACTTTTGTTATACTTTTGTGTTATCCATAACACAAAATGTGTGTTACACGCAATACAAAATGTAACACAAAAGCAATTATCGGTTCAAAAAAAACCTTTCGACGGCTTTACCCAATCACTGATCGACGAGTAAGACTTACACAGCCGAGCTGTAATGAGATCTTTTTTCAGGAGACGTATCGCTTCAAACGCGCTCCGTTCAAGTGCGGGTTGTGCTTCCGCGGTTTTATCACGCGCAACGCACACGTCGCGCACATGATGCGCCATGATGAGGTGCGAACTACCGGACGATATTAATATGCTGCGCGTTAAAGCGGTTAAGTAGATCGAGAGGCTATAGGTAATCGCTTTATGCGCGTGCCCCTACGACGGTGGAAAAACCGGCCAAGTGCGAGTCGGACTCGCGCACGACGGGTTCCGTACCATTATCTATAAAAAACTATTTTATTCTGTGTTTTTAGAATGGTCGTTTAGTAATTTCAGCTAGGGACGGACGGACGGACCCGTTTTACTCTTTGAGTACGGAACCCTAAAAACACATGATTTGAGGATTCATAGACAGTTTTTTTTATTTTTATAAATGGATGTGTTTAGCCCTAGTCTCACATGGCCCCGTAGCACTTGATAAGTGACATGATAGAGCATCCGTCCCTGGCTGTCACCGTTCGATAGAACGAGACGACGCTCTTATCTTGTCACTTATCGCGTGATAAGGCATGATGGTAAGCGACGATAGAGCCTAAGATGAAGCTCACTGGTTCAGTAATAGCCTATTCACTCTTGTTTTGAAGGCACCTATATCGTAGTTCTCAGGAAATACTGATGAGGGGACCGAATTCCATACACGAATTCCATATTTTATTTTTATTTTATTATTAAGGATCACCAACAGCGGCAACAACAAACACAAGCACATACAAATAAAAAAATTGGTTTAAATTTGATTGCGCCACCAATTACAGGTGGACACAGCATGCATAAAAGAAAGCATCAACTATACAAAAAAAAGAGATTACAGTAAGGGACACAATAGTAGTAATAATATCTAATAAATAACTACACTCTATCAAATATTTCGTTAACACTATAAAAGCTCCCTCTAAAAATTACTTTAATTTATCCTTAAAACTATTATATTATACGATACCTTTTAGCTAGAGGGGGGTATAATTACAACGACCGTGTCAAGTCCGGAGTCTGTTTAGGCGACACCAATGGTTACGTGGTAAGTCGAAACTGGGTAACTTGGACGCAGGGTCGAGGTCCTGCACGAGCCTTGACATGCCATGAAGAGTTGGTCGATGCGCTGCGTTGGTTTCTTAGCTAGCCTAGGCTAGGGGCTGCCCCGTGCAACCCGAGTGGCTAGCAAGGTCGCCATGATGTGTCCTTCGTTACGGGGTATAATAACTACAACTTAGAAACGTTGAAAAACCCCCGACATTTTCATTTCAATATTCAATATCTCAAAAACGGGTAAACCGATTTTGTTAAAACGTAGCTAAGAACCATCTCAGTCACGTCAGCTTTCGGATAAAAAAAAACCGCATTCAAATCGGACCATTCGTTTAGTAGCTACGATGCCACAGACAGACACACACACATACAGACACACAGTCACGTCAAACTTATAACAACCTTCTTAATCTGTCGGGGGTTAAAAAATAGACGAAAATCAGGAATAGAATGTGATTACTTTATTATGTTATGTTATGACTTATGAGCTACATAGGTTTATAGCGTAGTTAAGTATCTAGTTTAACTGTTAATTGGATTTAATAGAGATAGACATAGTATCAGGTTTTATATGCAATAAAATAGAATCGTAAAATTATACATTAGATTAAGCATATTGAGGTCAAATAATGAATATATAATGAATTGTGAGGCTGTAATAGATATGATGATGAATAGAAGTATGTGTGTGATCCCCAGAGCAATGGCGCTTTCGAGTGTTTGATCTGCAAGGTGCGGCAGAAGAGTCCGCGGGCGGTGAAAATCCACATTTACGGGCAACATACTGTCCGCATCAGCTGCAAGCGGTGCAGCTTCGTCACCATGAACAGGTATCATCATCATCACAATCAGCAGCAGCAGCATCAACGTCATAATCATCATCAATGGCGCTTACTGGTGACACATGAGTGTATTCCAGTACTTAGCAGTTCGCTTTAGGAAAGACCAGGCAAATCATCAGCATCATTATCATATCAGCCGAAAGCCGTCCACTGCTGGACATAGGCCTCCCCCAAGGAGTGCCAGTGACCGGTCCTGCGCCACCCGTATCCAGCGGACTCCCGCGACCTTTACCAGGTCATCAGTCCACCTTGTGGGGGGCCTAATACCCACGCCGCGACTTACGGTACGTGGTCGCCACTTGAGAACCTTTCCGCCCCAACGGCCATCGGTTCTACGTGCAATGTGCCCCCGCCCACTGCCACTTAAGTTTAGCGATTCGGAGGGCTATATCGGTTACCTTGGTTCTGCTGCGGTTAGCCTCATTTCTGATGCGATCACGCAGAGAAACTCCCAACATAGCCCTCTCCATTGCCCTTTGGCACCAGGCAGATAATCAAGGAAAAATACGGTTTTAAAAAACATTAATTTATAATAGCATTTATTTTTGTGTATTTCATTTTAAAACGTTATTCTAAGATGCTTTATTCAAGAATCCAACAAACTTTCCACCCGGAAGTATTTATATAGATTTGAAGTAAGCATTCATTTACTTTTTTTGTTTAATTATCTTGAATATTATAGAGCAAATTTTCAGAAGCTAAGTTATTTTTTTTTTGATTTCTGAAATTTAGTTGGATTTTGTCTTCGTGTAACTATTTAATTGATAATATGCCCGGTTACATAGAAAAAAAAACAGCTAGGTATTATAGATTATTTCCAAGATTGTCATTTTTTCCATACAAGTTGTCAGTTCATACAGGTAAATCACTTCGTGCGAATAAATGGTAACGGCCCGGCCACTACATTGCGTGAATTGCGGCGCGGCAAGCGTTTTATCTGTTCATTGCGCGGTCGAGACGCGCAACGCACTGTGGTTAGTTGGGATCACACGCAATGAATTAGAAAAAACCCCCGCCGTGCAATGTCGTGGCTGGGCCGTAAGTTGACAGCGTAAGGATCAAAGGATGCATTCGCTCGCCTCGACGTTCGGTGAAGAAAGGGGAAAGATGGAATCAAGACCTTTTACAAAACTTTACTTTACCTCTTTTCAATATTCATCCATCATATAAGTCCGTAAGCCCACTCCTAATACGCCTACGTCTCATGACAACACGCTAAAATGCATGGCAGCAGGTCGAGAAAGTTGTGCTAAGCAAGAATCAGAAAATTATCGCACCTATGAAAATTCCTTCGCTTCCGGCCAAAGTTGTATATTTACGTAAAGTGACAACACTACTAGACATGTGGCATCATTTAGCCGTTTAGTCGTATAGAGAGTATACTTACTTAAGTCTGTCAGTCCTGAAATGGCCTGAAGTACTTCGCAGACGGTGCCAAAGTTGGCCTCATTTGACACCGTTGCCAAGTATTTTATCGTGTTGTCATGAGACGTAGGCGTATTGGGAGTGGGCTTACAGATTATATCTACTGCTGGACATAGGCCTCCCCCAAAAAGTGCCAAAGTGACCGGTTCTGTGCCGCTCGCATTCAGCGGACACCTGCAACCTTTACCAGTTCATCAGTCTACCTTGTCAGGGGTAAGTGATAATTATTTATTGAATGAAACGTTGTTGCAGGACCGTGGCGCGGAGCCACGAGAAATGGCACGCCGGGACCATCTACCAGTGTCCATACTGCCTGGGCCAGTTCGAGTGAGTTCATTTTCATTATCATACATCATCCTTGCCCTTATCGCATTTACTTGAGGTCGACGCAGCATGGCTTTTTTTAACCGACTTCAAAAAAGGAGGAGGTTCTCAATTCGTCTGTATGTTTTTTTTTATGTGTGTTTGTTTGTTGATTTTTTTTTTCTTTGTTTATTATTTATTATTACATTTATTTAATAAACAGAGTATATAAACATGGGTACATTAACTGGGTCTCACAAAACTGTCGGAACAGTTTGTCTGTGTGATTATAAACATAATAATACAGAGTTAATAATTAATTAATTAGGTACTAATTTATAAATAGGTTTAGGTTAGACACATGTTTAACCTAACCTAAACCATGCATACAGTTACTTATGTGTTATGATACTTAAAGCATGAGCTTGTTTGGAAGCATATATTTCCAGATTGGTCCCGTTGTCACCAAAATCTAGTTCTGGTGATGGGATCTTGAAGAAATCGAGGGAACTCTTCAAATTTTATGGGTAAACTTGAAGCAATTTGGCTACTGATTTGAAGTCGGACAAAACTTTGTTTTGAAAAGTAAATTATTTACATACTTCTCTGTCAGCCGTCATCTCATCACTCACTTCTTTTCTCTCCATATCTCACATAGTGCATCTACCTTTTCCTTGGCCTATTTCGTCGTTTACATCCGTCCACATTCATACCTAATACTCTTTTTTGTCAAATGACTGCCATCCCTCCGCATTACGTGCCCATACCACGCAATACGATTGGCTCTCAATTTATCCGCGATAGCCTACTTTCAGGCTTCCTCTTACATACACATTTCTTAATCGGTCCATCCTCGTCACACCACTCATCCATGTTAACATTCTCATCTTCGTAACATGTACTCGCTTTTCATCCGTCACCTTTAAAAGTCCGCAGTAAGCTAGATTCTCCATACAAACATAGTTACGCTCTCATTTTAAAACGACTAGCTAGTTTGCTCTGAAACTTTGTACTCAGAATAAATTAAGTACAATTCAGGCCTGTAATTAGTGTATGTAGCTTCAGATACCTCGAGTAAAAAAAATGCAGCAAATTTATGTTTTTCATACAAAACTTGTTTTTGCTGTATTTCGTTCGTTTTATAAACTAATTACTAGCGTACGGACTGGCGGTGGCATTGTGGACAGAGTGAGAAATGGAGTCGTTATTATCTACAAACTTCTTATGATTGAATGAATAAACTCAAATATTAAATGGATTTTCTTATAAAATCCATTTCTCGTCTTACATTAATTTAACCAATATCTTTTACAAACTCAACATTAGCCATATACAACCTTCGTAAATTACTGCCTACATATTGTGAACTATAGATATGACAATAAAATGTGATGTTGTCAATTCAGACAACTGTTTGTTATATTTGTAAATGTAAGTACGTTTAGATAATTTAAAACAACACGAAAGAGGAAGCTTAAGTAAAAAATATGAATGACCCTCAAGAATCGACTATTTATATGCACAAAAACATGTAATTTAATTTTTCGTTAAAAAAAATTTGGCACTACTTTAAATTAAGAAAAATTATTTAATCATTATTCACTCAATCATAAAATGTAGCTTTGCGACTCCATTTCTCACTCTGTCCACAATGCCACCGCCAGTCCGTACGCTACTAATTACAGACCTAGAAAGTTTGTATGGAGCTAGGATATAAACGAGTTCTAAGCGAACGGAATCGAGTTTCCTGGCGACTCGTAGCTTGTATGACTTGTATGGTGGGTTAGGCGTTGTTTTACGGATAAATCCACCCACGCCGGGTTATAATTATAACCGACGGTTATGCCTGCACAGCTCACTTGTCACAAATGAACTGTGCAGGCATAACCATCGGTTATAACCTAGCGTGGGTGGCCGGCATAAGGCACAATGTAACTTGTTTTCCAGGCAAGAGTCAACGTATAAAGTGCACCTGCGTACCCAACATGTGCACGCAAACGTCTGCGTGTTGTGCGGACTCACGTTCGTGAGCGCCAAGGGGCTGGCCGTGCACAAACGCAAGAGACACGCTGACGCCGACAAGGTGGGTTCATGCTTGCTCGGGCGAATATTCAGTCAATTTTTTTTCGTCATTGTCTTCGCCAGCAAATACTATTAAAATAGACGAATATCAGAGTCCACTTTTGATAAAAACGTAAGCCAATACCGGTACTGAGTCTTTTTTGATTTAAGTTTCCGCGGTATGTTTTATCTGTGCTGAAATAATCTTTAGCCGACAATTCGGATATTGGCCCGCTCGCTTATGCCTGAAGTTATGTAATGTTTGACGACCCATCCGGCTTCGTAGGCAGGGTCACTACCAACTAGTAGCCTGCCTACGAAGCCGGAGGTCCCGGGTTCGAATCCCGGTGAGGGCATTTATTTGTGTGATGAGCACAAATATCTGAGTCATGGATGTTTTCTATATATTGAAGTATTTATATACATACATATACATACATACAATCATGCCTTTAATCCCTAAAAGGGGTAGGCAGAGCACATGAAACTTGTGTTCCAGTGCCACTTTTAGCATAATTGTGGGTATAAAAGATCGATGAAATGTGATGTCGCAGTGATTGGTTGCTAGCCCATCGTCCACAACACACTTCAACCCTGTTCCCTTAGTCGACTCTTACGACACCCACGGGAAGAAAGGGGGTGGTGCTATTCTATCCCGACACCACACGGAATAATTATTTATTTATCTATATAAGTATGTTTATCGTCGTCTAGTACCCATAGTACAAGCTTTGCTTAGTTTGGGACTAGGTCGATGTATGTAAGATTGTGTCTTCAATTTTTTAATTTATTTATAACTAGCGACCCGCCCCGGCTTCGCACGGGTTTATATGTATAATATATTATGTAGAGATAATACATGCATGTATTATACATATAAACCTTTCTCTTGAATCACTATCTATTTAAAAAAACCGCATCAAAATCCGTTGCGTAGTTTTAAAGATCTAAGCATACATAGGGACAGACAGCGGGAAGCGACTTTATATGTAGTGATGTTCTTTTGGCAGTTCCAATATGTCGTAATTCCTGGTGCGGGCTAGCTCCAGTAGTAAACCCTAGGGCATTTGAGGAGAGGTTTGATTGTGAGTATCTGAATCGTTGTCATATCCACGTACCTACTGACAGCCAAGCCCTTCTAAGTGCCGTCCTTATCTTATTTTATTTTATAAGTATAAGGTTATAATTTTGCTAACTTTAGGCTAAGAAACTGTAACTAACTTTATCTACTTATTATCACGCCTTTATTATCTTTACATCGCACCTCAACCACACGGTACGCAAGGCTGGAGCGGCCGCCGAATGCGCAGCAAAACTTAAGCATTCAAAATACTCAAATTTGGAACCAGTGTATGGCAGAGGCAAAAACTTTCATAAAAAAATTAGGACAACGCTTGCGGGAGAGAGGTCGCGATCCCGGGTCCGGCTCGTATCTGGTGCAGCACATATCGTTGGCCGTGCAGCGGGGTAACGCGGCCAGCAATTTGAGCACATTTGTGCCAGGTACCTGCCGTCCCGGGAATATATTAGTTTAGCATTAATTTAGTTTTAGTTTTAGTGTACATATTTTTTAATTTATATTGTATCTAACTTTACATTTTTGTCAATAAATAAGTACTTATTATCCCAGTTGGTCGAAATAAATGTTTTGAATTAGAATTTGTAATTGGAAATCTTATCTTTTTATGAAACGCCAAAAACGCTGTTTGTATGAAATTTGTAGGGAAATAGATCTAATAGGAAAAGGTGACGTCACGATTTTCTATGGCCATACAGGGTCCATTTTTTGATTATTGTGTATTTAAAAATAAGTCGAAACCTGTAACGAGTATTTTCTTGAGCTCTGTTTATACGCAAAATAAGAACCAAATCATTTTCTTCTTTCGATTTTTTTTGTGTTATCATTATTCATTTATTTATTATGTATTTATTTATAGAAACGAAAAAAATAATAACAAAAGAAATGTAACATTACAGGAGATATCGTAAGTCATTACATTTTTTTTTTAAATCTTGCGATCATTAGACACAGACAAAATAAAAACAATAATACTAAATAAGCAACTCGCACAACTTCAAGCACTCTCTTTCAACGATCGTCCAGCCATCTGCAAATAGATCGCAGGAGAGTTGTATCTTGTCTAGCTTATTGAGCGCATGCAGGGAGCGGCAAACAGGAGAGCAAGGCGTTGGTCTGCAACAAACGCCGTAGGTCGCGTCTGGCGTCTGCTGGAAGCCGCGTCGCGGACGCTGCGCTGGACGCGGCTTCGAGCGCAAACTGCCATGGTCGCTCTGAGACGCGGCTTCCAGCGCAAACTGCCATGGTCGCTCTGAGACGCGGCTTCCAGCTCAAACTGCCATGGTCGCTCTGAGACGCGGCTTCGAGCGCAAACTGCCATGGTCGCTCTGAGACGCGGCTTCCAGCGCAAACTGCCATGGTCGCTCTGAGACGCGGCTTCCAGCTCAAACTGCCATGGTCGCTCTGAGACGCGGCTTCGAGCGCAAACTGCCATGGTCGCTCTGAGACGCGGCTTCCAGCGCAAACTGCCATGGTCGCTCTGAGACGCGGCTTCCAGCTCAAACTGCCATGGTCGCTCTGAGACGCGGCTTCCAGCTCAAACTGCCATGGTCGCTCTGAGACGCGGCTTCGAGCGCAAACTGCCATGGTCGCTCTGAGACGCGGTTTCGAGCGCAAACTGCCATGGTCGCTCTGAGACGTGGTTTCGAGCGCAAACTGCCATGGTCGCTCTGAGACGCGGCTTCGAGCGCAAACTGCCATGGTCGCTCTGAGACGCGGCTTCCAGCGCAAACTGCCATGGTCGCTCTGAGACGCGGCTTCGAGCGCAAACTGCCATGGTCGCTCTGAGACGCGGTTTCGAGCGCAAACTGCCATGGTCGCTCTGAGACGCGGCTTCGAGCGCAAACTGCCATGGTCGCTCTGAGACGCGGCTTCCAGCGCAAACTGCCATGGTCGCTCTGAGACGCGGCTTCCAGCGCAAACTGCCATGGTCGCTCTGAGACGCGGCTTCCAGCTCAAACTGCCATGGTCGCTCTGAGACGCGGCTTCGAGCGCAAACTGCCATGGTCGCTCTGAGACGCGGTTTCGAGCGCAAACTGCCATGGTCGCTCTGAGACGCGGTTTCGAGCGCAAACTGCCATGGTCGCTCTGAGACGCGGCTTCGAGCGCAAACTGCCATGGTCGCTCTGAGACGCGGCTTCCAGCGCAAACTGCCATGGTCGCTCTGAGACGCGGCTTCGAGCGCAAACTGCCATGGTCGCTCTGAGACGCGGTTTCGAGCGCAAACTGCCATGGTCGCTCTGAGACGCGGCTTCGAGCGCAAACTGCCATGGTCGCTCTGAGACGCGGCTTCCAGCGCAAACTGCCATGGTCGCTCTGAGACGCGGCTTCCAGCGCAAACTGCCATGGTCGCTCTGAGACGCGGCTTCCAGCGCAAACTGCCATGGCCGCTCTGAGACGCGGCTTCCAGCGCAAACTGCCATGGTCGCTCTGAGACGCGGTTTCGAGCGCAAACTGCCATGGTCGCTCTGAGACGCGGCTTCGAGCGCAAACTGCCATGGTCGCTCTGAGACGCGGCTTCCAGCGCAAACTGCCATGGTCGCTCTGAGACGCGGCTTCGAGCGCAAACTGCCATGGTCGCTCTGAGACGCGGTTTCGAGCGCAAACTGCCATGGTCGCTCTGAGACGCGGCTTCGAGCGCAAACTGCCATGGTCGCTCTGAGACGCGGCTTCCAGCGCAAACTGCCATGGTCGCTCTGAGACGCGGCTTCGAGCGCAAACTGCCATGATCACTCTGAGACGCGGCTTCCAGCGCAAACTGCCATGGTCGCTCTGAGACGCGGCTTCCAGCGCAAACTGCCATGGTCGCTCTGAGACGCGGCTTCCAGCGCAAACTGCCATGGTCGCTCTGAGACGCGGCTTCGAGCGCAAACTGCCATGGTCGCTCTGAGACGCGGCTTCCAGCGCAAACTGCCATGGTCGCTCTGAGACGCGGCTTCCAGCGCAAACTGCCATGGTCGCTCTGAGACGCGGCTTCCAGCGCAAACTGATTAGTTCGCACGCACTCAACGTGAATGGACGAGATTGTTTTTATAATCTTTATCGCTGGCATCAAATAAAATTCCGTTGAATTTGACTGATTCAATCTGTAATTCATCTTGTTCTTTTGTAAATTTCACCATCTTCGATTTTTCAATGGCAAAAACGCGACGTCCGTTACGCCTGAGTTCTCCGAAATGTCTGCGTAGGCGGCGTACGACCTACGGACGCGGCGCACGGCGCTCGTGCGCCGCGTCTGGCGTGTGTCTCTCACACCACTATCGTGCATTTCCATAGTTAGCATTCGCACGTCGCGTACAGTCGCGTCTGGACCTACGGCGTTTGTTGCAGACCACTGCCTTACGATACGCGACCGTTCGAGAGAAAGTGACAGCGAAGAGCGGCAGCAGGTATCATGTAATATTATATCCCCTGAGGGTGTTGGCAGAGCGCCTTGACTGCCCACTCACTCGCTACTGAGTGGAAGTGGCTATTGGCTGGGCCAGGTAGACCAGGTTGTTTGCCTTGCATGCACCTGTCAATGGCTATCCAAGCCAATTTTATTTAGTTTCGAGTTATTTTTTTCCATTTTTAGATGTTTTACTAACATACTTATTAAGATACTGTATCTAACAATCTATGGATCAGTTTGGTCTGATAATAAAAAGCTATTTTTTATTAAATATTTACTAGCGACCCGCCCCGGCTTCGCACGGGTTTATATGTTCAATACATATATAATACATGCATGTATTATACATATGAACCTTCCTCTTGAATCACTCTATCTTCTAATAAAAAACTGCATCAAAATCCGTTACGTAGTTTTAAAGATCTAAGCATATATATAGGGACAGACAGCGGGAAGCGACTATGTTTTATACTATGTAGTGATATCTCCAAAATATTTAAACTAAACTAAATATCTAATGTTAATAATTTTAAACTTTTTTTGTACACTACTTCTGTCACGTAACACAAGAAACAGGCTCAGCTTAGTTTGGGACTCACCAGATATCTTTTGTGTAATAAAGTTATTCTATTCTTATTCTATTCTTAATATCGATATATATGCTTGCAGTGGCAGCGCGAGCGCCGTACCGTGCGAACGTGTATATCGAGTGCCAAATGCGATCATGACATCGCCGATATCGAGACTTAAATGTGCGTCGTGTAATATTGTTGTCAACGAAGTGCTTGCGTATTTGCAAAATAAGTTGGGTGTTTTAGACAACGAAAGCCTGATAAGGATATGTGCCACGGGATTTAATGAAGAAGATGTCAACAATGCTAAAACTCTGCTTTTTGAATCGATAAAAAACAGCGGGAAGAAGATTTCAAGACGCAAGGATGTTGTGCATCGTGACCTGGAGGATATGATAGTTCTGCTACAGAACACAGATCCTGAACAAGTACCCCTTTTTGTCGCGAAAGACTTGCACAAGCTGCCTCCAGTAGATTTTAGGCATGTTGATGTGACAAGGCTGTTGAAAGATCTACGATTGTTACAAACTGAAGTGCGAGAAATAAAGGAGTCGTATGCTACCATCGAACATGTAAACGCCCTAAGGCAAGAGGTTCAGAACAGAAGCAATTTGAAGGATGAAAGTGTCAATTATCCATTGTCTAACTCGTGTATGAATGTTAACACTAATCGAAGAGGGGCATATTTATTAGAAAATAGCGGCCCGTATGGCTTGACCTTTGATAACGCAGGGATGGCAATGACCGAGCTACCGGACATTGACCCCGCTCGGGTAACGATGACGTCGCTGCAAGCGCAAGCGCATAGTCCTAGCTCTCTCCCTCCACCCGTTAACGAGACACCGCCTATCTCTCTCCCGCAGGCAGAGAGCGAGCAACGGCCGCTGCGGCCACGGCAAACTGACCCGAATGTCAAACAGGTAGCCAGTGCGGTAGTTAGCGCGGGCGAGTCGGTCCACGAAATAAATGCGTTGAATGTAAACAACAGGGAGTTGCAATATCGATCATTGATAGAAAAGGATCGTGAGCTTGAAGGTTCGTATGCCGACATGGTGAAGAAAGACGGTGATGGTAAGAAGCCTACGGAAGGGGGCTGGATCCAGCCAAAATCGAAATCGAGGAATAAAAACAAGTTTATAGGCAGTTCGGGTCAAGCAAAGCTGCCGCCGGGAGCGAAATTTAAAGCGGCAGCGCCGAAAGTGCCGTTATTTGTATCAAACGTAGATAAGGATGCAGCGGAGAAGGATGTTATTGATTACATTTTTAGCAAAACCAAAGAGAAGGTTTCATTACGTAAATTAAGAATGAAATACGATAAGGGCTATTCTTCGTTTAAGGTGTTTGTGAGTAGTATTAACTTGGAGTTATACCTAAATCGCGACCTATGGCCTAAAGATATCCAATTTAGACCGTTCGTGCGTTTTGATAAATCGGGTGAACATATCACCGAGTCGAGTAGCAAAAGTGAAACGGGTCAAAACAACATAATTAAGTAATGGCGGTCAGCGTAAAAAATGACAATAATGACTTTTGTAAAATGATAACATTTAACTGCAGGTCTTTCAAGAGATCTATAGATGGAATCAGAGCTCTGTGTCGAGCGGCGGACTTAGTAGCGTTACAAGAAGTTTGGCTTCTACCTTTTGAGCTACCGCTGCTAGGGACCGTAGACAGTGATTTTGGTTGGACAGGAAAGTCGGCCGTGGACGTTGAGTCGGGAATGCTTACTGGACGACCATACGGTGGTGTTGGTATTTTGTGGCGAAAAAGTAGGTTTCAGTCAGTGTCTATTGTAGAATGTGATAACAACCGAGTAGTGGCTATTAAAATCACGTGTGACGGAAAGGAGATCTTAGTTTGTAATGTGTACATGCCCACCGATGCGACTGAAAACATACCTTTATTTGCGGATTGTCTAGGCACAATTTCCTCAATAATCCTGGAACATAGTAATTAACAAGCCATGTTCGTGCTAGGTGATTTTAACTCCCATCCAAACGAACCATTCTATCGCGAGTTGATGAACTTTTGTACTGATCAACAATGGTTATGTGCGGATGTGGAGAAACTTGGTCCAAACTCAGATACATATACGTATGTTAGCGACGCTCACGGTTGTAGGAGATGGTTGGACCATTGTATAGTGACACAAAGTGCTTTTAACATGATTCATAAAGTAGCGGTTATGTGTGACGTATTTTGGTCCGACCACTTTCCGGTGATATTTGAGTGTAACTTAGGTAGGTTGAAATCTATCACCAATGTGAATGAAAATAAAGTGGAAAATAGAGTGTTATGGGGTGAACGGACAAGTTACCAGGTTGAGGCATATCGTGATTTGTGTAACGAGCGTTTGAAAACGATTGACTTTCCAGTGGTACTTAAAGGATGTTGCGACGGGACTTGCACAAATCGCGATCACATTGTTATACTGGATAAAATGTATGATGACGTCATATTTACTCTTACAGATGCTGCAATAAATACTTATAGGAGCAAGAGCAGAAGGAAGGGTGGATATGTCGCTGGTTGGAATAAGTTCGTGGCGGGTCCTCACAGGGAAGCCAGGCTGCATTTCATCCTTTGGGAAAACGCGGGCAAGCCGCGTCAAGGCCAGTTGTTTGAGCGAATGAACAGCAGTGGGAGGGAGTTCAAGGCCAAACTTAAGTGGTGTCAAGACAGGCAGGATCAGTTGAGCATGGACGGACTTGCCCTCGCTCACAGTGGCAACAAATTTAATGAGTTTTGGAAGATGACCAAACGTATGAATGTTTCGCCGGGTTTGCCTGTGAGTGTAGGGGACTTGAGTGAGCATGGAGACATTGCAGAGTTATTTAGACAGCATTTCAAGGTGAAATCTCTGCTGCAGGATACGTCATCAAATGTAAATGATCTGGGTAGTGCTGGGGCCTTCGGTCAGACCAGGAAGACTTTCTTCACAGCAAAAATGATAGCAGATGTTATTAAAAAAATGCAGAAAGGAAAGTCTCCTGGCCACAATGGCCTCAGTATTGAACATTGATATATATGCCTGCAAGCAGGTATTCCGGGTGATTGTACAGGCTTGTTGAGGTACTGGTACCAAAACCAATTAAACCAGGTGAGATGGGCCAGGACTTTGTCCACAGATTACAGGTTGGAATGTGGAGTACGGCAGGGGGGCCTGACGTCTCCTAAACTGTTCAATTTTTATATGAACGAATTATTAGGCGAGCTCAGCAGCATGCATGCCGGATGCTATATCGAAAACACGTGTGTCAACAACATAAGCTACGCAGATGACATGGTGCTGCTGAGGCCGTCTATAGGGGCCCTTAGACAGCTAGTGGCCAAGTGTGAGGAGTATGCGGCTGCACACGGGCTCGTGTACAACGCCACTAAGAGCGAAATAATGGTGTTTAAAGCGGGTAAAATTGGGCCGTATTTTATACCTCCAGTGGTTCTTGGTGGGACTGTACTCAAGGTAGTGGACCGCTTTAAGTACTTAGGCCACATCATAACGGAGGACCTGTGTGATGATAGTGATATCGAGAGAGAGCGTAGGGCGTTGTCGGTGAGGCTGTATGCTGGCTCGCAGATTCGCTAGATGCTCAGTTAATGTTAAAATAACGCTGTTCAAAGCGTATAGCCAATCTTTTTACTCTAGCGGTCTGTGGGTTCGGTATACCAAACGAGCCTACAACGCCCTACGCATACAATACAACAATGCCTTCAGAATGCTGTTGAGACTCCCAAAGTGGTGCAGTGCGTCGGAAATGTTTGCTGAGACGCGCACGGACGATTTTCACGCCATAATGCGAAAGAAAACCACGTCGCTGATGGGTCGCGTCAGGGAAAGTCAAAATGGCATTCTGAAGGTACTGGCTGGTAGATTTAATTGCAACATATTGTGGCACTGGATCGAGCGGGTCAGAACTACTTTGACGTATGTCAAGTAGTACTGCAGTTCTTTTTTTAATGTATTATAATAATTGCTAACATAGTTTTAAGTTTATTTTGTTACTAACAGTATATGGATCACATGGTCTGAAATAAAACGATTGAATTGAATTGAATTGAATTATCCTGTATATTGTTATCAGATTCGATTGGAGGGGCCGTTCTGTGAGGTGTGTGAGGTGCGCTTCGCGACGGAAGTAGCTTATAACGTGCACTTCGAAATGTCGTCGCGACACCGGACCGACAATGTGCCGTGAGTGACGCCATATTTGTTCAAATATTTGAAAAATCAATAGACTTTTCAAAAAACCTTATCTGCTTTTTTGGGTTTCGTACTCAAAGAGTAAAACGGGGGACCGTATTACTAAGACTTCGCTGTCCGTCCGTCCGTCTGTCTGTCACCAGGCTGTATCTCAAGAACCGTGATAGCTAGAGAGTTGAAATTTTCACAGATTATGTATTTCTGTTGCCGCTATAACAACAAATTTAATACTAAAAACAAAATAAAATAAATATTTTTATTGGTACGGAACCCTTCGCGCGCGAGTCCGACTCGCACTTGGCCGGTTATTTATTTTTTTCAAATATTATAGCGTATGTTATACTTTAATTGTTAAGTTTAATTGTTAAGTTATAATTAAACTTTAATTGTTAAGTTATACTGGACATCAAAGCTTACTATGAAAACCAAAATTATTAGACACCTAAATGCCTTAACAATTAAAGTCCGTGAATGAACATAATTAAAAAACCACAAAAATTCGTCGGCACAGGGTTCTGGCAGACAAGGACCGGAAAACCCCCTTTCAGGCTCAAGCCTATCGATTTGGTAACCCTATCAATTTGGTTACCACATCCGATATGCTTACCATAACAATAGGGTTACCCTATCAGTAAGGTTACCTTATCATAAGGTTACCATTATGGATAGGGTACAACGATTCGAAAACATACATATATGTACCGGTGTGTAACCGACATACGATAAATAAATTAATAGGATTTAACAACAACTTCTAAAATAATCCTATGGAAAACCCTGATTCCGACACAGCGGATGTTCCGTATAATTTTCAACATCTGCATACGCACCCGCAAAAATCGATGCGGAGTTTTTGCGGATGCCTATGTAGTACATACAAGTCGCGATAAGGAAGGGGTTATATTTTCATCATTAGTCAGTTTATGTTCGTTTCTATAATCTGATCGATTCGCCGCATTCGCTCAGGCGACGCTTTAGTTTTGCAAATATGTATTTTGAACTGATAAGTAGTTAGTAGCCAAAGTTAACAATAGGGACAATAGTTATTTGTTATACAAGGGTGCGAAGTTGTATTTTACCCTCAAGTGTGGAATTGAAACACGAGCAAGCGAAAGGATTCTATAGTTGAACGACGAGCGAAGCGAGTGGTTCTAAAATAGAATCCTGAGCGTAGCGAGTGTTTCAACACACGAGAAGTAAAATACATTTGCTCCCGTGTGTAACACCAAACTTTTCACCTCACTGTAGCCAGGAAAGTGCAACATGCAAAACAACTTTATTAAATTTAATAATTTTGCACCCTTGTATAAAAAAATATAACAAATAACATTTTTTTTTTGTAGTCATGAATATATTTATTTCACAACATACAACTACACTTACAAGCATGTCATTTAAAACTACTTAAAAAAAATATAACAGAAACGTATCAAAACTTTGCCCTTTAGGCAGGGTGCCCATCACACAGGCAGCATTCCCGCGTTGAATAGCAATCGCTATTCTTTGAGCGAGAAAGCTGCCTGCGCGAGGGTCACCCGTTGCGTCCCTCAACCGCTTGCTGATCTCCTTGTGGAGCCCACGCGCGCTTTTTCCCCAAGGGCCGAGTTTTTTAATTTTGGTAAAGTGCGAGTCGGATTTTAGTTTTCCCATACATTTTGAGACCCAGCGCCTGATGAAGGCAACAAGCAATTTTGAAAAGTTTTTTTGTATGGGAGCCCCCTTAAATATTAATTTTATTCTGTTTTTTAGTATTTGTTGTTATAGCGGCAACATAAGTACATCATCTGTGAAAATTTCAACTGTCTAACTATCACGGTTCATGAGGTACATGAGATACGCTCCAAGGTCAAATTACTTTGCCAACTAGTGGATAAAATGCGTTTTTGCTCACTGGTTTTAAAGGATAAAAGACGGCTTTCCGAGGCAGTGAGGGGAAAAAGCATTGTTCTAAAGATATCGCGATCGATTTCGATTACGGCGACCCTAACAATTTTATGGATTAGCCCTATTATGAGCTCTGATATGACTGGCTAGGCCAAACTTGCTCTTAAATACTCTATTGAAGGGTGACAATACAGTTGTACAGTCATGTTAGACGTATACACGTAGGAGGGTTTAGGCCTCTCTTTTGGGGTTTTACATCTAAAGTTATTTGGCGGTGTTTCTAAAATAATTTAACTCTCTGAAAGGAGTTAGCCGCCATCTTGGCGATCTACCATCTTTCAGAGTTCTAAAGATAAGCTGTTTATGGCCATCCGGACATCTTAAAACCATATCACTATACCGACCTTGCCGTGCCTTGCCGATAATGTCGGCCGGGCCCTATTGGGATCGGGCTGCAACCTGGCATGCCCAAAGATACCTTGGTATGCCTGAAGACGCCTTTGGCAATAATGTCCGTTAGTGTGCGCCTGCAGAGGCTCTAGTATAAGTTTTATCAATACAATACGCTTCCGAACGCGTTTGCGTTTAGTTTCAATTTGTATGCAAGTTTATTGACATTACTATTTTTCTTTTTGACTTTTACTTGTGACATTTTCTATTGTTTTTATAATGTCAAATTATTATAGGTACATATTGACGATCTCTTAGTGAATCCATCTTATTTTTGATGTAAAATATTATGTTATTTTCTAAAAGAAATAAATGAATCTATCTATCTATCTATGGCAACGCGAACAGCGCCTCTGGTTAGTGACTATTAGCAACTATGCGGTGCCATACAAATTGAAACTAAACGTAAACGCGTTCGAAAAGTATATACCTATACCGATATAACTTATACTAGAGCTACAGATAATATGTGCGTACTCGTTTCACGCCCCGCTCCACGCCCCGCTCCACGCCCCGCTGTCCAAACTAACTAAAAAAGGTCTTGTTCTAATATATATTTTTTTTTTATTGAGAAACAAACAGTCTTAAAAAACACATAAGTAACTTAGCTATGGCTATGTGAGTAATGCTATAATAGACCTATAGTTTCATAAATGTTTACAAAGTTACAAGTTATATTAAAAATTGGAAAATATGTTTAATATAAGACCAAATGTCATAAATATATATATATATATATATATACATATATGTGGTGTAAATAACTTATGACAGTTAAGTACATTTACAACTTAGGTACACCATTATACAATGCAAAAAAAGAAAGAAAAAGTTAATGAAAAGGTTAAGGTAACTGCGTTTTAACATTATTAGATTAAAGAAAAAACTAATCTTTTAAATATACTACATGAGTTGCCAAACAAACGTGTGCGTATTTAGTTCTGCTGCTTGCAATACTAAATAAGGCCTTCTTGCGACAACTTCGTTCTAATCTACGGGGAACATGAAAAAATATATTATGTAATAGTTCAGGGGCATCAACTAGATTATTCATAATTTTGAACAGATAAAGTAAATCGGTACAAGTGCGTCTGAGTGAAAGGGGTTGGATATGGAGTCTTGTGAATGATGAGGCGTAATATTCATAGTTACCACCTGTTCGGAATTCCATTGTCTTAACAAACTTTTTCTACAGTCTTTCAATTCTAACCTCGTGTACAGTAAAGCAGGGGTTCCACACTACAGAAGCAAATTCCAATCGACTTCGGACATAGCTATTATGGGTCAATCAACTTTTTCTTGTTGTTATTCTGTCCCGGTAAGCCAAGAGACAACAGTTACAGACTTTCTTAGAAAAAATACTATAAACTGGACTCCTATCATGCTAAGGAGATGCGCCACCATGGAATGGGTTTACCAATATGACAAAAACACGTGTTTAGTGGATTTAAATCCCATAAAATAATAGTTTTAAAGAGTGACCCAGGAGACGTAACCATGGCAACGAGAAACAAGAAATAGTTGATTGACCCTTATATAGGAGTCTGTAAGTAAGAGGTCTTTTAAAGGGTTTCGCAACACGAAGAATGAAACCCAGCAGTCTATACGACTTATTAAGAATATCATCAATATGAGAGTTAAATGTCAATTTAGCATCAAGTATCACATTCTAATCTGTAACTTCTGTTTTTTTGTCAGGAGATGCATCGGACTTGGAGAAGCTGGACATTAGGCTTCTAAGAGGCTGAATTCTCAACGGTGTCAAGCCCTTCAATCGATGAATATGCGATCGGAGGATTTCTTTATTGTGGTTAGCGCAACATAGCAAAAGGGATTTTGCGCACGCGTAGCGGGCGGTAATGACCACTTTATGGCCAGGTGTGATGTAATAATACATCTTTTATATGTTAGAATAAGTCTCCTGTTATCTGTGATCACGATCACTTCGGGTATTATGATCAGGGGCCCATTGCATAACAATTTACAACTTATAATACAAGCGGAAGTCTCTTTCTAATGCGAGGAGTTGAAAAGAGATTTCCGCTTGTAATATAAGTTACAAGTTGTTATGCCAATATGCCCCAGGGATCGGATAGGTAGGGAAATGTTGTCATAATCCCCGAAAATGTTAACCAAGTAAGAGTAATTTCTTAAAAAAATATTTTAATTTTATTTGTTCCGGGATTGTATAAAACTTCTCGAGAATGTAGGTAAGTAAAAAACGGAGGATGTTCTCAAGTCGACGCGTATATATATATACATATATATATATATATATATATATATATATATATATATATGATGATTGATCTTTTTATGAACCGATTTGAAAAAAAAATGTTTGTTTGAAATCCAGTTCTGATGATGGTATCTTGGAGAAATCGAGGGAATTCTTCAAATTTTATAGGCAAACTTGAAGCGATTTGGCTACTGATTTGAAGTCGGTTAAAACTTTGTTTTGGAAAGTAAATTATTAAATATTCTCTAAGCAAACACATTGTTTTTCAGAGAAAACGATGTAAGTACATTATTGTTCATATGTGCTTAATGCATGACGTAGCCCCAGTATAAATTAATTGAGTATTACTTATTATGAAATCATTTCGGGAATTTTAATAATAAAATTGAATTAAGTCCGCCTCCATACAACTAAACATCAATGCCGCCGGCAAAGTGTAGGTGTACTTATTTAGGGTACCTATTCGATCCCTGATTATGATTCACCTAGGACGATATAATATATACCTATAAGAGTTCTCACGACGAGTGTTTGCCCGAGCCGAAGGCAAGGATAATAAATGTGCCATCTGAGGTTTTCTTTATTACCGCCCGTGACTTGCACAAACTTTTTAGCCCGCAGCACAGAATAAGTAATAGTACTACGTACAGAAGGTTCTCTGTTAACAAATTCCATGTTTAGGTACGCCAAACGTGCCTAAATGTGACCATCCCGTTCTATCGCATGCAACGCGCTGCGACCCGTGCGAGCGTCCAGAGGACCGATTTTTGACTTTCGAGCGCTCGACTCTTTCACTCGAAAACGGTCTTAAAAGATGGAATTCTATTTTAAAAAAGACATAGAAAATTTAAAAACGAGTGTTATCCACCACTCGTAATTAATTCGATCGGTAGAAAGTAAGTGCCTGCAATTTTGACACTAGAATCGTATTTACTTTTATTAAATTTTCGAGCGCTCGAAAGTCAAAAATCGGTCCCCTGTACCAACACGTGGCAGCCACTGAATAGAGCCCTTCGAAGGGGCGACCGGCATGTACTTGTAGCGATAAACACAAATCGCGAGTGAGCCGCGCCTGCCCGCAGCCAGTTAACGGGATTGAGCGCACTCGTAGCGGGCGGGTAATTACTACTTTATGGTCCAGTCACGCCAGTGTTATTGAATAAATGTTTTTATGTGTTAGAATACCTAAGTATTTTGTTATATGTGATCACGTCGGGTACTGTTTAGACGTTGTTGTATTGTAATGAATGTGTTAGTGACGTATACGTCAAAAATAACAGTATGTATTATTTTTCAATAAAACCGTAGCAGTAAGCTATTCTCCACACAATAGTACATTATGATACAAGTGAGGTATGTTGATCATTACATCAGAGGCGGAATTGTCACGCGAACCGTAGGTGAGCGTGATAATAGAGCCGAGGATGTAATTATCAAAGCTCACGCGTGTCATACGACATTTTTCAACACATTTGCGAGGAAAAAAAAAAAAAAAAATGAAAATGTTAAAAGATATGTAATGAAAAGGCACTAGTGCGATAATGTAATGTAAAAGTCACGGCATGGGTAATATTCTGCATTATTTTGCTAATATTTAAAAAGATATGTAATGAAAAGGCACTAGTGCGATAATGTAATGTAAAAGGCACGGCATGGGTAATATTCTGCATTATCAGTATAAATACGCTGTAATGAGACCTACTTTACGAGCAGGTGTGTTGAAAACGTAGTTACGCTCTCATTTTAAAACGACTAGCTAGTTTGCTCTGAAACTTTGTACTTACACTCAAGAGCAAAAGTTTCGGGTCACCCTAAATTAAATAACCGCAATAGGTATTTTTAAATATTTTACACTAGTCTTATTTACATAATATACCGTTCTTCGTAATACCCAAATGTATTAGCAATTTCCGGGATCCTATCATAAAAATATCAACATCCAAAAATGACGATTTTTGCGATATCTCTCTCCGTTAACGTTGTTTTTTTCATGAGTTTTTACGAGTCCGATTTAAACCTGGTGACGTGTTTTTTTTACTGTTATTTCTGCAGTTTAGATGTAAAATTTAATAAAGATCATGACAGGATTTAAAAACTGTACAACCTTGCACTATTTTAGAAAATATGACGGTATTTCACCGACCCGAAACTTTTGCTCTTGAGTGTAGAATAAGTTAAGTAGGTACCATCCAGGTCTGTTATTAGTTTGTGTAGCTTCAGATACCATAGTAAAAAAATACAGCAATTTTAAAATTTTCATACACAACTTGTTTTTGCTGTATTTCGTTTGTTTTATAAACTGGAACCATTTAAACTAATTACAGACCTAGATATACCTCATGTCATTGTATACGCAACGTTTCGTTACAATCCAACATGTAGTTGGGTCAATCAACTTTTTCTTGTTGTTATTCTGTCCCGGTAAGCCAAGAGACAACAGTTACAGACTTTCTTAGAAAAAATACTATAAACTGGACTCCTATCATGCTAAGGAGATGCGCCACCATGGAATGGGTTTACCAATATGACAAAAACACGTGGTTAGTGGATTTAAACCCCATAAAATAATAGTTTTAAAGGGTGACCCAGGAGACGTAACCATGGCAACGAGCAACAAGAAATAGTTGATTGACCCAGTTTTAAAATGAGAACGAAACTCCGTTTGTATGGGAAGGTGAAATTCGGCCGAGCTTACTGCGGACTCTTAATGTCACCCCGAGCATAATTACCAATCGATTGACTACTCTTATATCAAAATCGATTTAGTATTGAGTTAGAAACTTTGGAAACGCATGGTTGAGAATGTTGAGCTTATTAAATTTGGCAAACTTTTTTATTTTTTCTATTAAAAGTTCCAAATAATTCTTACTTATCGCAAAATTTCATGATAATGTGCTAAATCTCAATGGCTTATTTACAGCTAGACTTCGGACTAAGTATTTACTAGGTACAGTCGCGGACTTTAATTGTTGTTTAATTGACGACCTCTGTAGCCTAGTTGGTAGTGACACTGCCTACAAAGCCGGAGGTCCCGGGTTCGAATCCCGGTAAGGGCATTTTATTGTGTGCTGAGCACGAATATTTGTTCCTGAGTCATGGATGTTTTCTATGTATTTAAGTATTTATTTATCCTATATAAGTATGTATATCGTGGTCTAGTACCCATAGTCCAAGCTTTGCTTAGTTTGGGACTAGGTTGATATGTGTAAGATTGTCCCCAAAATATTATTATTATATTTAGAGCTCACTTTATACTGGACAATTCAAAGCTTACTATACAACCAAAATTAGTTGACACCTAAATGGCTCGCTCAACAATTAAAGTCCGTGACTACATGTACATGTCGTTTACATTCACATATTTTTTTACAAAACGAGACTTCATCAAATCATACATCACATTTTTTGCGGACAATCTTACACAAATCAACCTAGTCCCAAACTAAGCAAAGCTTGTACTATGGGCACTAGACGACGATATACATACTTATATAGAGAAATAAATACTTAAATACATAGAAAACATCCATGACTCAGGAACAAATATTCGTGCTCATCACACAAATAAATGCCCTTATCGGGATTCGAACCCAGGACCTCTTGCTTCGTAGGCAGGGTCACTACCAACTAGGCTAAAGCGGTCGTTCATCACATATAATTAACTGTTATAAAACTGTCATTGCAATTGGAATATTCTATCTTTCATGGTAGAGTTGCATTTGAATGGCCTACTTCGATCCAATTCCGCCAACTTTAATAATCTCAAGTAAGTATGTATATTTACGGTCTACTCTAACAGACACTTATTCGAGAAAGAGTGATTCTAATCACACTGTTATTATTGTTGTTATCTTTGTACCAAATATGAAATAGTTTTTAATTTTACGTTTAACTAACAACTAGTCCATATTATTGTGAATTCTCGGCAACAAGGTATTAAAAAGTGACTGTTATTGAATAATACTCAATGTTTAATATAAATTATTTATTGAATAAATGTTTAGTGATTTATGTTCATGATTAAAATAATAAATGTTTATCGTTTTTTTTCATTTGGAGTGGTTCCGAGTACTTTCCCTCCGAAAAATGGCTTTAGAATTTAAATAACGTATGTGAACAAGTGTATATAAAGATAAAAAAAATCCGACTGCAATTTTACTAATATTATATTATTGAATGACCCTGTGTCTCTCATGACTAAGTATCTATCAAACGAAACTTTACATGTTAAAATACATCAAGTCGTTTAAGCTGCACAGCGTGCCAGAGAGATAGACATACTAACATTTGAAAAACATAACCTTTCTTCTGCTTTAGTCGGTTAAAATACAGTACCTACATTATGCCACACATATTATTGTAATTTTTACACTATCTTATTACTCAGAGAAGCAACGGGTTTGGCCTTTTTTTTAGCTTTATACATGTAAGTAGATATACTAAACAAAAAAGACATACCATTTTCTGGAAACCCAGTTTCATGCTATAAACAATAATACCTAATTCAATATTTTACGTCATACCTGGCCATAAAGTAGGAATTACCGCACGCTATGCGTGCGGAAAACCCCACTTCCTGGCCAGATAGAGACGTAAAATTTTGTACTTACCACGGGCGGTAATAAAGAAAGCCTCAGAGCGCATATTTATCGCCCTTGCCTTCGGCTCGGGCGTCAAATACCTGCGATCTGAGACATTCTTTGTTTAACCGCCCTAGGTAAGTAATGTACTATTATTGCACATTTGAACACATTACAAAATAGTTCCTTAACTTACTTGAGATCTTAACACTTTTAAGTTTAAACTCTCGCGATTTGTACAGATATTTAAAATAATGTTTTATCCGGGTCTAACATTATAAAATAAGGGAGGTATAAATTAACATTATGTAAATGTCAAATATATTGTCTATTAGAGAAATACTTACTCCACTTTACCACTACACCATTATTAAGTTGTGTATTTTTTAAATTGACATGTAGGTAAATGAAGAGTAACATTTATTAATAAATTATCTGAATCTGAATAAATTTATGAAAACTATGCTCATTAGCTTTATATCTGTTGCGACTCTTTGTGTACCCCTTATATTTGGGTTGGGCTCATTCCATCTAAATTTCATTTTACCTCTTTTTCAATAGTCCGAGATCTCAAAAGGCCTTAGTGTCAAAATACCTAAATTACAGAACACCTAACTTTTTTTTTTCATAACACCTTGTTCGCAATATGGCTAGATTTTACAATATCTAAGTTTCATAAAGGGCAAACTTCAAAATACCATAGTCGCAAAACATACTATGTTCAAAACAACCAAGTAGGGTCGTTTCGCCGGTTAGCGACCACTTAGCCGAGATGCTCACTTTAGATTAGTAAATGTATACCTATTCAATTTACACACATAATAGATGGTATTCGTAAAGGCTCTGAGTATAGTCAAGTTTTGAAACCTACAATAAAATATAGCACTTTCATCCATAGATTAGGAAAAAATATAGAAAAGGTTACAAAATAGCGAATTCGCTAGATAGCGACCGCTTTAGTCGGTTTGCGACCACCTGTTAGCTAGTTGGCGACCACTCTTGCAAATAGTGTTTAAGTAGTTAATAAAACGATTTATCATCATCATCATCATATCAGTCGAAAGACGTCCACTGCTAGACATAGGCCTCCCCCAAAGAGTGCCACAATGACCGGTTTTGCGCCACCCGCATCCAGCGGATTCCTGCGATCTTTACTAGGTCATCAGTCCACCTTGTGGGGGTATATCCACTCTGCGCCTCCCGGTACGTGGTCGCCATTCGAGAACCTTTCCGCCCCAACGGCTATCGATTCTACGTGCAATATGCCCCGCCCACCGCCACTTAACTTTAGCGATTCGGATGGCTATATCGGTTACCTACCTTGGTTATGTTGCGGATAGCCTCATTTCTGATGCGATCACGCATAAAAACTCCCAGCATAGCCCTCTCCATTGCCCTTTGGGTGACTTTTAGCCTTCTTATGAGGCCCATAGTAAGCGACCACGTACGGGAGCAGGCATTTATGCAAATGACTATAGTAGTAGTGTAAGCATGGGTAGTTTGGCAACTGTCTTCCAAGCGGAGACATACGCCATAATTGTTTGTGTACAGGAGAATATAGACAGGCGAACCAAAGGGCGGACTATCTATATACTCAGTGACAGTCAAGCGGCCCTTAAAGCGCTTACGGCGCCGAAAGTGGACTCTAGACTAATTTATAATGGCGTCCAAGCACTAAACAGACTTGGAAGGCACAATAAGGTGCAACTAGTTTGGATTCTGAAGTGGGGGAAGGGGAGCCCTAGCACTGTATAGGAAAACAACCTTATTTCTTCACGTTCGGTTTATTACTGGCTCTTAGGACTAACACGTTACATTATCTCGCTCTTACAACTATAGTACTTATTCATATCTCGCCACACCACCGGGGTTGCCAAAAAAAGAAAAATAATATGATAAAATATTTTTTTTTTGTATATAAACAATATAACGCCAAGGTATATCTTATTCAATAAAGTTTGTTTAAAACATCATTTAGTTGTTTTTATTTTCATGACATATTACTTAAGAACTTACAGTTCTTACACTTATGATAGTATTACATAACATAACAGAAATACAAGCACTGCGGTACACATTAAGTGTCCTTAATAAACAACTTAGTTCTATTAATATGGACAGTGTCCTCTTTTCCATTGATAGAGATTACAACATTAGGATTTTCTAATCTAATAACTTTGTACGGACCTTTGTATAACGTGTCGAGTTTGTTACCGGTTTCACTTTTCACTAACACGAGATCGTCTTTTTTATAGCTCACTGTGTTCACTTTTTCGTCGTAAGTACACTTCCTAAGTTGTTTACACTTTATCAAGTTTTCACGCGCATCTTTGTGTGCCGTTTGTAAACGATACCTTAATTCTAAACTATAATTACTAGGGTTATACAATGGTTCAACTGTACTTCTTACTCTACAGGGTAGTTCACATGTTTTGCCAAAGACGAGTTCGAATGGGGTGTACTTTGTTACTGTATGGACTGAGTTATTATATGTAAAACACCAGTATGGTAGCCAAAAACTCCACGTTTCTGGATATTTATTGCATTGTATTCTTAAATAAGCGCCTAAACTCTTGTGAGTATTTTCTAGGGAACCTATCGTTTCGTGGTGATATGATGTTGATTGGAGTTTATCAATTTTTAAGAGCTTACATACCTCAGTCATCGTAGACGAAATAAACTCGGTGCCCCGGTCCGTAACTATCGCCTTGGGTGGTCCATATCTTAGTATAAAATTATTAACTAAACTACGTGCTACACTTACCGTATCTTTATGTCTAAGTGGATAAGCTTCTACGTACTTGCTCAGCTCACACTGAATAGTAAGTATATACTTATAATTTTCGTCGTCTTGATCGATTGGGCCAACTAAGTCTAGAAATACCTTATCAAATGCCGACGAGGCTGTAGTCGTCACTACCATCGGCTCCACTGTGTTTCGAGAGTGTTTGTATTTTTGACAAGACTCACACTTTCGAATGAATTCTCTTACATCTTTTTCTATAGATGGCCAATAGAACTTTCTTTTAATATTATTAACCATCCTACGTACCCCCGCGTGGCCACTTGTGGGTAGTAAATGGTAGTCACTTATAATGAATTCTTTTTCGTTATCATCTTGTATTCTCTTTACTCCTCTTAATACTTTTACGTGTGGTCCGGACCACTCTTTTTGACTATTTATCTCTTGTATCATTCGCTTGATAAAAAGCTCGTTTTCATCATTTTTAATAATACATATTTGTTTTAAGTTTATTTCTTTGCAATACTCGCTCAATCTGATTACAAATTCGACTCGCGTAAAGTGTAACCTGAAATCGAGATCTACATAAATTATATTTTTATCTTTGTCAAAACTGAAACATTCTTTTCTCCTAGATATTTGACCTTTCTTCTCTAACTTCCTTAATTCCTCGCCTTTTATTAATATCATTTCTACCCCATTTTCTGGTATTCTTAATATCTCCACGACGCGCGGTTGATCAGGCCGCTCGTTGGTATCGATACTAGGAATATCATTTCTCTCACTTTCTCTCCTACTACTCTCTATTCTCTTAGCCTGCGCTCTCGTCATTATCATTATTTGATTATTCATCTCCTTCAACTCGTTTGAAGTAATTACTATGCGTGACAACGCATCTGCGCACACGTTATCTTTTCCTTTGACATAACAAACGTTAAAATCATATTCTTCTAACGCTAAACGGAATTTTAATAACCTACTTGACGGGTCCCTCATTCCGAAAAGATAAATAAGTGGTTTGTGATCTGTCATGATTGTAAATATTTTCCCAAAAAGATAGGGCCTAAAATATTTCACGCCCCAAACTGCCGCAAGTAATTCCTTTTGTATAATGGGATAGTTCTTTTCAGCTTTATTTAAAGGACGACTGGCGTAAGCTACTGGTCTCATATCATTGTTACACAATATCGCTGCTATGGATTTACCTGACGCGTCTGTTTGCAAAACAAATTGTTTGTCGTCGCTAAAATCTGGATATTGTAGTATAGGGGGTGAAACAAGTTTATTTTTCAAATATTCAAAGCTTTGATGACATTCTAATGTGAAATTAAAAGGTACATTCTGTTTACATAGATTTGTTAATGGTGCCGTTATTTCTGCGAAATTATTTATGAATTTTCTATAATAATTACAGAATGCGACAAAACGTTTTACTTCGTCAGCATTAGTGGGTGTTGGGTAATTTTTTACAACTTTGATTTTTTCTGGATCTGGCAGTACACCTTTTGCTGAAACTACGTGACCTAGGTACAAAAGTTCTGTCTTTAGGAATTGGCATTTGGTGGGATTTAATTTTAAATTCACTTGTCGCAGTCGTTCGAAAATGTCTAACAGATTTTTGTTATGAATGTCTAGATTTCGTCCGAATACTATAAGGTCATCAAGATATATAAAACATTTTTCTAAATTTAATCCAGACATTGCCACTGTCATTATTCTAGAGAAGCTACTACTGCTGGTGCGTAACCCCATTGGGAGTCTCTTCATGGAATACTGCCCCGAACTTGTTGTGAAACTTGTATATTTACGACAATCTGGAGTAAGTTTAACCTGATAATATGACTGGCTGAGGTCTAAATGTGAAAAATATATTGCGCCAGACAAGGAATCCAAGATTTCGGTAATGTTAGGTAAAGGGAATTTGTCGTCTTCTAACTTTTCGTTTAACTTTCGGTAGTCGATAACTAATCTCCACTCTTTTTTATCTTTATTTTCTCCCTTTTTTGGTACTAATAAAATAGGGCTGGACCATTCGCTCCTACTTTCCTCAATTATGTCATTATCAATCATTTGCTTTATTTGTTTTTGTACCTCTTGTTGTTGACTTTTAGGTATTCTATACGGTTTTACATACACTGGACTACTATTCTCTTTTACCCTTATCGTATGTTCACACACAGAAGTGCTTGTTAGGTGGTCACCCGGTAAATGGAATATGTCTGCATACTTGGAACAAATGCTTTCTATAGTCCCACGCTCATTTAGTTGCAAGTGATCGAGTTTCAGTAACAATAACAACTCCTTCGCTCGAACGGAATTCGAGTCGCACTTGCTAAATAAGCACATGCTGTATTCGCTTAACAAAAACAATGTTGGTTGAAATATAGGTATTGTTACATCGCTGTCGCTTGTGTTAAGGATTTTAATAGGAATTATATTTTTGTCTGGTTTTACTATTAATCCGGCTAAAAGTACATTTTCCTGCAATTCTTGAGAGCATACCACACAGTCCTCCATAACCGGTTTATTCAATCTAATGTAATGTATAGATTCGCATCGAGCGGGAATCGTTATAAAACCATGGCTTACTTTTGTTGATCCGTAGATCGGCAATACTACTGAAATTTCGAGATTTTTTAATGTCAACTGGAACGAATCGAAGTCAATATTAGCTTTAGTTCTTTTTAAGAAATCATATCCAATAATTCCATCTGATTTTATTGGTAAGTTATCAAAAATATGAAATTTATGCTCGATAGAATAGCCATCCTGGGTATGCAACGTAATGTATGTATATCCCAGTGAATGCAATGCACCTCCAATGCCATTCACTACATTGTTTTGACTATGAATCACGGCATGTTCCGATAAGGCTTCGGACTTTATCGCTGAAAGCGAAGCTCCCGAATCAATTAGCCAACAACATTGTTTATAAGGTGTGTCTATAAAAACATATCCGATATTTAAGTCAAAATTTAGTATGTGCTGTCTAGAGTGTTTGGGCACGAAAAAACTCACTTGTATTCGGCTGCGCACTTTCGCTGCTTGCGCCCGTAGTCGTAAACACTTGATGTCCCCTACTACGAGAATCTCGTCCGCGATTCGGCCGCGATCTCACATAGCTCCCACGGGACTGGAACCTGTTATATGTAGGCATGTTATAGTTACCTCGATACTGGTTCTGACTATTAAAATTACCTCTGTACTGCGGATGACCTCGACTCGAGAAGTTAGAATTACCTCTATATGGTCTATATCCCCGATATCCGTAGTTTGGGTTCTGATTCCTGTTGGAAGGCCTACCTCTGAAATTCAGCATTGTATTGGTCTGGGGTGGTGCAGATTCCTCATCTTGTGCAGCCCGCACGGCGTCCTTGAAGTCCGTGTAGTCCCGGGCCGCTATGATTGTACTGAGACGCCTATTTCGCAATCCATCGGCAAACTTCTTTATAGCTAGCTGCTCATTTATCGGTTTGAGCACCTCACAGGCGTTTTGGTTGTTATTGGCCTGTGAGATAGTCAAGTTTACAAAAATATCCTCTATCTCATTAGCATATTGTGAAATAGACATCTCACCCTGTGAAACATTGTTAAGCTGGATAAGCAATGCATTAGCTGACTTTATTGTCAGTAAATATTTTTTCATGTCCTCAATTAAATTTTCACAATTGGCATAATCTGTTTTTAATTTTAGTTTTGCAGATTTTGTCAATCTTGTGGCAATTACAAATTTTACAAGTAATTTTTTGCAATTCTCCGTTTGTAAACAACTATCGTACATAGCAATAGCGTCTATCAATTTATTTGTTACGTCTTCCGAACCGTCCATTTGAGGCAACAAAGTCGCCGCCGTTTTTAAGTCGAACTTGTCCATGGTAGTGGTTATCGTACAGTTACTCTTTGAACACTCTGATGTCACGTTACATTTGTATGATCATATTTTCTTATAAATACATTCTATGTTATCTACTAAACTATCTATTATATATTCTGCGTATTCTGTTGCAAAATCTTTTTTTTCTAAGTTTACAATAATTATTTTGTAACGTTCATATAAACTCTCAGCTTTTTGTACTTTTCTAATACATTCGAGGAATATTGGTTTCGTTTTTTCCCCAACTTCCTCAGAGATATTTGTATATCCCTTAATTCCTCAATTATGAGTTCTAAATCACACATTTAGAGTTATACATTAATCAACTAACATTTAAGGACACAATAAAAGGAAATTAAATCTACATTACTATACTAGCGCCGTTAAGAACTCCGTTTTTATTTTAGGACATACGCATTATGGTTGTATGAGTACGCTGCTAATGGTACCTCCTGGTCCTTGCTGCATGGTTAAGTTGCTGTTGCCGGCACCGCCTGCTCCTCGATCTCGTTCCGCTCACGGTCGCCGCGCCCCGACAACCTTAGGCGAATTCGTCGAAAAGCGTTGTCTCGTAGTTCATTTCTGACGAGCTCCCTGTGGCAGTTATTATACTTTCTGTATATGATATAGAGTAATCCTGCGCCACATACAGCAAGCACCACCGACAGAAGTACGTTGTTGATGCTCGTATGAGCCACTATCTCGGTCCCGGAATCGTTTGTGCTGCCGTGCTGGTTTACTATAACCTCCTTATTGTCGCACACACATTTGGAGCACTCCTTTCCCATTTTTGCAATCTATTAGTTTGCACACTTGAACAGGAACAAGACGAAACACCGTCGCACGAAAGTCGAGTCGCGATTGCATCATGACCTTTCTTTGTTGCAAAAGTCCTTAGTCAGTCAATCGCGCTTGGCAAGGTCGCCATCTGAAGCGGGGGAAGGGGAGCCCTAGCACTGTATAGGAAAACAACCTTATTTCTTCACGTTCGGTTTATTACTGGCTCTTAGGACTAACACGTTACATTATCTCGCTCTTACAACTATAGTACTTATTCATATCTCGCCACAGGATACCAGGGCACAAGGGCTTCATCGGCAACGAAAGAGCAGATGAGCTTGCAAGAGGGGGCTCTACAAATCACTTTGTAGGTCCAGAACCATTTGTGGGACTCTCGCAGGGGACCATAATATCGGCCTTTAAAGCCTACGCCAAAACCAAACACCAACACGAGTGGAGGAATGAGGCTGGCTTAAGGCACTCTAAGCTCTTCATAGAAGGAGTGGACTCGGGCTGGACCAGAAAACTCTGGAAATCCAGTAGGAAGCAACTCAGAATTATATCTGGGGTGTTCACTGGTCACTTCGGGGTCAAGGATCTCTTGGCCAAGATGGGACTATCTGATAGTTTAGACTGTAGAATGAGATGAGACTATGGAACACTTATTGTGTGAATGTCATGCCCTTGCCAGACAAAGAATGAACTACTTTGGTAACGGTTACCCGCAACCAAAGGAATTCAAGGTGCTTCCGGCGAACTGCATCATCCGCTTTGTGGAAATGATGGAGCAAGCCTGGGAGCAGGTATACAGGAGAGAGCAAATGCACAAAAGATCCCACTGGGTCGAAGTGCATCCGAAAGGGCCCTCACCTAGATAAGATAAGATAAGATAAGATAAGCGACCACGTTCCAGTGCCATACGTCATCAGTCATCACTGGCAACACACACTGGTCAAAGACTCTCCTTGAGACACTGCGGAATATTGGACGAAAAGATGTGCCATAGCGTAGCTTCCCGAACGCTACCCAGACGAGTCGGATTCGACGATTGACCTCTTTCTTTCAAAGTTTGACCTACCTAACTGCCCTTATACCACTACAAATAGGAGTGTAGACTAACCATTTATTATTAATCCAAAAAAAGAAGGCAAAATGATAAGCCTAAGTGACGAAAATCCCATTCATATATCTGCAAAAATTACGAAGCTACAACCGTTTTAATATTGCTTGTTAGAGAGAGAAAACGCTAGTGGATCGTGACGTCACAATCCCCGAGCATCATAGTAAATGACAATAATTTCATATGAAGGTGCGTTTTGCGGAAAAGGGATAGAATACACCCCCTCTAAAAACTTTGCATACTATAACTTTGTGATTACTTACTCCCCTGCTCTTTTTTTTCTCCATTTGACGTTACATTTAAGAGGCTGACAAGACCAAATTTGTTGAAATTGATATTATTTGAGCAGTTGTATAAGAAAAACTATTTGTTCTAGCACATCAAAAAAAAAATAAGTTAATATTCATCATATTTCCAAGACCGTAGACGGACTCGAAACATAATTGGATGAAATCGGCTCGATAGAAAATAATTGCAAAGATTGGTCTTAAAATCATCTTAAACGGTTCTATGTCCTTATGTTTTTGACGTATGGGTCTGCAATTAAAAACACGAAGTCCACATATTCATACCTAAACCGTAGACGAGCCATATTTCACAAATAATCCACACTTTTTTTTATTTCAATATTTATTCATTATTTTCGTCTAAAACCTGGCCGCTCAAGTAACACTCGCTCTCGCTTACTCCGATACAAATAGACAGTGTGCGCGTTTTTGGTGTTGACAGCGCCTTAATCCTTTTAGAGAAAATTCATCATTATAGGTCATTTTATTTAGTGTCTACACCCCTAAATTGTTACTCTCCTAAATCTACTTTACATTGCTGTGTCAATGAAGAATAGAATCGAATAAAGCGCGCCATCTCGCTCACACCATAGTGCTTTTATATATATTGCTATTACAGTCACACATGTCATTCATAGTAGGTATCTAAATGCCACCTTTTTACAAGCTTTTTTTTTAACTTTTAGATTATATTCTACTTACACTAGCGTCTGCCCACGACTCTGTCCACGTGGAAATCGTTTATATCGTAGCTTTATACAAACTTTCACTCCCTTAGGGGATTATTTTGGGGATAAAAACTATCCTAGGTATGTCTCTTCCCGGGACTCAATCTATCTCCATACCAAATTTCATCAAAATCGGTCCAAGCGTGAAGAGATAACAGACAGACAGACATACACACTTTCGAATTTATAATATAACTATCTCATATAAATTATTTATTATTATATAATATAATATATAATTATATATTATTATTATATTATATATACTATGGACATAGCATGGATTGGCGCGGCTTAAATACCGACTCAATTTGCTAGCCAAGCTAAATATCGCGGGTGCCGCATAAGAATCCATAAGGAAAGAAAAAGAAAACGATGTGGTCGCTATCCGACTTCTTTGTTAATTATGTATTTGGGTACGCGACCACCCTATTTTATTTAAATCTATTTTTAAATATGCCGAATCTCAACGAAATTATTACAACAGCTAAATCATTTAAACGATCAATTAACTAATTTCAGCATAATAATAAAATTAAGTGACGTAACTAAAGTTTTCGCGCCAACTGTCGCGTTATTTTTTTTACAGATTCACTGCACGTCAACACTTTTCGGAAGCAATGTGTGAAATGTGTGAATTGAGGTTATTTTTTCTTGCTTTGGATTAAGCTTTGGGTTTTAAAGTGTATTTATTCTTATTCTGACACTATTCAAGAATAGTTAATAACTAATTAGTTTTCTGTTGGGTTTGTAGAAATGTTAATATCTTTAATTGAAGCAGCCTAGTCCGTCAAGTGGTCGCTAACCGATGGTGGTCGCGTTACCGGCGAAACGACCCTACCAGAATACCTACATTTCAAAAATAATTTAAAAAATAATTTTAAACAACTTGTTACTGTAGATACTGTACCATAGACTGCAAAAATTTAGGCATTTTGAAACTATGACATTTTAATGTTCTGGAGTTATCAGCTTAGGTTCTTTTAAAAATTTGTCGTATCTGTGATTCGGTATCTATACATATAATAAAGCTGAAGAGGATCGAAAGTCTGTACATGGAAGATATTCGAAAAAAAATTGGCTAGGGATACTTAGAATCGATAACAGAACACGTTCCAACAGTTTTAAGAATTTTTGTCTGTTTGTCTGTTTATCTGTTTATCTGTTTATCTGTTTGTCTGTTTATGTGACCGCGCATCACGTGAAAACGGCTGAACCGATTAAAATGAAATTTGGTATAGAGATAGTTTGAGTCTTGGGAAAGGACTTAGGGTAGTTTTTATCCTGGAAATTAACCCCTAAGGGGATGAAATGGGGGGTGGAAATTTGTATGGAGCTACTTAAACCGCTGCACCGATTGGGATGAAATTTGGTATATGATTAGTTTGAGTTCCGGAGAAGGTAAAAGGATAGGTTTCATCCCGAAAATCTTCCCTTTAGGGGGTAAAATGGGGGGGTGAAAAATTGGATGTAACCCATTTTGATGAAATTTGGTTTAGAGGTAGTTTAAGTTCTGGGGAAGGACATTAGATAGTTTTTATTCCGGAAATCTTTCCCTGAGGGGGTGAAATGGGGGGTGAAATTTTGGATGGACTCCATTTAGATCAAATTTGGTATAGATATAGTTTGAGTCCCGGAGAATGACATTGGATAGTTTGAATCCCGAAAATCATCCCCCAAGGGTATGAAATAGGGATGTAAATGTGGATAAATCCCATTTAGTTAAAATTTGGTAAAGAGATAAAAGGAGTCCCAGGGAAGGACAATGCATAGTTTTTATCCTAAATCATCTCCTAAGGGGGTGAAATGAGGGGTGAAAATTTGGATAGAACCGATTTAGATGAAATTTGGTATGGAGATAGTTCAGAGTCCTGGGGAAGGACTTAATATAATTTTTAGTCCAGAAATCATCTCTTAAGGGGGTGAAATGGTGAATTTGGATGGAACCCATTTACGGTATAGCGAGTTGGAGTCTTAGGGAAGGACATATGATAGTTTTATCCTGAAAATCATCCATTAAGGGGATGTAATTGGGGGTAAAAATTTGGTTGTGACCCATTTTGATGAAATTTGGTATAAAGATAGTTTGAGTCCCGGAGTATGACAACGGATAGTTTTAATCCCGAAAGTCATCCCCTCAGGGATAAAATAGGGGGTGAAAATTTGGATAAAACCCATTTAGATGAAATTTGGTAAATAGATAGAAGGAGTCCTAGGGAAGGACAATGCATAGTTTTTATCCCGAAAAATCATTTCCTGAGGTGGTGAAATGAGGGTTGAAGATTTGAATAGAACCCATTTAGATGAAATTTGGTATAGAGAGAGGTAGGGTTCTAGGAAAGAAGATAGAATATTTTTTATTCCGGAACACATAAAAGGAGGAAATCATCCCCTAAGGGGGTGAGAAATGGTGGATGAACATTTGGATTGAACCCACTTACGGTATAACGATAGTTAAGGAAGGACATAGGATAGTTTTTATCCCGAAAATTATCCCCTAAGGGGGTGTAATTGGGGGTGGAAATTTGTTTGTGACACTTTGATAAAATTTGGTTGAAAGATAGTTTGAGTCCTGGAAAAGGACATATAATAGTTTCTATTCCAGAAATCATCCCCTAAGGGGGTGAAATGGGGGTGAAAATTTGGATGTAGCCCATTTAGATGAAATTCGGTATAGAGATAGTTTGAGTCCTGGAGAATGACAACGGATAGTTTTTATCCCGATAATCATCCTCTAAGGAGGTGAAAAAAGGGGTGACAATTTGGATTGAACCCATTTACGGTATAGCGGTAATGGGGAGTCCTGGGGAATTTGAACATTACATAAGTAAATATATGTATGTGACGTTCCAAGGGTAAAGGTACCTTATGGCGGCCTTAGTTTTGAAGATGTTTTCTAAAACGGGGTAAAAAAGACGTTTTGTTATGGCTATTTTGAAAACTATTAGATGTAACATTTTGTTGAAGTATTTTTATTTTTAATATAAAATGTTTAAATTACAAGTCAGTTAATTTAATCCTACGGTTTAGTAGAAAAGGTCCTTACGGCCGTGTGATATGAAAATATGCAAAATAATACTGAAAAAACCTACATGCATCTATACCCTTTCCTTCATACAATCCATACTAATATTACAAATGCGAAAGTAACTCTGTCTGTCTGTTACCTTTCATGCTTAAACCGCTGAACCGATTGAGATGAAATTTGGTATAGAAATACTTTGAATTCCGGGGCCTTCCCAAAGAGTCCTTACTAAAGATAGTTTTTATCTGGAAATTCATCACCTAAGGGGGTGAAAAGGTGGGAGAAAGTTACGATATAAACGAGTTCCGCGCGGACGAAGTCGCGGGCAAAAGCTAGTTTGAAATAAATGTACATTTTAATATTTAGGTATTATGGTCATGAGACGTTTTAGTTCAAAGTTATTATGAAATTTGTTCATTGTAGCAATGTAGCAATTAAGACAATAGGATATTTAGGTATAATGAACCTACGGAAATTTGAACTTTAGTGTATTAGGTGTTATGGAAATTAGGTGGAATGAGCCCAACCCGTCTTAACATCTTATTTAATACTAGCTACCCGCCCCGGCTTCGCACGGGTTTATATACATGTCTTATACATATAAACCTTCCTCTTGAATCACTCTATCCATCAAAATCCGTTTAAAGATCTAAGCTTACATAGGGACAGACAGACAGCGGGAAGCGACTTTGTTTTATACTATGTAATGAAGAATGAATGGTTCAGGCTTATTTGGCCCTCCCGATAGCCACCAGTATCTTTAGAGTGGACAGTCGAGGCGCTCCGCCAACACCCTCAGAAGACTATTGCTGCTGCCTCTCAGCCGTCTCAGTAGCGACGCTACTCGTTTTCGCCTGATGGCAAAGAAATCATCGGTGCGCACCTCGGCGAACATACCCGAGGCACTACAATGCCTTGGCAGCCTCAATAGCATTCTGAGTCTATGTTGTTATACTGCACCCGAATAGCGGCAAAGGCTCTCTGCGTAAAACTAACCCACAGACTGCACGTGTAAAAGTCTGACAGTAAGCTTTAAAAAGAGTCAACTTAACTTGCTTGTTACATCGTGCAAATCTGCGGGCAAGCATATTGCCCCTTACCGCCATTGCCCTCCTCTCCCTCTCAAGATCCATGTCATCCTTCATATCCTCGGTGAGCATATGCCCCAGGTATTTAAACTTACTTACCACTCCTAGGGGGGACGCCACCCAGCATGATTGTAGGTAGGTACTGATGTTGGGTTATATTTCCGTGCCTTAAAATGATAAGCTCACTTTTGGTTGCATTGTACCTAAGCCAGCTATTTATGGACTTTAGAGTCCTAACACTTCCCTCGATATTCATCCTCGAGGTAGGTAAATATGTTCGGCAGAATGGAGGTATTTCAAAGGAGGATATGGACCAGCGGTCGTTTTCAGGATAGGAGGAAGCATGACCTGGAGGTGCCAAGACACCGACTCATGAAAGCGGCCAATGGAATGTATGTCTTGGGTCCGCGGATATACAACCAAATACCGACAGCTATTAAAGACTGTCGGACGTGCCTTGGTTTTACCCTGAAACTTAAATCCTTGCTGATGCGAAGGGCCTATTATTCGGTAGCTGAATTCTTGGACGAACAATTTTAATTATAAATTAAATAACTTTGACTGTATTGCTTCTTATATATATGCCTGTTGACATTGTCTTTAATGACCTTATTATGATATTTTAATGTAATGAATGACAATGTATGATCAATACGAAATAAATGAATATTAATATGAATATGAATAAGTGTAAGGCCTGAGTGGACGCTCGAGTCAGGCGTGCGGCGGAGCGGGGCGTGCGGCGTGCATGTTAAACAAATGAGGCTCATACTGGTGTCCTGGCCCCGTAGCATGGATGGCGTTATCACGCGATAAGTGATAGGATAAGCGCGTCGTCTCATTCTATCGAACGGTGTCAGCCAGGGACGGCAGCTCTATCCTATCACTTATCGCGTGATAAGGCCATCCATGCTACGGGGCCTGAGTAGACGCTGCACAAATTGAATGCACGCTCGCCCGCCCCGCTGCACGCCACGCCGAACGCTCCGCTCCGAGCGTCCACTCAGCCCTTAGACTTAGACCATGCCGCGCGGCGTAATTTTCGCAAACCTATCCTGATAAGCCTACGTATAGAGCCCAGAGTTGGGCGTTATTTAGATAATTTCTTATCTAGATCATTATTTCAAATAAAATCATCTCCACTTATAATAAATCTCTAAATTAAAAAAAGAATCAGCCAGTTTGAAACTAAGCTTTGCGCGGTTCGAATGTTCTCAGCATCCCATGAACGGAAAAATATGAAACATTTTATATAGGTACATTATTATTCTAGCTGCAACTTAGGATAGTTTTTATCCGACTGCGACAATTAATTAATTTTCCGTAATATACGACTTCATTCAATTTTTCATTTACTTTTATTGAAATCAAACGCTGCTCCAACTGTCAGCTATAAGAAACGTCAAATTTTCGTCAAAATGGCGGAATTGCTTTGTCTTTCACTTAATTTAAATCCAGTCCACGATAGACCTTTACGATACACATGCCAAAAGTTAAACCATAAAAAAATATTCGATTGTGATATGAGAACTTATATGCGCAAATGTCGCATTATGGCGTAATTTCTATAAATGTAAAAACAAATTTGAACAATATAATTAACACGAATTTGTTTTTTTTGAATGGCAAACACACGCGCTCTTTGCGCATTCTGCCAAAGTGCCTGCGGCGCTACCACGAAAACCGAAACTCGAAGTTCGTATAACTGCATCCCTGTCACTCGAGTATTGTTATTGTTAGTGCGATAGAAATAAAGATACCCGAATATTTTCGAATTCCAAAGTTCGTGGTTATAGCTCAGGAATCGAAACTACACCCCAAACGCCGCGTCCGCTGCGCCATGTTTTCGTGATTTTTAAACGTCAAACATGTTTTGCCAATCAAAACAAAACCCTATTTGTTTGCCGAACCTGACGGAAAACATGTTAGATGTTTAAAAACATGGAAAACATTGGTGCAGCGGACCCGGCTGTAGGTAGACACTAAATAAAATAATCATAATGTATTTTCTCGAAAAAAAGATAATAGAGAAAAAATCAACGCAAGAGGTTATATGTATAGGTAATCACTAAGTTCCAAAGTTTTATGTTCTGTCCCTTTTCCACAAAACGCACCTTCATATGAAACGATTGTTTTTTACTATGACGCTCGAGGATCTTGACGTCACAGTCCCTGATCGTTTTCTCACTCTAACAAGCGACATTAAAACGGTTTTGAGATATTTGAATCGGATTTTCGTCATCTATCTATACCTACATATATTATAAATGCCTACTCGTATGTCCTGACTGACTCACCCACTCACTCATCAACGCACAGCCGAAACTACTGGGGCTAGAGAGTTGAAATTTACACCAGAACTACCTTTTACAACGTAGGCAACGGATAAGAAGGGATTTTTGGAAATTCTATCCCTAAAGGGGTCAAATAGGGGTGCAAAGTTTGTATGGGGGAAACTTTATTTTTTGAGCAAGAGACTTAAAATTTTGTATAAATATTACTTATTAGAATACAAATAAAGTACTTTCAACGTTTAAGAAAATTTTGCACCTAAGAAACAAGGGGTGCAAATTTTGTATAAGGGAAACTTTATTATTTTAGCAAGAATTTCAATACATTGTAGAAAGCTTACTTATTAGAATACAAATAAAGTACTGTCAGCGTTATGGAAAATTCAGCCTCTAAGGGGCTTAAAAAGGGTTGCAAAGTTTGTATGAGCGAAACTTCTTTTAGAGATAGAAGCTTTTTTCGAGCTAGAATCTCAAACCTTTTTAAAAAGATTACATAATAAAATAAAATAAAATACTTTCAGCGTTTTAGAAAATTCCACCCCTTAGGGGTGTATAAGGGGATGACGTTTGTAAACATATTTTTTTAGCAAGCAACAAACCTTTGTTGTAAGATTACTTATTACAATACAAATAAAGACATTTCAGCGTTTTGGAAAATTCCACCCCTAAGGGTGATTAAAACGGGTGAAAATTTGTATGGAGGATTTTTTTTTAGCTAGGGACTTGAAATTGTGTAGAAAGATTATTTATTAGAATATAAATATAAAGGTAAATTACTTTCAGTGGTTTGAAAATTTCCACCCGCTAAGAGGGGGATAAAGAGTTGCAATGTTTGTATAAGAAAACTTTTTTTAGGTAGAAACTTAAAACTCTGTAGAAAAATTAAGTACTTACTTATTAAAATACAAAAAAATACCTACTGCCAGCGTTTTGGAAAATTTCACCCCTTAAGAGGTTAAAAAGGGGTGCAAGGTTCGTATGGGAAACACTTTTTTTAGCTAGAGACTTGATAGTCTGTAGAAAAAATACTTACCTATTACAATAAAAAAACCGAGTGTTTTATTTTTAATTTTTCCCTGAATTGGTATGGAGAGCAAGAAAAATTTAAAGTATGATATTTGTAACTTCGATCTTAGCGTGTTTAGACTACAAAACTTATTTTAGCATTCTTTTTAAATATATCCCCTAAAGGGGATAAGGGTGTTCAAATTAAGGCATTTGTAACTTCGGTTTTAGACTGTTTGCTAAAATACTACAAAACTTATTTCAGCGTGTTTTTAATTCATCCCCTAAGAAGGTTACAAGGGGGTTCGAACTTTGTATAGAGAGCAAGACATTTTTAAAGTAAGAAATTTGTACTACGGTTTCAGACTGTTTTCTATGAGGGTTCAGAGAGGGTTCTTAGTTTCTATAGAGAGCAAGAGATTTGTAACTTCGGTTTTAGATTGTTTTCTAAAAGACTAGGTACAAAATTTATTTTCATGCTTTTTTTTAATTCATTCCTTTAACAAACATTTAGACGATAACATGTTATACGCGGACGAAGTCGCGGGCAACAGCTAGTTTCAAATAAATCTATTCGAAGATAAATTCAATCACAAATAGTGCGTTGACAACTTTTATATTTAGATAAATTGAGTCGCTTAATTTCAAACCCGGGTAAATCCATCTGTCAAATCACGCGAGTTTGCTATTAAGAAAAGGTAATAAGGTAGATATTTGCTGATAGGGTCGAATGGATTTATCCGATTTTGAATGTAAGCGACACAATTATCTAGATGAAGATACCGAACCATTACCAGCACACGCACGGCCCGTGACCTTATGAATATCAACTTCAACAAGACTGCAAAGTGGATTACAGAATGGTACTCTAAACCACCCGAGAGTATGGGAGTCAACATCAATGACCAACCGATGGGTTTCTCGCTATTTAGAAAGGAATGGTGCCAGCTTAACAGGTTGAGAACTGGATGCGGACGGAGCAACGACTTTATGTCTAATTGTGGGTGGCGGGAGTCGCCGGTCTGCGCGTGTGGAGCCGCCGTGCAGGGCGTTGCGCATATTGTCCGGGACTGCCCTCGTACAAAATACCATGGGGACCCATGCCCTGCAGACCTGTTCACCCTTGAAAATGACGCAATTCCTTGGATACAGAATTTATAGAATAAGATTAGGACGTTGCGCATATTGTCCGGGACTGCCCTCTTACAAAATACCATGGGGACCCATGTCCTGCAGACCTGTTCACCCTTGAAAATGACGCAATTCCTTGGATACAGAATTTATAGAATAAGATTAGGACGTTGCGCATATTGTCCGGGACTGCCCTCTTACAAAATACCATGGGGACCCATGCCCTGCAGACCTGTTCACCCTTGAAAATGACGCAATTCCTTGGATACAGAATTTATAGAATAAGATTAGGACGTTGCGCATATTGTCCGGGACTGCCCTCTTACAAAATACCATGGGGACCCATGCCCTGCAGACCTGTTCACCCTTGAAAATGACGCAATTCCTTGGATACAGAATTTATAGAATAAGATTAGGACGTTGCGCATATTGTCCGGGACTGCCCTCTTACAAAATACCATGGGGACCCATGCCCTGCAGACCTGTTCACCCTTGAAAATGACGCAATTCCTTGGATACAGAATTTATAGAATAAGATTAGGACGTTGCGCATATTGTCCGGGACTGCCCTCTTACAAAATACCATGGGGACCCATGTCCTGCAGACCTGTTCACCCTTGAAAATGACGCAATTCCTTGGATACAGAATTTATAGAATAAGATTAGGACGTTGCGCATATTGTCCGGGACTGCCCTCTTACAAAATACCATGGGGACCCATGCCCTGCAGACCTGTTCACTCTTGAAAATGACGCAATTCCTTGGATACAGAATTTATAGAATAAGATTAGGACGTTGCGCATATTGTCCGGGACTGCCCTCTTACAAAATACCATGGGGACCCATGCCCTGCAGACCTGTTCACCATTGAAAATGACGCAATTCCTTGGATACAGAATTTATAGAATAAGATTAGGACGTTGCGCATATTGTCCGGGACTGCCCTCTTACAAAATACCATGGGGACCCATGCCCTGCAGACCTGTTCACCCTTGAAAATGACGCAATTCCTTGGATACAGAATTTATAGAATAAGATTAGGACGTTGCGCATATTGTCCGGGACTGCCCTCTTACAAAATACCATGGGGACCCATGCCCTGCAGACCTGTTCACCCTTGAAAATGACGCAATTCCTTGGATACAGAATTTATAGAATAAGATTAGGACGTTGCGCATATTGTCCGGGACTGCCCTCTTACAAAATACCATGGGGACCCATGCCCTGCAGACCTGTTCACCCTTGAAAATGACGCAATTCCTTGGATACAGAATTTATAGAATAAGATTAGGACGTTGCGCATATTGTCCGGGACTGCCCTCTTACAAAATACCATGGGGACCCATGTCCTGCAGACCTGTTCACCCTTCAAAATGACGCAATTCCTTGGATACAGAATTTATAGAATAAGATTAGGACGTTGCGCATATTGTCCGGGACTGCCCTCTTACAAAATACCATGGGGACCCATGCCCTGCAGACCTGTTCACTCTTGAAAATGACGCAATTCCTTGGATACAGAATTTATAGAATAAGATTAGGACGTTGCGCATATTGTCCGGGACTGCCCTCTTACAAAATACCATGGGGACCCATGCCCTGCAGACCTGTTCACCCTTGAAAATGACGCAATTCTTTGGATACAGAATTTATAGAGTAAGATTATATTATGATTAATTCATAGTACTCTTTGGTTACGGTTATCCCATCGCCTGTCTAAGTAATTAACTGTCATACTCGATTTTGTCTTATCATATTCTTGATCAGGCAAAGGGATATATTCCTCCCACATCTTATATCGGTTATCATAGTCAAGGTTTAACTACAAATCTACTACATAACATTATATCAATCACTGAAAACATAATTTTATGATCTTCATTCACCACGCTTCAAAATCCAAGAATGTATGTTTGGCATCCGTAATAAAGACAATTTACCGGGCCATGGGAAGAATAGCTCCCGCACAGTTAAACTCTAATAAGGCCATATGGGAAAATGTCAACCCACATCCTAATTCTGGTCATACACAATAATGCATGACTATTTAGCAATGTTTAGTTTACGATTACATTACCTTTCAACACTCAAAATCTACAAAATATCAAAAAATTGTTCGTCCTATGTAGGTACTTCTGTTTCATAGAAATTAAGGAAAGTGTTGGAATTTCTCCGTAGTTTACTGAAATTAGAGTTCAAGTGAATTTAAACGGCTGTCAAAGATATATTACGCGATTTAGAAGCGTGATGTGAATAAGGATCATAAAATACAATTTTCAGGGATTGACAAAATATTTTCATTTCATTTCATTTATCTTTATTCACATAAGACAGAGTACAATTGGATGTTCTTAGTTATAATATATGTATAGAACTACCTATCTATCTCGTCACGCGGTGACATGCCAATTTTTGTGTAAGTACTTATATCTAAGTTTGAACATGAGTAATCATAATAGAGAAAAAATATAACAACCCTGCCCGAACACAGAGAGATAAGAAAACATGGCAAGCAATATAATCATTAATATTTTTGTAGGAGGTTTGGAGTTACAACCTGACTACGGCCACCGATATAAGATGTGGGAGGAATATATCCTTTCGCCTGGTAAAGGTGATATATTAGAATCAACAAAGACAAATGAATCAACAATAAAATAAATAAAAACAAATGGAACAATACGGTTTTATTAAAATGATTTGTCTAAGATGTCTACTCTCACAACATGTACACCGACTTGTCGGTCATCTTGTCGCACCATGTCGGCTCCTGCGGCAGCGGGCCTGGCTGCTCCTGCCAACGAATAGTTAACATTACTGCAATATTCTGCCGCCAGAGTGCAGCACTAGCACAAACAGTAAATCAGTAGTGGGAGATAGGGACTGACACATACAGTCAGGGGTATTAATATACGTACATAAATAAGGGCACAAACATCTGTACACGCCTTTATGACATTGATAATAGAGTCCTGTACAGATATTTACGTGCTTATTTATGGACGTATATTAATACCCCTGACTGTACATGCACAATTTATTGTCAAATGAGTGACAAGGATGCATGCATAGACAATGCCAGCTCTGCTAGTGTCGCCCCCTACGCAGAGTTTTGCGTGATGTTCCCTATTAAGGTGGTTCGATTGCCATACAAAGCGTTATTTGACATTCGCAGGCTAACGGCGTGATATTTTAAGAAACTTATGTAACAAACTTTCATCAATTGGCTTCCCATTTGCGCCAAATTCCCCCTTTCCTAGAATAAACTTGTATAAACTAGATTAATTTGAGAAAAATAGTTTTCCCAAAATATCACGTGACAAACCAATTTCTCAAATTAATCTAGTTTATACAAGTTTATTCTAGGAAAGGGGGAATTTGGCGCAAATGGGAAGCCAATTTATGAAAGTTTGTTACATAAGTTTCTTAAAATATCACGCCGTTAGCCTACGAATGTCAAATACCGTTTTGTATGGCAATCGAACCACCTTAAACATTTAATTAATCTCAATTAATTTATTCAGGGACCCTACTTGGATCATTATTGGTAGTAGATACTTAAATAGCTTAATATTAGTAATTATTAAATACATAATACACATAAAGTTAATTTCAAGAAATAATAATACAATTTAAGTAGCTTTTCAGTGAACGAAAACTTCACAAGATAACTGGGAAGACCCAATAATCTGCGTCCACTATATTTATTTCTCTTATTAACCCATACAAACTATGATGACCTCTGTAGCCTAGTTGGTAGTGACCCTGCCTACGAAGCCGGAGGACCCGGGTTCGAATCCCGGTAAGGGCATTTATTTGTGTGATGAGCATGAATATTTGTTCCTGAGCCATGGATGGTTTCTTTTAAGTATTTATTTAGCTATATAAGTATGTATATCGTCGTCTAGTACCCATAGTACAAGCTTAGCTTAGTTTGGGACTAGGTCGATTTAGCCCAATTGGACGTTCTACTGGGTAGACCACGTACCGGAAGGCGCGGCGTGGGTAGGCCCCACAGGGTGGACTGATGACCTGGTAAAGGTCGCGGGAGTCCGCTGAATGCGGGTGGCGCAGGACCGGTCACTTTGGCAATCATCGGGGGAGGCCTATGCCCAGCAGTGGACGTGTTTCGGCTGTTATGATGACTGGGTACTGACCTGTCTGGAGTCGCGCCGCTTGCCGCGCGCGCGCTTGGGCCACGGTTTCTTGAGGTGCACGTACGTGATGTGCGCGCGCTTCTCGCTCGCGTGCTTGAAGCATTTGCTGCACATTTCGCACTTGAATGGTTTCAGTCCGGTGTGGCTCTGCGACAAAAAGGTTAAATTATTAGAAGATATTGTTAATATTCCGGGTTCAAATATTGGTAAAGGCAAATATTTGTGTGACGTTAATCACGTCAAAGGGAATGTCATTGCTCATTAATTTTTGTATATTATATTACGGAGTGCAAAAGTGATCGGTCCAGCGCCACCCACATCTTGGGGGAGGCCTATGTCCAGCAGTGGACGTCTTTCGGCTGATATGATGCGGTGTGCGATAAGACGGTAGCGCCGCTGGCAGCTAGCATTGACGCGACCATTATGTTACTCACCGCCATATGCCTAGTCCGGTTGCTCGCCGTGGAGAACCTCTTCCCGCAAGAGTGCAGCCGGCGGTGTGCGATAAGACGGTAGCGCCGCTGGCAGCTAGCACTGACGCGACCATTATGTTACTCACCGCCATATGCCTAGTCCGGTTGCTCGCCGTGGAGAACCTCTTCCCGCAAGCGGTACAGGCGTACTGCGGCCGCGCAGAGTGCAGCCGGCGGTGTGCGATAAGACGGTAGCGCCGCTGGCAGCTAGCACTGACGCGACCATTATGTTACTCACCGCCATATGCCTAGTCCGGTTGCTCGCCGTGGAGAACCTCTTCCCGCAAGCGGTACAGGCGTACTGCGGCCGCGCAGAGTGCAGCCGGCGGTGTGCGATAAGACGGTAGCGCCGCTGGCAGCTAGCACTGACGCGACCATTATGTTACTCACCGCCATATGCCTAGTCCGGTTGCTCGCCGTGGAGAACCTCTTCCCGCAAGCGGTACAGGCGTACTGCGGCCGCGCAGAGTGCAGCCGGCGGTGTGCGATAAGACGGTAGCGCCGCTGGCAGCTAGCACTGACGCGACCATTATGTTACTCACCGCCATATGCCTAGTCCGGTTGCTCGCCGTGGAGAACCTCTTCCCGCAAGCGGTACAGGCGTACTGCGGCCGCGCAGAGTGCAGCCGGCGGTGTGCGATAAGACGGTAGCGCCGCTGGAAGCTCTTGTCGCACTGCTGGCATTTGAAGAGCTTTGCGTCTGTGTGCGTGAAGCTGTGATCTTGGAGGAGAGCTAGGCTCTGGAAAACGATGCTTTAAGTTAAGTTGGGGATGGGCGTTTCAATTTTAAGATACGGTTAAGCCTAACTGAGTTATATTTAAACTTTCGGATGCTTTGACACTGACAGTGTTGAAGGATCATTTTTCTTTTTTGTCACAGACTCAATTTTCGATAGCACTGTTCAGTGCTAAGTCATACGAAGGGTTACGTCACGTCTAATTCTATATTGCACCACAACGTCCACAACCTAAGAGAAACATGTTAAACATGAGAAACAACAGGCGGTCCTATCGTTTTAAAGCGATCTATTCGAGACAACCTTTAGATATATCTGACGTTGTACCTGAAACATTCTCCCGCAGACTTCGCACATGCTCCTCGTCTTCATGGAGGGGTAGTTGGTCCGGTTCTTGTCCGGGTGCGTCCGGCGGAAGTGCCGGTAGTACGCCAGCGAGTTCGGCAGTTGCATGTCGCACTGCACGGAAGTCGGAGTATACGGAATAATTTTAGTAATGGGGAATGGATGAAAATTTTAGAAGTACCTGATTATTTTTTTGGCAATAGGAATAACCTTTCTTAGCACCAGAAAAAAGTTGCAGACTTGTCAGCTGCGTCAATTATTTTTGAAAAATATAAACAGTTTCCACACTTACGTTTTGGGTTTAGGACGGCGAATGAGACAGAACTTTCCTTGATCCGTCTCATATTACAAAAAATATTTTGGCAATGACAAATATAGCTGCTGCAGCTGTCAATATCATTGCCAGTGTGTAAACTGACATGGATTTTTAAGATATTTTTTTGTAATATTAGACGGAAGTGAGTAAACTGTTTATATTTTTCAAAAATAATTGACGCAGCTGCAAAGTCTGCAACTTTTTTCTGGTGCAAAGGAAGGTTATTCCTATCACCAAAAAAATAATCAGGCACTTCTAAAATTTTCATCCATTCCCAATTGATTGAAAATTCCATGATAAGTTTGTAGAATATTCTTTTGCTATTTAAGGGTCACCAGAAACTAGGGAACGTTACGTGACCCATTTTTAGGGTTCCGTAGCCAAATGGCAAAAAACGGAACCCTAATAGATTCGTCATGTCTGTCCGTCTGTCTATGTGTCTGTCCGTCCGTATGTCAGAGCCACTTTTATCCGAAACTATAAGAGATATACGGTTGAAACTTGGTATGTAGATGTATTCTGTGAACCGCATTAAGATTTTCACACAAAAATAAAAAAAAACATTAGGTATTGGGGGTTCCCTATACTCAGAACTAAACTAAAAAAAAATCATCAAACCCTGTGTGTAATCTATGGATAGGTCTTCAAAAATGATATTGAGGTTTCTAATTTTTTTTTTCTAAACTGAATAGTTTGCGCGAGACACACTTCCAAAGTGGTAAAATGTGTATCCCCCCCCCCTGTAACTTCTAAAATAAGAGAATGATAAAATAAAAATAAAATATGATGTACATTACCATGCAAACTTCCACCGAAAATTGGTTTGAACGCCTAGTTTGGTCTAGTGAGTAGTTTTTTTTATAATACATCATAAATCGTAAACCGCGATTTATTTTACGGAACCCTTCATGTGCGAGTCCGACTCGCACTTGGCCGCTTTTTTTTATTATCCCCCACCCCTCGGTGACCACCCGTTGTATATGCAGACATAGGTACAGCGATTTGGGTTTATACTGTAACCAGAGACCCGCCCCGGCTTCGGGTATGTATTATACATATAAGCCTTCCTCTTGAATCACTCTATCTATTTAAAAAAACCGCATCAAAATCCGTTGCGTTGTTTTAAAGATCTAAGCATACATAGGGACAGACAGCGGGGAGCGACTTTGTTTTATACTATTATTATTATTATTATAGCCTCTTTATTTCCATAACGAATGGCGTATAAAACATATCAAATTATATATATATTATTATAATTTTTTTCTTTTAGCATGCACAACTTAATTATTAGGAATATTACATTAAAAAATTCTGATTTGCAACTAACTAGCTGTACATAATAAAAATATTAAATTCACGACATTTTTCAGTAGTTCTCTTTTCTATCGTTTTTTTATATATTTTATTTTATTTATTTTAGAGAAATATATATATATATATATATGTATGTATTTTTTTTTATACAAGTAAATTTAAATAAGTAATAGCAATTTTTGTAAAAAAAATACATGCATAATCAATTGGTAATCGATATGGACCCCTCAACGGGTTAAGGCCTCCTCCATTTTGCTCCACGTTTGTCTTTCCTTCGCTTTTTTGATCCAGTTTTCACCAGCTTTTCTGATTATTTCATCAACCCATCTTTCTTTCGGTCTTCCTCATATCCTTTTGTTTATTGGTCCTCGCCACGTAGTTACTCTCTGTGTCCATCTTTCTTTATCCATGCGTGCGATATGCTGTTTGTTTTATACTATGTAGTGATAATCAATGCATTTGGTCTCGGAAATCAGTTCATGTGGTGAAGTGATGTATGTGGCTTGACAAAGTACAAAATTGAAGTCGGTTAAAAAAAAATTTTTTTAAAGTAAATTATATTTACGTCACCCCAGGTGGTTTTACCGCCCACTACGAGGGCAGAGAATCCAACTTGGCCAGGGAGAGACGTATAACTTTGTACTCACCACGGGCGGTAATAAAGAAAGCCTCAGCTCGCATATTTATCAAATAATTGCGATCTGAGCTGTAGTATGTGACTAGTTAAGTATACATAAGTATTTTAGGATATAGTGAAGCGACCGCTTGCTGTACAGTGTTAGCAGTCATGAAACGTACGTGAACCGAACCTCTCGTGTTTAATTCATTATCCGCTACATGCCCTGCTGCGCACACTATATGACGACCTTGCCAGTAGCGCGTGGGCGCGCGTCGAATGTGTGAAATTAAGGTACGCCCACATCAATGCTTAAAAAGCTTTTTGACGCATGCTGAGCTGGCGAGCGTGCGTCAAAAACGGTGCGCATACGATGCGTCACTGCGATTCCGTACCGTCACCGTTTTTTAAGCAGCGGTGTGGTCGCACCTTTAAAGACAATGTGAGACGAATACATCATTTATTTGAGGATGTGGGACTCAAACTTTTTGTTTCCCCACCCTATGGTAAGTAATGTACTGAAGGTAAGTAATGACTGTAAGTAATGGCTGTAAGTAATACAACGACGGTGGCAAACAAGCTTACGGCCTGCCTGATGTTAAGCTGGTACCGTCGCCTATGGACACTTGTGACTCCAGAAGAATCACAAGCGCGTTGCCTACTCTTTATTCACTTGAGGATTTGCTGTGTTGGCAGATAGAGACATGCAGGTCCCTCACTCCCAACACACCGCACCCTAGGGAGCTCTGGCGACCTTACTCACCACCAGGAACACAACACCGCATACTTCATAGCATCTAATAATATAGAAACACTACAAAGCAGTGGTGCTATTATGGCTGCGGTCTTCTATAAGTGTACCCCAGTTGGGCTGCTCTACATACGAGCGAGATGACATTCCGCTGTGCCCTACCTCTCTTAATGTTTGTTAAATTTAATAAACAAAGGGAAACACTAGTATACCTGTTCACAAGGGATAGGTCCCTCCGGTTTATCCGACCGGCTCCGTCGACTCTTGCCCTCTCGCTCGCACTCGTTTGCGCCGCGGCGATCTCGCTTCTGACTTACATTTTCCTTCCTGTCTCTACAACAATGAGACAACATGAAAGGGATGGCTTACTTGTATCATGGTAAGCAGACACAGCCTATGAATGCTTGCTATGGATATTTGAATGTATATGTAATTTTGTATCTGCGAAATAAACTTGTTAAATAAAAATAAAATAAATTAATAAATATTTGGGGACATTTTTACACAAATCGACCTAGTCCCAAACTCAGCAAAGCTTGTACTATGGGTACTAGACGACGATAAACATACTTATATAGATAAATAGCTTTTGCCCGCGACTTCGTCCGCGTGAACTTTAGTATTAACTTCCATTTTTTATTTCATCCACTACCGTTAGGTAATAATTCCTAAGATAGCATTCAATGTCTGCAAAATATAGATAATTTACCTGTAGGGCAAGAGTCACCTATAACTGTTCTGCCGTTTTAAGGTGTCTGAGTACCTACTCAGACACCTTAATTGCAAACGTCTGTAATTTTGCATGATTGTTACCTAACAATCATGCAAAATTACAGACGTTTGCAATTATATTATGATAATGAGTAGAGAGTGAAAAACTATACCCAATTATGGTTTTCAATACTTGTGTGAATGTTGCTCTTGTAAATAAGAGTCATGTACAATTTATTACTCTTCTTATAAACCATTCAATTTAGTTCAGTTTACATGTATCACTTTGAGGGCTGAATCACGAAAGTGACTACTTCCTAACCAAGTAACCACACCCACGAAGCCCGGTTTTTTTTATGAAACATGCACTTACTGAATTCGTACCGCTGCGCTCCATCTTCTTAGTCGTAAAAGCGATTGTTGTGACCTCGAAATTGGAGCCCCGGCAGAATTTAGAAGCCTAGAGCTACTTCCCTCCTTCCAAGTAGCCACCTTGTAACAATTTGAATTTTACTCACACATTTTATTACTTATAGGATTATAAACAAATATTTACAACAAATATAAATATAAAAAAAAGAATGGATGGTTGTATGTAGAGAGTAGAGAGGGGTTAGGGAGGGGTTAGGGGGCGATGTTGGGTAGAGCTGCCCCGTCGTTGAGGCCGAAAAAATGCTTTACTGATCTGAATTTGTGCCGGGTCCCGCGAATGCACATGCTTGTGGCTCGGATTATTGATATTATAATCTTTGACCTTAACCAGCCCATTATTATAGATAGGGGTCCGTTCCAGCGGTCGGCAATAGCTTCACCAAGATGTTTTATAAAGGTGGACATTTGTGAGGCGAAGACTCCGTCAACTGATGTGACGAGAGGGGTAAATGTTGCATGTTGTTTCTCGCAGGCGCTACTGTATTTACGTTTTTTCTCTTCTTCTGCGGATTTTAAAATGGAAGCTACCGGGCGAGAGATGTAAGAGGGAGCGTCGGTGTCTACGACACGGATATCGAATAACGCCTCCCTTTGTGCATCCCAAACACCGCGGCAGCTGAGGTCTCCACGAAGTCCACAGTTTCCTTCAGTTAAGATCGGTTCTTTGGTAACATTTCCCCAAGCGTTTTGGCATAGTTCACAAAACAGGTCTCTGATTTCATTGTGACGACGAGTTATTAGGCCACCAGTTTTGCAGCAGAGTGCGTGGTCCACATTGAAGTCATCGTTACCGCACCCATCGCATGATTTGGGCATGGAAACAGGTGTTCTGTTGTATCATATTGCTAATGAGTCTCTAAATTCTAGTGGGGATAATGTAACAATTTGAATATCTCTCGCACGCACCCACCTCCTAATTCCAAATAATAAAAAGAAAAGCAGCCTTAAACAGCCAGCCTTAGACCTTAAATTTCAAAAGACTGCATAACTTCAGTGGCCTCAAGGGATAAATTGAGGAACCACAGAACGCCATTGGCCATCCAAGACCGAACCCTGGCAGCGGCCTGAAGGTGGAACCTCCTCTGAAGGTCAAAAAGGCTCAGAAGTGGAACCTCATTACCTACATCCCAGAAATTTGATTTCAGACCGAAAGCGAACTTCAGAGGTCCACTCAAAATCCTGTTGTAAATTTCACTTACCTAAAGTCCTTCAGCTTGTACGAATGGATCAATTGCATTTTAATTGTATGTCCTTTTTGCCTCCGTAGGTATATTGTTAATGACACTTATTGTACCCAGAAACTATTTTAGCTTTTTAATCGACTGCAAAATAAGGAAGATGTTCTCAAATTGGTTAAAAGTATTTTTTTTTTATATTTGTTACCTTAGAACACCTTCATTTACGAACCGATTCGTACAATTATTTTTTCATTTGAAAGTATAGGCTCCAGATTGGTCCCATTGTTTTCAAAAAGCCCGTTGAATAATGTGATCCATGAGGAATTGAGAGAACTCCTCAATTTAATTGGGCATGCGTGTAATGCTTTCGTTATTTTCGGTTGTAACTCATGTATTTACACTCGAAATCCACAAATTTGGTAAAGTGAAACTGATGACGAAGACCACAGATGACTTATAGAACTCCTCATTGATGTAAAAAGTGCGTGTCACATATTCTGATATGATTCCGTTTAAGTAGCAACTAATGTAATGAAAAAGCTGATTCCGAGATCCTTGAGGAATCGACGGAATTCTTCAAATATTATCATCAGCCTACTTATAGCGATTTGGGTTTTTTCGTTGATAATCAACGTATTTTTCTCGGAAAGTAATTCATGTGGTATAGTGGAAAGGAAATGTGGAAATGTTCATTTATGTGGCTTGGCGCAATACAGAATTGAAGTTGGTTAAAACTTTGCATTAGCAAATTATCTTGTATGTTATTGGGCATGTGAGCTAATCAGCTACATTCTAGTCTAGCATACATTGTTAGTTAATTTTAAATTTCAAACAGTTGCGTTGCCTCTTGCTTCAGAAAGAAACTGACTCTTATTTATTCGCTCGCTACCAAACCAATGTTTTCACAGACAACTGAACCTTTCTATCATGAAGTTTCAAAGCGCGTTATACTGTTTAAATTTATGTCCCACATATAATACAACTAATGCTTAAAATACCAATTTTCAAACTTGATAAATCGTTGATTCATGGCGTGACAGTATTCCTGATGTGTTCGGCGTGCATCCAGTTTAGTTGACCCCTTTAATGCATAACAACCATTGATATCTGTCGACGTTGTTATGCTGGTCAGTCAATGTTGACAACTTCTGAACTATCCAACCTATTTCATCTGCTTCTTCAAACAACTATTACGGGCTGAGAGGTCAGAATATTTTGGTATATTGCCGCAAGCCCTCTATTTTTTTCTCACACAATTATCTACCTAATCGCTAGACCATTATTTCATGGAATGGCGTAAACATTCATATGGACTTGAGTCATTTTGGCTTTAAGATATTGAAACGTTGACTTGTCTTTCATACGTCAAGTTCTGCATATAAGTCGAATTGCTTACGCTATTATACTGCTTATTGTTTGACACTTAAAACCGAAAATGGCGTGCCTTGAAGCAAAAATATTTCGTCTCTATACAAAGTTTAATTCCCTTTTTCGTCCCTAAATGGGATAAAATTTGACATAAATTATAGCTTATGTCTTATTCTGATATATAAGGTACATAACTGGAAATTTTTATAACGATTCGTCCAGTAGCTTTTGAGATTTATAATTATAATCTGTAATCGCCTCACCACCTATTTTTCATCCCATATTTTTCACGTTTTATCCCTACATTTCACAAATGTTGAATGGGGTTCTTTTTACTTTATAGTCAAGTATATGCTTGCCAACTTTCAAGTCTTTAGCTCATGGATTAAAGGAGTTCCCATTCAACGATTAACCCCATTTTTTACCCCCTTTGAACCCTAATATTTATGATTTTTATAGCCTGGCTGAAGATCCACTTAACCTTTTAGTAAAAGTTTCATACTAATCCATTCGCTCGTTTTCACGTGATGCCGTTACATATAAACAGACAGACAAACCGACAAACAGACAAAAATTCTAAAAACTGTTAAAGTGTGTTCTGTTATCGATTCTAAGACCCCTCAACTGATTTTTTTGTCAATATCTTCAATGTACAGACTTTCGACCCTCTACAGCTTTATTATATGTATAGATATATACTTAAATACATAGAAAACATCTATGACTCAGGAACAAATATTTGAGCTCATCACACAAATAAATTCCCTTACAGGGATTCGAACCCGGGACCTCCGGCTTCGTAGGCAGGGTCACTACCAACTAGGCTACAGAGGTCGTCAAAATTTTCTTTCTTTCTTGCGTCTCCTGATGAATCAGAAGCGCGTGGGCGACCCTTCATTTTGAGGATTCATTATGGTGAAAGTTATTTATTTAAATAAACTGTATCGCACAAATAAAAAAAGTACAATCGACGGACTTAATGCCTCCAAGCATTCTCTAGCAGTCATCCATCGGGCTAAACAGACACTTTAGTGGTGCAGGATCCTAAATAAATATTTGCGGACATTCTTACACAAATCAACCTAGTCCCAAACTAAGCAAAGCTTGTACTATGGGTACTAGATGACGATATAGATACTTATATAGAGAAATAAATACTTAAATACATAGAAAACATCCATGACTCAGGAACAAATATTCGTGCTCATCACACAAATAAATGCCCTTACCGGGATTCGAACCCAGGACCTCTTGCTTCGTAGGCAGGGTCACTACCAACTAGGCTAAAGCGGTCGTCAAATGCTGAGATTTGCAAGGAAACACACACCAATAATAATCAAAGTAGAGACAAGTGCAGATCTCTAGAATGCCATATATTGCATTTCTGGATTGAAGAGTAAGAGAACTGCTACGAAGCGGACGTGGCAGCCCAGCGATGTAGCACGGATGTGACACATGTAGCACGGAAGACTCACGCGTCATGTCTAGGAGACAGCTTTATGTGCTGGTCGAGGGCGGCTTGCGAGGCGAAGCGGACGTGGCAGCGCTGGCAGTAAGGACCCTCCTCATCCATCTATACATGACACATGTAGCACGGAAGACTTACGCGTCATGTCTCGGAGACAGCTTTATATGTGCTGGTCGAGGGCGGCTTGCGAGGCGAATCGGACGTGGCAGCGCTGGCAGTAAGGATCCTCCTCATCCATCTATACATGACACATGTAGCACGGAAGACTCACGCGTCATGTCTAGGAGACAGCTTTATGTGCTGGTCGAGGGCGGCTTGCGAGGCGAAGCGGACGTGGCAGCGCTGGCAGTAAGGACCCTCCTCATCCGTCTATAAAGAGAGAGTATACAGTATAAATATAGTATGAATACTGTATACATGATGTTTGGAAGCTGAGGGCAGATTCAGGGACGGTAGAGGTAATTTTTGTCATTTTTGACCATTATTAGCTACTCTAATGCAAAGTCTGGGCAAAACTTGGTATGGAGATAGTTTGAATCCCGGGAAAGGACATAGGATAGTTTTTATCGCCGAAATCTCCTTGTTCCCCGTAGATATTTAACTGGTTGTTTACAAGAAAAATAATTCTTCGCAGTTAATACGGTTCGTCGGTTAAAATAACCATTTGATAACCGAGTTAGCTAGGAAGAAACTTGGTTATCTACGGGGAACAGGGGCGGAAATCATCCCCTAAGAGGGTGAAATGGGGGTCGAAAGTTTGTATTGAGCTACGATACAAACAAGTTCCACGAACTCGCTGGCAGAAGCTAGTAAATAAATACGTACCGGCTGGTGTGCCCGATGTTTCAGTCTCTGTTGCAGCTGTAAGGCTTTCTGTATCGAGTATCCCTAAAAGGACTGATGACCGGTCAGCGGGAGTCCGCTGGATGCGGGTGCAGGACCTGTCATTGTGGCACTCTTTGGGGGAATCCTATGTCCAGTAGTGGACGTCTTTCGGCTAATAGGTTTCAATACCTAAATAAATAAATACGTACCAGCTGGTGAGATCAGTGTTTCAGTCTCTTGTGCAACTGCAAGCCTTTCTGGCTGATGAACGAGTATCCCTAAAAGGATTGATGACCTGGTAAAGGTCGCGGGAGTCCGCTGGATGCGGGCGCAGGACCGGTCATTGTGGCACTCTTTGGGGGATTCCTATGTCCAGCAGTGGACGTTTTTCGGCTGATAGGTTTCAAAACTTAAATAAATAAATACGTACCGGCTGGTGTGACCGGTGTTTCAGTCTCTTGTGCAACTGCAAGCCTTTCTGGCTGACGAATGAATGCCCGCAGAGGGCGCACACGCAGTCCGAAGGGTGCTTAATGCGGATATGGCCCATGTAAGTCGAGAACTTACTGCCGACAAACACAATACAATTAGTACATTGTGTCTGAAGGGAGTTAAGTTATGTTGAGTGAAAACATTCTGCAAGTTGAATCTTGAGCGTCACGAGGGATTCAACTGTAGAAAAATTGTGAACTGTTTATAAACTATCAATGACGAATCATCAAGTTGTGAACTGAATCAAATTGGTATGATTCGGAACGCACCATGTGCGCTGATGGGTTGAATGAATTGTTCCTTTTGCATCAGCTTCCACTAATGTCAGAACATGATTGTTATTTTTCATGCAGACATTTTATTCCATTTATTTCGTCATCCAGCAATGTCGACGGAGCCCCGCTGCGCGGGCTCCTATTTCTGGGCGGTTTGCCCTTCGGGCAACAGAAGCTACCTAACTAACCTAACCTACCTAGTCTTTATCTATGCGTTCCGTAGCAATTTGACGATTCGACATTGATAGTTTATAAACTAACGAAAATTAATGCGTTCAATTCTGAACGGTGTTGACAGTTCACAATTTTTCGACAGTTTATAATATCGCGAGTTAGATTATAAACTGACGGTCTTCACAATCTAACGGTGACATATATACGCCAAAGGTAAAAAGATTACTGAGTACCTACTCATACATACACGTTTTTATCTACCCACATATTATCAATACTCAATTATGTGTTCGGGAACCATTAGAATAACCGCCATTGCACCGCCATGGCCGACTAGATTTCAAATCATGACCAAATAGATTTCCATAATAACATCGATATCGATGCTATTATGATTTTCTATACATTATAATAACACATGGCACAGATATAACGCTGATGTTGTCACTCGTTGCAATAATGGTGGTAATTATATATGGGTGTAGATAATAGTAGTTTATGTGACTGTACGGCATCAAACACGAGTGCGGGTTTATAAAACGAGCCGAAGGCGAGTTTCATAATAACATCACACGAGTGTTTTAATGCCTAATTATGTACAGTTACATACACTATGTGTATCTACCCACATGTTATAAATCCTCAATGATGTGTTCGACAAGCATTAGAATAACCTGTATTGCACCGCCATGGCCGACTAGATTTCAAATCATGCTGCACGACGCCAACACCGGACCGGATTTCCATAATAACATCGATTGCCGATGCTATTATGATTTTTCATACATTATAATAACACTGGCACAGATAAAACACTGATGTTACGTTACTGGTTGCAATTATGGTGGTCGTTATATATGGTTTCCGAACACATTATAGAGGATTTATGATATGGGTGTAGATAAAATCTTTAAATGTTTTACGGTCAATATACTCACACGAAGTGTTCCTGGCAGTGAGGACACGGGTAGCGCGTGCCGTTGTGCCATTCTTCGTGCAGCTTCGCCGCGTGACTACAACAAGGTTGCTTCATATCACATGTGTGTATAATAATACTAAATCTCTTTCTGATTTCTTTTAAATAAATAAATCATCATCATATCAGCCGAAAGACGTCCACTGCTGGACATAGGCCTCCCCCAAAGAGTGCCAAAATGACCGGCCCTGCGCCGCTCGCATCCAGCGGATTCCCGCGACCTTTACCAGGTCATCAGTCCACCTTGTGGGGGGCCTACCCACGCCGCGCCTTCCGGTACGTGGTCGCCAAGAGAGAACCTTTCCGCCCCAACGGCCATCGGTTAAACCATAAATAAATAAATAGTAAATATTAGGGTACAATCTTACACAAATCGAACTAGTCCCATAGTAAGCTCAGTAAGGCTTGTGTTATGGGTAGTAGACGACGATATATATTTTTTTTTATGTTCTTTGCTTATCGGCAATCAGTCCGAAGACTATAAGTCGATGTGTGGATTAGTACAATCTGGCGTGTCGAGTGTGCTCTCCAGCGAGAGCATTGTGCGAGACGCACCTATGACTGGCTCTGGGCTGAGTAGAATTTGAAGGGAAATCCTGCACCTTCGGCGTTGGTCGTTACGGCTTAGCAGGAACTTGGTCGGGTCGGGGTTCTGAATTGAAAGGCTTGTTTACTTTTTCAAGTAATGTCACTTCGCTGCTACTGTAGGTACTGAATTTCATGGGGTCTGGCCGCCCAATTTATACTATTAAGTTACCTCGGCCGGACGCCCCTTCGCCCCGTATATTTGGCGGGAAAGCGATTTGCGCGGGAAATTTTGGCGCGAAATGACATGTTCATTTATTACAGTTCAATCTTACTCTAATACATTATTTACAGTGCTTATACCTATTTCTATGCTATTTATAATACATTATTACACGAGATCCCGCTCGTTCGGCGTCAAAATGCATCTGAAACGCGGGGATTCCGTGTCGGCCCGTATATACGTACCTCGTTCCCCACCTGAGGTATAAATACCGGGTTTCCCCCCTCGCTCGCCCATCAGTCGTTGCCTGACTGGCGCGCGAGTAGGATCTCTAGGTTTCCTTTAGTCTGTCTATATTTCTTAGTGGAAACTTAGTGTTATCCACTCGTTATTTAGGAAACCAGCGGTATATTACCCTTTTTTACTATGTAGGAATGAAATGTGAGGCCTATTATTCTTTATTTCAGGTGCCGATGACATAAGGCAATAGTAGCGCAATGCCTATGTTATAAGAAGGTTTATAAGCTAGATTATTACAAGTTAGGTCGCGACTGACAATTTTATGTTTATAGCGGGTTTATTCTATGCCGTCCTGCACATCTCTCCCGCCGACCATCGTTCGGGTGAACGTTGGATCTTCTTTTGCGTGCAGGTTCTCAGGCTCCGTCGGCAGGATCACCAGCTTCTTGGTCGGTCTTCTGAAGACTCCGCCCTTGGTGGTCACGTCCACTGCTCGTGTCACGCCGTCGGGGCCCGGGTATATAGCTGTAACCCGGCCTCGTGGCCATGTGTTGCGAGGCAGATTCCCGTCGGCCACTAGCACGATGTCGCCGACGTTGATAGGCCGCCCATGACCGTAGGGCTCCCGCCGGTACTGGAGTGAGGGCAGGTACTCCCGGAGCCAGCGGGCCCAGAAGTGCTCGGCCAGGCGTTGGCTCGTCCGCCAAGTCGCGCGGCCGATGAGTGCGGTGTCGTCGAATGTCCCGGGGTTGGGGGCCCGGGCTGAGCCACCGAGGAGGAAGTGGTTCGGCGTGATGGCTTCTGGCTCGTCAGGATCAACCGCCACGTGAGTGAGGGGGCGGCTGTTCACTGTATATTCGGCCTCGGCGAGCAGAGTAGTCAGGGTCTCCTCGCTGGGGCGGCGCTCGTTGAGCACGGCGTGTAGGGCTCTCTTGACGGCTCGTACCATCCTCTCCCATGCCCCGCCCATAAATGGGGCTCCCGCCGGTATGAAGCGCCAGCTGATACCGCGTTGCGCGGCGTCGGGTTCGAGGGCGTCGCCGTAGTAGGGGTAGGCGCGCGGAATCGCGAGGTCTCGCAATGCCCTTAGGTGCAGCGTCCACTCCGTCCATTGGCGCGCTAAGTCTGCATCCAGCTTGTCATCCCATCCAGTTCCGCGCCGCCACACCTCTTGTAGGATTTTCTTTGCTATGATGGTTACCGGCGCCGCTAGCCCGAGAGGGTCGAAGATCGACATTGTTATTTTCAATATTTGCCTTTTGGTAGGCTCAATGTCGTCCAGGGCTCCGGGAGGTAGGCGGCTGAGGTCCAAGTTGAAGGCGAGTTCGTCGCTCGCGGGTTTCCATATTTGTCCCAGGATTCGTTCATTTTTCATTTCGCTCTTATTCAGTTCGACGGGCGCGGACGTGGCGTCCTCCGAAGTGAGGGCTCGGAGGACCCGCGTGGAGTTAGAGGTCCATTGGCGTAGTTCGTAATGGGCCTCTCTATGTATATCGCGTACATCACTTGACACTCGAATCGCGTCTTCTTCTGTTTTGAAGCTGTGTAGGTAGTCATCGACATAGTGATGTCTTATTATTGCTTTGACGGCCTCTGGATGCGTTTCTTCGTGTTTCTGGGCGTTGACGTTCTTCACATATATTGCTATTGACGGTGAACAAGTAGCGCCAAAAATGAGTGAAGTCATGCGATATTCTTGCGGCGCGTCGTCGCCCCGCCGGTCGCCCCGCCATAGATAGCGCAGGGCGTCTCTGTCTTCAGACTTGACTTTCACTTGCATGAACATTTCTTTAATATCCGCCCCCACGGCGACTGGGTGTTGCCGGAAGCGCATAAGGACGCCTGGCAGCGACTGTAGGAGGGCCGGGCCCGTCAGTAGGCGGTCATTGAGCGACACGCCCCTTGTAGGCGCGGCGGCGTCGTGGACGATTCGGACTTTCCCGGGCTTGCTAGGATTCAGCACCGGGAAATGGGGGAGGTACCACACTCTCGATGACTTGGTGGGCGGCGCAGGCTCGGCGTAGCCCTTCGAGACAAGGGCGTCCATTTCTTCACTATATTTGCTTTTAAGCTCTTTATTTTTGTCGAGTTTCTTTTCTATGTTATGAAGTCTTCTCAGTGTATTTTCGTAGTTGTCAGGCAAGCGGCTGTCGGGTTGTTTCCATAATAGCGGTGCTTCATAATGGCCGTCGGCTGTAGTCGTTATTGACTGGGCTAGCATGATACGCGCCCGCTCTTCCGGGCTTGACTGGGGTAACTTCGGCTCGATAAGTAGGTTTTCGAGCGCGAAATATTCACTGAGTTGTAAATTCAAATCTTCATTTTTCTCGGCTTCTTTAATAGTGGTCAAGCGATGCGTCGCATGTACTTGTTTGCCTGTGATGCGTGTGTGTGCACCGTGTAGCACCCAGCCTAGCGGCGTTAGGGATGCCGCTGGCTGATGCCGCTGGCCGCGGCGTGTTTCATTACTGACGAGTAAATGCCAGTTATCTTGTCCGATTAACACTCTAGGTCTCGCTGACTCGTACCGCAGGCTATCTTCTATGTCGCATAAGTGTGCGCACTCGCGGAGATCCTCCTTCTTAACGGACTGTGGTGATAGGCTCAGATCGTCTATGGTATGCGCACCGACCCTATAAGGTTGGTCGGTGCCGCGGATGCTGAGCGTAACACGGCGTGATCTCGATGCGTCGATTTTTTCTTTCGTTATAGCTTCTATTTGTAGCGGCACTGTCGGGCCGTCCAGGCCTAAGTCGTTCGCTAGCTCTTCTTGTACAAGTGTTATCGTGGAGCCGTCGTCGAGGAGGGCGTAGGTCTCGACGGCTCCCGCCGGTCCAGAGACTGTGACCGGGATAATTTTTAGATAAGCTCTCGCTTCTCGGGAGGCGCGTGTCGATGTGACGGCCTCGTTTCTTTCTTCGATTCGTTGATAATGTAGCAAGTTGTGGTGGAAGTATTCGCAGCCGTCTCGCTCGCACTTCGTGCGCTTGCATGAGTGCATCCTGTTCTTGTAGCGCAGGCATCGGAAACATAGCCGTTGATCTTTGGCTAGTTTCCACCGGTCTTCAACGGCTTTTTCGATAAACTTAGTGCATTTATCTATTGGGTGACCGGTGTTGTTGCAGGCGGCGCACTTAGGTGAAGGCTTGTCTGTGGTCGCGAAGGCTCGGTGTGTCCTCTTTGCAGGATGAGGATTTGCACCGTCGACGTTCTCGGGCTGCGCGTAGAGCGCGCAGTAGTCCGCCTCGCGTTGCAGGAAGGCTGATATCTTTATTAGCTCAGGCTCGTCGTTTTTCTGCGTATTCGCGTAGTCGAACCATCTGTAGCGTAGGGCGGGCGTAAATTTCTCCATCATTGCCCGTGTCGTCTCCGGGCTGTGTAGATAGTGAGCGCGGTCAAGAGCCTTGAGTGTGGCTATGACGTTGGCTACACGGCTGGCGAAGACGCAGATGTCGAGCGGCCCGTCGTTAAGGCGCGGTAGGGCGCGTAAACGCTCGAGCTCGGCGAGGGCAATGGCGTCTGGGCGGCCGAAGCGGGCTTCTAGGCTTCTCATTACTTCGTCTGCGCGAGCGTTGTAAATGAGGAGGCTCTCGACGGCTTCTTTGGCCCTCCCTTTGAGGCATCTTCTTAATCTTGCTATATTATCCACTTCGTTATAATTCGCGGTGGTTCCGTTGTAGGCGGCTTTGAATGATAGCCATTCTTGATGCGAGCCGCTGAATGGCGGCAACTCGGCGTGGTAGCGTGATGACTCTCTCGGGCCGGCACGCGCGGCGATGGCGATGGCAGAGGCGAGCTCACTCAGGTTCACACTTTGTTGATTCTTCATTACTATGGCGCTATCTTCTTGCGCATTCGCTTGTGAGTACATTAACGGCGGCGGATATGCGTCTGTTTCGCGTGGGCGCGGCGGCGTTGGCGCGAAAACGGGAGCGTGGGTTCCCCCGGCGGGGGGAGGGGCGGGGACGGCGGGGCGCACGGCAGCGGCGCCCTGCCCCGCGCCCTCGGCGGGGCTCCTCTCCCGAGCCTGCTCGGCGTACTGTGGGGTTGCAGGCTCGGGTTCTTCGATGTAAGGTGCATTGGAGATGGCGAGGACATGTCTCTGGCTGGTCTCGAGCCATTCATCTATGCGGCGTTCTTGTTGGACTGTAGATATTGTGCCGGTGTCATCGTCGCTGTCTTCGGCTTCTATGGCGGCTATGCGCGCTTGCGCGAGCTCCAATTTGATTCGGAGGGCTTCTTCTCGCGCTTGTGCGAGACGGCGGACGCGATGACTCGACGTTGTTTTCACCGATTTTGACGGCGGCCGTGCGGCAGGATGCTGGCTTGACTGTGGGGTTTCCTGCCGCAGTGTTGCTGCAGGGTGTAGGCTCTCCTGCAGCAGCGGGACTATGGGTGGCAGCGTTGACTGTGGGGTTTCATGAGGCAGTGTTTGTGACTGCGCGGCATCATGATGCTGCCCTATGGGTGACCTCGGCTGTGGGTCTGGACGAGGCGCCGGCGTCGCAGGAGTGCTTGTCTGTGGGGTTTCCTGCGAGGGCCTCGAGCCGTCTTGACACGTAGTTCTTGACGGCACTATGGGTGGCAGCGTTGACTGTGGGGTTTCATGAGGCAGTGTTCTCCACTGCGCGGCATCATGAGGTTGCTGCCCTATGTGTGACCTTGGCTGCAGGTCTGGCCGAGGCGCCGGCGTCGCAGGAGTGCTTGTTCGCGAAGTCTCCTGCGAGGGCCTCGAACCTTCTTGAGTAGTAGCAGTTCCCGACGTGGACGTGGTTGCTTCTTCCAGCATGGCTTCTCTGATGTTCGCTGCGATAAGTTGACCGAACGTGCGTTTTCCTGCTTTCGATCTTGTAAGGGGCATCCTCTATGTAGAATCCGGTTTTCGATGGACCAGCATGTGCGAGACGCACCTATGACTGGCTCTGGGCTGAGTAGAATTTGAAGGGAAATCCTGCACCTTCGGCGTTGGTCGTTACGGCTTAGCAGGAACTTGGTCGGGTCGGGGTTCTGAATTGAAAGGCTTGTTTACTTTTTCAAGTAATGTCACTTCGCTGCTACTGTAGGTACTGAATTTCATGGGGTCTGGCCGCCCAATTTATACTATTAAGTTACCTCGGCCGGACGCCCCTTCGCCCCGTATATTTGGCGGGAAAGCGATTTGCGCGGGAAATTTTGGCGCGAAATGACATGTTCATTTATTACAGTTCAATCTTACTCTAATACATTATTTACAGTGCTTATACCTATTTCTATGCTATTTATAATACATTATTACACGAGATCCCGCTCGTTCGGCGTCAAAATGCATCTGAAACGCGGGGATTCCGTGTCGGCCCGTATATACGTACCTCGTTCCCCACCTGAGGTATAAATACCGGGTTTCCCCCCTCGCTCGCCCATCAGTCGTTGCCTGACTGGCGCGCGAGTAGGATCTCTAGGTTTCCTTTAGTCTGTCTATATTTCTTAGTGGAAACTTAGTGTTATCCACTCGTTATTTAGGAAACCAGCGGTATATTACCCTTTTTTACTATGTAGGAATGAAATGTGAGGCCTATTATTCTTTATTTCAGGTGCCGATGACATAAGGCAATAGTAGCGCAATGCCTATGTTATAAGAAGGTTTATAAGCTAGATTATTACAAGTTAGGTCGCGACTGACAATTTTATGTTTATAGCGGGTTTATTCTATGCCGTCCTGCACAAGCATCTCCTCGTTTTTGAAGTCTGAGGCTACTCTCTATTTTGTAGCTCCAGGATGTTGTGTCGTTTCAGTCGTCTTATGTGGTTCTGGACGGTCAGCTGTTGTGCTAGTTTATTGGGATGGTTGATTAGACGCTGCTTGTATTTTAAGGAAATGTCTCGGAGTTCTTCCTTCACTGTGCCTATTGATAGGTGTTCATGCAGTTCACTGTTAGTAATATACCATGGTACGTTCGCTATTGATCTCAGGATCTTATTCTGTAATCTTTGTATGATGTTAATGTTTGAGTCGCTAGCGCTGCCCCACAATTGCACGCCATACATCCATATCGGTTTTAGTACAACCTTATAGATTAGTAGTTTGTTGTCCATTGACAATCTAGCATTTCTTCCCAACATCCAGTATAGGTTTTTGTGTTTGAATCCGATTTCGTCCCTTTTGTTCTTTATATGGTTTTTCCAGGTCATGCGTCGAATACCTACTTAAATACATAGAAAACATCCAAGACTCAGAAACAAATATTCATGTTCATCACACAAATATTTGCCCTTACCGGGATTCGAACCCGGGACCTTCAGCTTCGTAGGCAGCGTCACTATCCACTAGGCTGACCGGTCGTCGACCCGTAATGTAATAATTGGAGTCTCGTCTGCCAACAAACCGCATTGTGGAGATTTTCAAGAACCAATGAATTATTATTATCATTATAATTATCATTAGATGTTTTACGAACAAGAGTCTGTTAAAAGCCCGACCCCAAAGACCTTTAGTCTAAAGTTTGAAAATTTTAATACATTCCTAAAAAAAATATTTAGTCCATCAGCTACGAGTAGATTATTAAAAACTATTGGACATGTATTTTTCATTTTGTCAAACAAACAAAAAAATGGTGCAGATTATAGCCCGTTAAAGTTCCGCGTGACACTTTTTAGCATAATGTGACGTTATGGTACACTTTTTAGCATAATGTGACGTTATGGTACACTTTTTAGCTTAATGTGACGTCATGGTACACTTTTTAGCATAATGTGACGTTATGGTACACTTTTTAGCATAATGTGACGTTATGGTACACTTTTTAGCATAATGTGACGTCACCCGGAACTTTAACGGGCTATGTCTTCACCATTTTTTGTTCGATTGACAAAGTAATAAAATACATGTCCAATATTTTTTGATAATCTAACTGAAGGACCAATAAGTTCATTATTACCTAGGGCGGTAAAACAAATAATGTCTCTGATCGCAGGTAATTGAGGCCCGAGCCGAAGGCAATGGCGCTAAATATCTGATCTGAGGCTTTCTTTGTTACCTCCCGTGGTGAGTACAACATTTTACGTCTCTCTCTGGCCAGGAAGTGGGATTTTCCGCACGCTTATGCCTACTTTATGGCCAGGTATGACGTAAATAGTTTTTTTTTTCAGTAATTTACCCAATAGGGTACCCGCCCTAACCCCCTCACCGGACTCACCGCCTGGTGGTGACGTAGGCACAGCATTTGCAGCTGAATTGCTGAACGTGCGAGGCGACGTGGTTCCGCAAGGCGTGCGCGTGTTTAAAGTGCGTTTTACACACTTCGCATACAAACGTGCCACTTTCCTGCAATACAATTTGCAGCAATCATTATTCCACCAGCACGGCGTCCAACGACACCTCATATGTCAAAATATATCAAGACGTTTCGACTGTAGACCGTGACACAGAATTTGCTTGCCCACATACATACATACGCTCCAAAAACATAACCCTCCTTCTGAGGTAATGGGGTAAAAATACAACTAAAAATATAATACAGTCAGATGGCGCTGATAGACGTCATAGACGCAAGCGCAACGGCTGCCTTCAGTGAAAAATGATAATTTTAAAGCCGCGGACAGCAGGGAACGTCGCCCATAAATGGTCTCGCCGGACGACCAGCGCTGGCTCATGAGCGACCATTTCGTGACAAACTGCTTAGTATATTATAGTTAATACAGTATAGTATTTTAAGTTTCTTGTCAGGTTGTCACGAATAAATTATTTCATTTCATTTATTTCATTTAATACTGTACCCTGCAAATTATTAACCATACCAAATATCAGATAACACACATACAAACACACACACACAAGCGCTCACATACATATATACACACACACACTCACACACATATATTTATATACACATACATACAGACACACACACACGAACTCAATTTCAGGTTCACGGCACTATGCCGTCCATGTTTCTGATTTTATTTTAACTGTTTTCTTTTTTATTATGGAGGAGTGAGTCTTCTTGACACTGGTATTTTTTACCTACTAGGAAGACCCAACCCTGTTGTCATTTTGTACGCGTTTTTTATGAAATAAATCATTTTCATTTTCATACTCACGTCCGTATGCCGAAATATATGACCATTATACGCATCCTCATCCAGAAAGCCTTTGAAACAGTCCTCACACTTAAACACGGAATTCTTATAATTCGCTGTCTCTTTCCTCTTCATGATCATCTCTATCTGCTCGTCAAACGTCAGATCAGTTATACTGAACAAATCTTCGTTTAACACTTCACTGGCCGGTTTTCTTCTCCTATCAATTTTAAGTTCTTTTTTCTTCTTTTTAATCTTCTTGGCTTTCTTCTTTTTTACCAGTACTTCATCGCTGGACGTGTCTGGGTCTAAGTCGAAATGTACATTGTTCATATCATTGTCACTAGTGACTTCATTTATAATTATTTCTTGTATAGGTTCTTGTGTTATTTCTTCGGTTTCATGTAAGTGTAGATCGTGGTGATTTATGTAAGTTTTGCAGACTAATGTGGATATCAGATTATGTTTTTGTCGGTTTATTGTTTCAAATTGTTGCATGGTACCCTGAAAAAAAAAACTATTATTCTTTGTAATTGACAAAGTCGGCACCGTAGACTCAGGTCAAATTTTAAGAACGTATTAAAATAACGATTTCGAATCGACAACATATATCCCCACAATCATCAGGATCCTAAATTTACTTTTTCAAAATCGATGCCAAGAATCATATTTAATATCTAGACAACAGGCATACCATTAGACTATAATTAGAGCACGACAAAAGGCAACGATAAAAATCAGACAACGCAAAAACGTCGAACAGCGTGGGTGACCTCGTGTTCAGAATAAATAATAGTACTACCTACAGTACTACGTACAGAAGGTTCACTGTTAACAAATCCCCTGTTAAAAGTTGCATTAACGAAGCGAATTGATAAGCGAATGACATAAAGCGCGAGCGCGTGCAATCCGCAGCAGCGCGCGGCAACCACTAACATACGTATCAACTTAGTGGGTAGCCGGCATATACTTGTAGCTGCGCAACGAAATCACGGAGTGAGCCGTCCCTGTCTCGGGAAAAACGCTAGGAGGTAGGGTTCGAAATTATCAAGATAATTACGCTTCTTGATAATTATCACCAGAATAAGAAATTTATTTGTTATATTGTTTCATAAAAAAATCCCGCGGCATTGTTCAAATTCAACACAATAAACAATATTTAGCTTAACAAACCAATGACACTCGAGTTCCCTCAGCTTTGCATAATCAGAACTGAATTTTTCTTGCAAGGGGAATCCCCGCGGCGTGGCACGTCACGTTGACACTTCGTGCGTTCGGATAGACGCAAGTGCGGAAATACACGTTCGAATACTTCGAATACAGAGGGCCTACCGCGAACGGCATTCGAAGTTTTCCCTCACTGTCACACTTAGGTACGAACTCATAAGTATGACAGAGATGGAAAACTTCGAATGCCTTTCGCGGTAGGCCCTCAGTTCACTTTCGCGATCGCAAATTTTTGTTATTATTAATCGATATTTATACATCTGTTATTATCGCGATAATTATCATGATAATTATCGTGCTGGAGCATTCCACGGAAAAGTCTACCGTTGTCCCATACTGAACACGAATTTTCAGATAATTGGTAAGTTTTGGAGTTTCTTTTTCTGCGCAATAGAGTGAAATTATGGTCAGAATTATAATATTCCAATTAAAATTGCGAAGATAACTTTATAGCCAGAGATATATGCGCGTTTGTACGGGACAGCTCGTGGAATGCCCCTGATAATTATCATTGGTGATAATTATCCTTTCGAACCCTGCTAGGAGGATGATGACACATGAGAGTGAGAGAACACTCACATATTGGTAGGGCAGGCCTGCCAACAGGGCCTGGCTCCGCATCGCCTTATGTCTGAAACGCGCGCAGGCCAGGAGTCTGAAGGTGCACTCCCAACACAAGCGCCGGGGCGAACCGTCTTCTACCAACTGAAAAATGATCAATTCACTAATGATTCTAATAAGGACGGGTTGCACCATCTTACGATCAATGTTAAATATGGCGTCGGCAGCTGTCATCCTATAGAAATTCGTCAAACTTTCCACAGATACAGATTTTGATGAACTGCTTATTTAACTATGCAGGTTTGGTGCAACCCTATACCTTGTCTATTTAACAGAGTTAGTACTAGAAAATAGAGAATGCACGTAATTGGTCAGTGGTAATGACGATGCACAGGCACAAGGTAGGTTTATATGCCTGTCAAAATTTAGTCAACATCTGTCGCTCGTACGGTGCGGACGCTTTCAAAACTGACAACTTCACTAAAGACACATTGAGGAGAATTGTGCATGGATGATTATGATTTATAGATGAATTAACATGACATGACAATGTCATGTTATCAATAAGTTAATTATTTGAGGTGCCTCTAACTACAAACAAAAATCACGAGAAATATAACGAATATTCCAACAAGCGGCATGTAAGCCGAGCCCGCCATCAACGTGCGATTGTTGACGCCCACTGGCAGTTTCTTGTCCCTTTCATTTTTCATAAAGTGCAACAGAGAGAACGCTTTGCTAACTCTGTTAAATAGACAGGGTATAGCTATGCTACTACTTGCTCTGTGAGTAGGTGGTGTTGTGTTCCGGGTGGTAAGTGAGGTCGCTAGGGCTCCCGAGGATGCTGTGTCAAAACAATCCATACTAATAATATTATAAATGCGAAAGTGAGTCTGTTGCTCTGTTGCTTCTTCACGATTAAACCGCTGAACCGATTGAGATGATTTGAAGATATGGAGATAGTTTGAATCCCGGGGAAGGACATAGGATAGTTTTTATCCCGGCAATCATCCCCTAAGGAGGTTAAATAGGGGCTATAAGTTTGTATGGAGCTACGAGCTACGATAAACTAGTTCCACGCGGACGGAGTCATGGGCAGAAGCTAGTGAATCATAAAATCAATAAAGGGCAACGCGCTTGTGGTTCGTCTGGAGTCACCAGAGTTAATGTCTGCCGCAACACAGTGCACAAAAATATCTGACTTAACTCTATTTATAAGGTCTATAAGAATGTTTCAGATATTTTTACTCACTTTCACTTTCTTTGTTATGTCAGATATTGACTGTATACTTCGTACTAGTTGAGTTCGCTGAATTGCATTAAAGTAGTCCATTCAAAGCAACTCTACCGCTTAAGATATAAGATTCCCATTCCAATGACAGTTTTATAAAAAGAGCCACATTAAATAATCTCCACCTGTACAGTCAGCATCGTATAATTAGTAGCAGCCAAAGTAGCCAAATATATCGTAACACATCCTTTTATTTTCAACTGACGAAAAAAACGGAGGAGGTTCTCAAGTCGACGCGTATATATATATATTTTTATGTATGACCACGCACAACTTTTTACAGAGTAGTTCGATTTTGATAATTCTTTTTTTATTGGAAAGGGTATACCCCGAAGTTGGTCCCATATAAATTTGGAACCAAAAAACCAACCCTAAGGGTAGGAAAATAGGGGATGATTGATTTTTCGTCACTTAAAACTTTGTTTTCAAAGTAAATTATACAGTAATAAAGACGTGTCCCTAAGTATTTAGCTACTTTGGCTGCGACTAACTATGTGGTGCTGACCTGTACAGTCATCACAGTCATGCATGACTACAAACTGAGTTCGTCCCGTAGGCGACCTCTGCTGATCGTTCCGAGCCGCCGGCTGGCTAAGTCACGATGGTCACTCAGCATCATGGGGCCCACCCTACAACTTGCTCCTGACTGACATAAAAAACTCAACCAGCAACAGTATATTCAAGAACAAGCTTAAATCATTGCTTATGGAACAGGCATGTTACTCAATTGACGAGTTTTGCACACTCGTAAGGATCCAGCACCGTAATGTGTGACTGTGTGTACCTAACTTAATTTAATATAATTGTGTTTTGAAAATTATGACTTGTAAAATTTACTTTTATAGTTGTTATTTTCTAAGCCGTCCGTTCTGCAGTGCGGCGTTCTTTAGTGCGGAACGGACGGCTTAGAAAATAACAACTATACCAATAAATATCTGTATTCTGTACATAGTCACTTTTCAAAGAAATGCTGGCGTAGTTGTTTCTTGGCCTATGGGACTGTATAACAACAAAAAAGTTGGTCCATCAATGTACTTACATTACAGTTTGTAAGTTCTTCATAACAAGTTTTTAAATTATAAACATCCATGTCATATAGCTTAGTGTCTGTGGACAGACAGACCCTGCAGACCTGCGAACACACCACAAAACTCATACTCATACTCATGGCCATACTCATTTATTTATAATGCACAAACACATTGAACATCAACATTTTGAAATAGTACATATTTATGTATAAAGTGAAATGTCTTTTAATAATTAGCTCTCATCAACCACAGTCATTTTGGCACTAACCCTAAGATAGGTATAGATTTTATTTTTAACGAATTTAGTCAAAACATACAATACTATAATAAATAAATAAAATATATAATTTTAATGTTTAATGTTATGGCCAAATCTAAACCGGGCATTACATTGTCCTGAAATTAGCATCCTGAATGACCTAGGAAGGTGTAGTCGCATTTAGCTAGTAAGGATCCTAAATCGAGATGCGAATACACCTTCCTGAATCAGCTTCCTAGGTCATTCAAGATGCTTAATTCAGGACAATGTAATACCCGCTTAAGGAAGGCAACAGCAGGAAGCAATAACAGGTCATTCATTTAACTGATAATACATAAATAAAGAAAAAGAAACGGAAAATAGGATACTTACAAGCATTGTTATGTGAGCCAAGATATCGAATACTAAAGATTAGTTTAGTGCACACAAGATCTCAGTCTGAGGTCGAAAGTAAGGAGAAGAGGCACTTCCGCAGAATGTTCTTCATAATGTAAGTTATATTCGTTAAATACGGCTATAATTGCCTTTATTTTCACAAACGATGATAAAGTCCAATCCAAATACATAAACATAAGTTTGATTGACCGCCATAGACTAAGTAAGTCAATTTGACAATTTTGACAGCTAAATATGAAGCTATTAAAGCAATATTTTAAGTCGTCCTTAAAATCAACGTTTTGTTATGTCTACGCAGTCTGTGCTATCATTGTCAATGTGAAAGCGCGGGTAATTTTAAATTTGTTTTGAAACTTTTACGTGATAACGAGGACGGAAGACAGTACTTGGACAGTACTTTGATGAAATAACGAAATATACATTGGTATTTGATATTACTTAAGTTAAATATTATTTAAATTGCAAAAAAAGTTAAGGTTCTAAACTTCACATAAATGTATAACGTCTCTCACAGACTAGCGCGGCCTGGCCGCGGCGGACTATAGAAAACTTGTAATTAGTTGTCAAAATTACTATGGTCCGCCACCGCAGGCCGCGCCAGTGTGATGCAGGCTTAAAAGTAAAATGCTAAAATTAAAAATCTAATATGTAGATACCTACTTTCAGCCAAAAAAATGGTCTATGACTTTTCGGTCGTTAAGATTAAAAATTTGTAGACCATCTTCTTAACTTACTGTACAAATTGCATGTGGCAGTTTTTCTTAAATAGCTCAACTATGAACTCACTGTATGATAGCAGTTAGCCACACGATAGGTGGCCAAACTAATAGAAAGTGCACTCTAATCAGAGTTTTTCCTCCGGGTCTGTACTTTAAACTGTCTATGTCCTTCACCGGGTCTCAAACTATCTCCGTACCAAATTTCATCCCAATCGGTTCAGCGGTTTAAGCGTGAAAAGGAAAAACACAGAAATAAAGAGAGCGGGGGGGGGGGGGGGGCGAAATAGCCACTCTGACGCATAAAACCGCGCGGGCTGTGCGAGGCAGCTCTGCGGAGCGGTGTGTGTGGTAATAGTCTTGCTAATATCCGTCGACGTAAACTGCCCCTTTTCAGCCTCCCCAGCTCTGGTACTAGATATATTTCTAACTCACTTCTTCATCGCGCTCCGCGGCTTATAAATAATATTCTGGACCAGGATGATTCTCTGGACCTCTTCTCAACTCCGGAGCCGAGATTCTTAGCCACAGCCGGGCGCTACCTGGAGGCTATTGTGGCCCCAACCACCATATGTAACGTATAATTACTTCACTTTGTTATTCTAATTGTTACTCAAAATTTAATGTATTTATATTTCTATGTCATGTCTAGTATGTTACTGTTAATGACATTAAGTTAATTAATAAATAAATTAAATATGCTAACCACGCTCGCGCATATTGTCGGTTTGTTTTCCTCGCAAACTGCTCCGCTGCCTCGCACAGCTCTGGTGGACGCTCGCCCTTAAGTCCCTTAACACATTCACTGTCAACAATTTCGTAGCGCTACGCTCGTGGCCGATAACATGTTAACTATCGCTTGTAGCGGAAAGCGCCTAAGAGCAGAGCAGCCGCGTAGCGGGCCCCCGGCAGTAATTAACAGTGTTAAGCACCGGTGTGGTTGTTGTGATTAATTGCTGCATCTGTTATGCGCTTTATGACATTATTTCATTCAAGGTTCCTAATTTAGTGTGCTGGTTTACGACCACTTAGATGAGTTGGTAATCAAGGATATTTACTTATTCATTTTTCTATATGACTATTATTTAAAAGAAGTGGCAGTGGTCCCCGCCCACGTACCTTGCAGGTAGAACCTATGGCCGTTGGGGCGGAAAAGCTCTAGTGGTGACCACGGACCGGAAGGCGCGGCTTGGATAGGCCCCCCACAAGGTGGACTGATGACCTGGTAAAGGTCGCGGGAGTCCGCTGGATGCGGGTGGCGCAGTACCAGTCACTCTGTCACTCTTCGGGAGAGGCCTATGTACAGCAGTGGACGTCTTTCAACTTATATGATGATGATGGTTGTTTAAAAAAAATGCATACGGCTCAGTTAAGGTATTTTTAGGGCCTGTAGAAATGGTTTTGAGTATCTTTAATTGATGAAACCTTGTCCTGTATGGTTATTGCTGATTGACGCTATTTGACTGCCGTTGAATGTATCTTGTTGCATTTACGAGAGTTCCGCACAACCAAGATGTAGGTAACGTAAACATCCCAGTGCTGGACACCGGCCCAGAACGTGAAACTTTCAATCTTAATTGATAACAATAGAGGTGAACAGTAGGCGTCAACAATTAGGTATTGAGGTGTCAAACATACGATACGCACGCGCACGTATGTCTTATGCATCACATCGTTTTGGAAATAAAATGGTATTAGATTAGTGAAACAACATGTTTATTAAAACGGTTATATTTATTCAATTAGATTAGACTTATTCATATCCTTTAAAATTACATTTATAGCATACATAGGTGCCTACAATGCCTACCTACTATTTTACAAGAATGAGACACTCTAGCGCATTAAAAAAAATGGACTTAGCGTTATCCTCGTGGCGCCCACCATACAACACAAAATGACATTGAAATTTGAATCAAACTAATAAAAGAAATAGAGTTGAATTTCTTTTGTTTCAAGAGAAGACCAAAACAAAACAAATGCAACTCTATTTCAACCCAAAATTGTTTAAATTCCTTTAAGAGAATATTTCCTTCCAGTAGGCCCATGGGCGCTAGGAGGTTAAATAAACTAAATTGGGTTCTCCCTTGTTAGATCTAACGATTTTAGCCCTAAATGCTTCATGTGACCTAATGTTTTATTAGAAAAAATGCATTTTTTTCTTAAATATTAAAACTATTATTGCATAACAAACCTAACCGAACCTAATGGCTTCTATTTGATGATATTCAAAGATAACACGAAAACTTACTGTTTCGAAGAAAAATGTATTAAGTAGGTAGGTCTAGAGAAACATTACCCATTAGGGCAAAAGTTAGTAGGTCAAATACACAGGACCCCACTAAATTGGGCTGAATATTTTCAGTAGGTACCCTTATGTACCTAATAACTAAATTTGATATTTTAAATCGTCCAACATGATTTTCAAGCCTTAATGGCAGTTACTTACCTAATTGAAATTATATCGTATTTTTTTTTTATTGACATAAATATGTCAATATTAGGTATTTAGAGAAAATTATTAAAACTAAATATATACCTAATGGATTTTTTAAAACGAATTTACTAAATTAGAACCAACTTAGCATAAATATAAGTACAATGTACATACTTAATTATAAAACTGAATCACATTCTAAAACGTGTCCTTCTGTGGCAAGCAGGGATTGTAACCGGTTTTTTTCAAAAACCTCGAAATAACCACATATCTCGAACTATTTTATGCTTCATGTGTAGGACTCAGTTGTGTTTTGAGGTAACAAGTGCGTATTATTAGATTGCCCAATTAGAAAATGAAATATTTAACACAGAACGAAAAAAACCGGTTACAGTTCCCATACAAAAAATAACCGGTTACAATCCCTAGTGGCAATTAAGGCATCGAAGATGCTGGCAGCATCTCCTCGTTGGATCGCAATGCTTTTGCTTTTTTAGGAGACGATCAAAAAATCAAACAAGCCCCAGGGTAAGCACAGACATCACGGATTTCCTCTTGCTATAGAATCTTGACAGACCTTTCATGCTTCATCCACTTCATGGCATAATCCATACATGCTCATCGGTTTGGGATACCTACTCCTGACCTGACCTTTTTTTATGATTTCGCCGATTTGGTCGGAAAATGTTTGTCGAGGTCCTCCTCTGCCACTGTACCTACCATTCACTTTTCCCTCATACACTCTCTTTGTTAATCTTCTTTCATCCCTCATCTCGACATAAGTACGCAAACCATCTTAGCATGCCCTTCTAAATGTTTGTCACTAAGTAGGTACCTACATCTTCAGTTACTCTGGGTAAAAGCAATGCTAGAATTTAATCCAAAGAGTACTATGAATATATAGAGATAGAGACGTCAGTCAAGATTTTGCATGCCGCGCGTCATCTAGTTTTAACCGACTTCAACAGCCCAAGAGTTAGCTCTAGTAAGTTCATATGTGTGCGTCGAGTGTACGCATGTGTGCGTGAACGGAAATACTCACACACGCATATACACTACTTTACCTGTACATGCATACATATTGATATACAATATCGAAACCTGCAAACTCAAAGGGCGTAACCGACATTACAGCAACAGGCTGTTACGCCCTTTGAGTCTGCAGGTATCGATATGCCAATTCCTGCTTAACGAATAAATTTAAAATAATAAAGGCAATTTCTGAGTTCTAATATATTTTATTCGAGGAATCACAGTCAATTACGAACATGAAACAGTTATTCAAGCAGTAGGTTACATCAGTTTGGTATCTTATTACGAGTTTGGTATAATATTACTGACTTACAATCGTCAATAACCAAATCAAGGTACACATGAGAAAACAGCAGGTCCAAGCGATCAGCGCACTCGTAGCACACGATAATAAACGATAAATAATAATTAAAGACAATTATGAAACCATTTTCAATGTAATGGTGACAGTCTGACAATGACGTGAATGACGGAAGTTTGGGCATAGACTATATTGAATTAAGTTTGGATGGTTTACGTTCCATTTCACGTAAAAAGCTCGAACCGTAAATTCAATGTTCTGTTTTAATAATAAAGTATATGTAAATAGTAAGTTTTATTAGCCGAAGCAATTGTATAACGAATATTCTAACGTGGAAATGTAGTCTTAGTTACAATCAAACTACGTAAAATGGAATTTGTCTTAATGCCATACTTAGGCAGGCCTGTTTCCGCTTCCGCTTTGGACTGCCACCTGCAGACGATGAAACAGAACTACGATAGGGCTCCTCAAACACGCCGCTATTTTGACGTATAAACGTCAAAATAGGCTTTATAAGGCACTGCAAACACCGTGATTAAGATACCAAACTGGTGTAACCTACTGCTTGAATAACTGTTTCATGTTCGTAATTGACTGTGATTCCTCGAATAAAATATATTAGAACTCAGAAATTGCCTTTATTATTTTAAATTTATTCGTTAAGCAGGAATTGGCATATCGATACCTGCAGACTCAAAGGGCGTAACAGCCTGTTGCTGTAATGTCGGTTACGCCCTTTGAGTTTGCAGGTTTCGATATTGTATATCAATATGTATGCATGTACAGGTAAAGTGTATATGCGTGTGTGAGTATTTCCGTTCACGCACACATGCGTACACTCGACGCACACATATGAACTTACTAGAGCTAACTCTTGGGCTGTTGAAGTCGGTTAAAACTAGATGACGCGCGGCATGCAAAATCTTGACTGACGTCTCTATCTCTATATATTCATAGTACTCTTTGAATTTAATCAGCTTGTGCGAAATTACGAAGACTTTACGGGTAGGTACAATGGATACTAGCCGAGGATATACACTACCGGTCAAAAGTTTAAGTTCACTCTTTGTTTTAGGTACAAATGAGTACTTTTGGACAATAATTTTTTGTAGTTCGGAAGCCGAAATTTGTTTCCAACTGATCCGTTATTGTTTCCAGAGATTTGATTAATTAGTCAGACACAATTCACGTACATTTCTAAACAACGCATTCTCTAAAATCTTATAGGAATGACGGCAAAGGCTGGGCCATATATGGGCTTGCCACTTAAAACGTACAATGATCAGATACAATGTTGGTTTTTAGGGAATCAGTTGTTTAGAAATCTACGTAAATTGTGTCTGACTAATCAAACACATCTCCGTAAACAATAACGAATCAGTTGGAAACAATTTTCGACATCTGAACTGCAAAACATTATCGCACAAAAGTACAAATTTGTACCAAAAACAAAGGGGGAACTTAAACTTTTGACCGGTACTGTACATACATATTACATACATACATACATACAATCACGCCTTTATCCCTAAAAGGGGTAAGCAGAGCACATGAAACTTGTGTTCCAGTGCCACTTTTAGCATAAATGTGGGTATAAAAGATCGACAAAATGTGATGTTGCAGTGATAGGTTGCTAGTCCATCGCCCACAACACACTTCAACCCTGTTCCCCTAGTCGACTCTTACGACACCCACGCTGTCGCGAAGCCACTTCTGGTCACTCTCATGGCCGCGAATGAGAACCTATAGCACTTAAGCTAAGACCCGTATTAGCATATATGCAACTATAAACATACCCTTACAACTTGCGGAATCCTTTATATATCTGACATAGGGGCTGCCGCCTCGTGCGTGCCAGCTCCCTATGACGTGTGGGGACTTTCGTCCCCAAGAATGTCCTCCAACCTCCCCTTCTAGACATCCCTTACCACCATTGATACTGTCCCAATTCACACGCTATTGTTCCAGTTACCCGGGTGCACCCTTGACTGATGATGATATGGCCTGAAGCCGAGACTACCGAACTACCCTGTTGTTACACTTGTAACTAATCCTCTAACACTAAAGAACTCCACAACTAAGAACTGTGATGTGTGTCCTACAGGTCACGTACATGCGCGACCTGTAGGAAAACCGTATTCATCTACATGATATACCAATACGCCTCCCAAAGAGAATGAGATCTGTGGACGCACATAAATACATCGCATCATAAACAATCATCGTCCGATCTGTGAAAGCACATGAACACACGTGTAAATGATACCCAATCGTTACAATATCATAGGACGCATCGAAAGTGATTATGGAAAGAGCTCACCCTGGTTTTCCTCCAAATCAACCACTACAAACCGCACTTAACTGTTCGTTCCCAATATAGCCGTTCGGAACTCTGACAGCCCGCCTACCCGTCAACCTTGTTATAAAAAATGATTCCTTGTAGGTGTTGCTACATAAGATAAATCGGCTGTTTGAGACATAATTATAAACACCAATGTAAATACTATCGTGAATCATGACCATTCACGACACTCCCGGCCCCCCAGAAAACTGGCGATCATATATCCAATAGAGATTATCATCTTTCACAGCTTTATTTAACTCTTCCTCAGATCTTTGAAATAACCGTTCTTTTCCCATTGCAAATATTGACAAGCTCTGAATCCTATCGATCGCCTTGATTGGGCCCAGTAATCCACATAGTTTCTGATAGCTGTAACGTCTGATAAGTTCATCTTGACGCACTTTTCTAAATCAGTTCCAAGCTCTTCGTGGGGCCTGAGTAGCCAACTGCGAGGTCCTCTATTCTTGAGATTTTGACCAACCAAGCTTCATCGTGTCTTGGCGTTCCATGTCGTAATAAACAATCAATCATAATATGTCCTATATATATCGTAAAACCATATTATAGATTTGCTAGTGTATGAAAATACTTCTATACATTGTGCATTGCTGATTCATGTATGTACATACTTTTAGGTTACCGCAATAGGATTTGCTTTGCCTTGCTAGATTGAAACGAATATCTGGCCAGATTTTATTATCATCTTTATACTTGTTTCCTTTTTCCATGGAATGGAACCCTCCCCCGCGGGCAAAATTGCTTACGTTATTAAACGAATGCACGAAGCATTACCACAACTAATGTTAATTTATCTGTTAATCTATTGATTTCCCTGATTCCTCCTCGACCTACTATAAATATTTAAAAATTATTCTGCGCGGGTCAGTGTGATTTTTTTTTTTTTTTTTTTTTTTTTAAAGCGTTTTTTTCTTGTCTATACAATACGAATACACTCCACTGATCACCTAAAAAAATAACATAGGATAGAACATGAAGCTTGAAAGTAGAGGCAAACAACGGGCTGCCCTATGGCTTGACGTTGTTTTTTCTTTTCTTTTCCTAAGACCTGGTTATTATTATTTATTATATAATACCGAAAATTAATTGAATTCTTAAATAAAATGTGTTCCACCACAAACTAAGTTTGACGGTGGAGTGAGCACTCAGTCTCAATATAAATTAAATGAATTATGTCTCATACTTGATATAAAACCTCTTTTACTAAGACTATATTTAAAAAAATACTTTTGTAAAATAGTTTTTGATTTATTTCATACGACGTATACCTCGATAACTGAAATAACGTTAATTCATTACCTCGTATAACTCGTACTTTATTGTTGATTCATTTTCGTCTTGTTTCATCATTCTTGGCTAAATGACCTCATGTTACTTCCAAAGTACACAAAACAAATATACAGTTTATTTTAATTTTTATAAATGTTTTTTTTTGTTTTTTAATAAAATGTTGTTTTTGATTGAAGGATTATGTATGCCTTTATGTACTGTTAATAGAAACGTGCTTAATTATTTCTGTTTACTAACTTTTTTATTATACATTTAATAATCGCACCTCTCTGTAACGGAAATAATCTCTTATCTCACCTGTATTAATGGAACCCTCTGTAAATGAGACAGATATTAATACACTTGGATATCTGAGACACTTGTTAAGTGGAATACTTCTTTAAGCGAGACACATCTGCCGGTCCCTTGAAGTCCCAGTTATGTCAAAGTTTAACTGTACACATTTGGCTATATCTGCACAGATCTTGCCTATTTTTACGCGCAGTTGTATACGTTTTAATTCAACAATGAAAGTAGTATGCTACGGTGATTTTCGACTCCAATGCTCCACTATCAGTGGTCAAGTCAAGCATTTACCGACCGTGAGAAATATTTTTCTCAGCCTCAAATCTGATCTTTAACAGCCCATTTTATTCTGAGCGTAAATCCAAAATTGGCTGAGCATTGCCAAAATAACCTGTATTGTTGTGGCACTATTGAAATTGCTCAATTGTGCTCGAGTCTGAGGACCACCAAAAATAATTCTGAACACCATGGAAACTGTTCTGATGACCGCTAAACCAAGACCTCTGAGTCCTACGAAAACTGTTCTGAGGACTGTTCAGCTAAACCTAGGCCTCTGAGCCCTACGAAAACTGCTCTGAGGACTGCTTACCTAGGCCTCTGAGCCCAACGAAAACTGTTCTGAGGACCACTAAATCCAGACTTCTGAGCGTCGCGAAACTGTTCTGACGATCGTGAAGCTGTTTTGAGCACTGCCAAACCAGTATTTTGAGCACTCCTAAAGTGTAATAATGATATGTTGGCTTTGAAGGATACCAAAACTCATAATTTTTGGTTGAGTTTTAAATAAAGACTTTGTTTCTGAGCTGAAAGCATGAAAATCATCATTTTCAACTATTGCTTGTATTCTTCCTATTATTTACGTCTTCCACGAGCCACCGAGAGCGCCATATAGTATGACGGGTGTCCTTCAACATGTGATTATCCAATAAGATTTTAGGCTTTGCGATATTGCGTATCTCAATCCTCGCACACGGTCAATATGCGCCATTACATTAGTTCTTATGACCGTGCGACGTTTTATCATGCCTCCTCCCATAGTGTATCGGTTATTAATGATGTTAAACTTGTTCAAATATTCGCTACCCCTCAACCGCTTAAACTCTTTAGTAATCATGCACTGTGTCTGTCACATCAGTATAAATGACTAAATAAAATATATATGTGAATTATTTCCTGGACTACAGAGATACCAGTTTACGCTATAAAATTTATTTCTGCTATTAACTTTAGTGTCACTTGCAGCAGTTCATATTTCATTAGTTATCGATGGATAGTATCTGTATGAATCTCAGTTTATATACATTGATGTGACGTGCTGCAGTCCAAAATGTTTGCGACATCTAGCGCAACGTTCAGGTCTTTGTACTAGGTATATGGAAAATTAATTGTGAGCGTTGGATCAGATTGGTCCTTATAGTGCTTTTCCGAACCTTTCAGATTTAATTAACCTTGGTTTATCAATGTACGTAGAGATTCTTCTCTCTTCTCCTTATAAGTACTGTATTCATTCCGGAATTGGTCATATAGTGTGATGCCCACTCGCTAACACAGTAGGTTAATATTTTAAATTACATTGAATTATCGGTCACCATCAGTATAAGTGACTTCCGTTTAAATTTTATACTAATTGTATTAGTTTCGCTTTCCTTTCCTTCCCTTTTAACATCTATGTAAGGTCGGGTCTCTTAGTCAGTTTGCGACAGCGCGATCGATTATGAGTTGTCTTTTCTTCGACCAGGTTCTTCACATTACATTTTTTCTAATATTGGACTACCACGTGGATTTTGGTATACCTCTTCCTCTGGAATGTTTGGGAAGGCGAAGTGCAATGTTATTGATATTATTATGGTTTTTTCCTCCTTTTTGAGTGTGTCCGAACCATCGCAGTCTTTGATTGAAGCTACTTTAAAAACTTCCGTGAACGTTAAGTTATGTTATTAATGTCATTATCCTTGCCGTGCACACATGATATCTGTTCTGAGTTATCATCCAGGAGCCAAAAAAATTTCACTAGTTTTTCTGCAGTTTCTAAGATTGGAAGAACAGTCGTTGCTATAATCAATAATCAAATGCGATGATTTTGATGTCGGTTTTAAAGAAATCCATGATGCTGTTTAAATTAAGGTTGAGGATGGAAGCTTCATGCACCGGGACACCGATTTCAAACCCTTTACCTTTACCATCGGGTTTTAATGCTTCTTCATTTTGTTCAATACTCTTTCATTGTCTGTCCACAAGATTTTCAACATTTTCCTTCCTATATAGCCACATTTGAAATGCATTCAGTTTTTTAATTGTCAATTTATTTAAAGTCCAAGCCTCTGCATAATACACAAGGATTGACAATACATAGCATTTAACTAATCTCCATCTCAGTTTTAGATTTATATCCTTATGTGTGTATAGTTTTTGCATTTTCAATACTGTTTTTAATACTTAACCATGTAATTTTTGTTATGGCTGATATACCAACACTGGTACCCTGGTACCTAGATATTGTTGCCTTAGTACTGCCTCGTGAGATATCACAAGCGATATGATTGAACGCCTTCTCAAAATCTATAAAACTAATGAATTATGTTTGAGTATCATTTAAAGAACATCTCTAGGAATGATGGAATAATGTTTCTTGATTTAATTCTAGCTCGTAGTTGTCCATAAAAGAATTATGTACCAACTCGTAAGGTACAACAAATGATACAATTCATCAATATTAACGCGTGAATTTGTTTGATCCTTGCATACAGTCGGCGTCAGCTTATCCTACGAGCAGGTATATTCATATCGAAAGGCTAGTTCGCCATATGATGCTTATGTATGACGTGTAGTAACATGGGGACAGTCAGGTACTTAGTTACTTAAGTTCATGTTTAATGCCGTTGTTGATCGTGTTTTGTATTTTAGAAATGAAGTCCCAAACTTGAACTCCTTTCTGTTATTCATCGCGGTCTGCTGACATTCTTCTGATGAAGAAAGCGTGATGTTTCGTAAGTTTAGCTACTTGAGGTAACACTGAAAACTAGTGGTCAGTTCCAGCTCCAAGGCTATTTGTCTGCGGATGTCCAGGTTTGAGTCTTCTGAGCTGTTGTCAGGATATTACTAAGTGTTTCTAACTATCAGGTGCCCGAATAGCCATGTTTTTAGACATACAAATTGCTTTGCAAGTGTCAGATGCAGAATCACCTAGGCTCTATGATTTGCCTCTCAGAGAGGCGTTAGACTCATCGGCCTCCACATCGTGTATTGACTGTGTGAACTGTGTCTGATAAACCTGATTGATAATGAACATTATACATTTACACTAATGCTTTTTAAAACTAAAACATGGCCCACTAAACATAACTACCAATAACACCATTGTGCCTCAGGTAAACGCATCCCGATTCCTTGAATACTAGCTCAATAGCGACAGCCATCTCGGTTTATCACGCCTATATTTGCTCCCAAATACGATATGGGATCGTACTATGGGCAAGTTGCTCCGAAGCAAATAGAGTATTCATTGCCCAAAAGAAATGCCTCAGAGCAATCTGGGGTCTGAGAAATGTAGACTCATGGAGACAAATCTTTATAAAAAATAAGTTTATGACAGCGCCTAGTATATATATTTTTGAAACTGCCAAATTAGTAAAGTCCAATATGTCACTATTCAAATTAAATGACAACTCTTACCGTAGAGCAGTTACGCATACGGCCTTGTCTATGCCAGCTCCAAGACTAGAAATTTACCGCAAAAACTGCTACTACATAGCTTGCTTAATTTATAACTCCATACCGAAAGAAATTACGGACATGTTTTACAATAGTTTCTGTAGGAAATTGAGCACCTGATTGACCGAAAATTGCTTTTATTCGGTCCAAGATTTCCTTAAAACAACAAATTGTAGGTATACTAAGTACGCACAGTAAATGTTAAGTAAAATTAGTTTTGATAGTACCTATTAATATAATACTATGACAATGGAATTATTTTAGTCATTATTATACTGGACTTTGTTAATATGTTGAATATTATTGAATTGTAAATGTTGTAATGTATGTGACGATTTTCTTTAAATATTTGCACGCCATCAGCCGGCAGAATTGTGCTGGACTATAAAATTGAAATGTAACACTTATAATTAAGGGCATTTATTTGTGTGTTTATCACGAATGTTTGTTCCTGAGTTATGGATGTCATATATGTATATAAGTATCTATATGTATGTATCTATTATATATATCATCGCCAAGTACCCACAACACAAGCCTTATTGAGCTTACCGTGGGCCTAGGTTGATTTGTGTAAGATTGTCCCGTAATATTTATTATTTATTTATTATAATGACCATGATTCAAGCAAATAAACGCTCTATCTCTCTTTCTATCTATTGACTTCATGATCGATTCAGGGTCTCATCAGGTCATCATATATTGACTACTCGTATGTATGTGACAAGCTATCCGCCGCGTGCTACGCACTGTCTAGACTCGCACTTATATTGTCTCTCAGTAAATTGAATCTATTTGATTCTAATTTAAGGGGTAAATCTTCGCGCCGGTGTATGGCAAAGGTTCGCACGGCACTGCCTTTTTTACAAGAAACTTTAGGAACTTAAGTATAGTTTACTGACCATTTGTGCTACACTGTAAATGAGGTTCTTCAGAATGATCATTGTCCCCAGCACATTCCAAAAATTGTAAATTCTTTATATTTAGACATGTAAATGAGATGTACAATTTTCAATAAATAATCTAAAATCTAACATTTAAGAGTCCAATTACGAAATATTTAAAACAATCATAATTACAAATCTTTGTTTAACCATAACACTTGATTATACTCAAATCTGAAGTCTAAACGTATTCTATCTACGAGCCGAACCTTTCGGTTGCACCTACAAAACGTATTCGTGATTCGCGAGATTCACTTAACGAAGTCACGTGAGTTATCTGACTATTTACTTTCAAGTCACAAATGAATTTACTTATACAAGAATTCTGGACACTACTGTGTAAGTCATGGTTTATAGCTAAAGGATTAAAAGAAACTAAGCACCAAAGCTTTCATACCCATTTTTATTCTGATTCAGAGCATAGTATCGGAGTCAACAAAGCTAACTGTTTACGATTTCTAGGTGTACATCTTGTTGTATTTACTAACTTGTTGTAGCTATGGTTACGCATGTACGATATATTCATGATTAAATTGTAAGTAATGTTACTATTATATTTATCGTTGTGTATGGAAAGCATTTAAATGATTAATACCTGCTGATTATGGTCAATATTGCAATTGACAATATTGTCAACGTATCACGTAGGTATCCGATGAATCTTCATTGGTTTATATTTCAAGACTCCACTTGATTTATTGAGTGACATTGTTTTCGTAGAAATCCATTTTAACAGAAGAAAGTGGAGAAAAATAAATCTAAAGTCAACCCTATTTTTTCACTTGTAACCAGTTTACTGCTCCATTTTTTATCAGAAAGAGATGAAATTTAATAATCTTCTTCATAAAGTAATGAACTATAACTTAATTTTCTTACTTTCTTAAATTTCGTCTCGTTTCTAAAATATTCCGAAAAACATGATATCCGCGCTTTCGAACACGCACTTCCATCTCGCTCACGCTCACGCTCAGTGAGAGGGAGAGAAGACCATGAACGTGCGGGGCCTTAAGACAGGATTTTAATAATGTTAATCTCTTTCTCGTGGATGGTTTTAAAAATCTGTAGATTAACTTTATGAACAGTTATCTGTTTTTGAGTAAATCATGCACATGCTACATTTAATATTGGTTTAGCAGGAAGTTGGGGCAAATAAAGTGTTAAACAGATGAAGACTGGCTTAGATCCCAGCATGCTCCACCATGTCGCGAAGCCACTTCTGGTCACTCTCATGGCCGCGAATGAGAACCTATAGCACTTAAGCTAAGACCCGTATTAGCATATATGCAACTATAAACATACCCTTACAACTTGCGGAATCCTTTATATATCTGACATAGGGGCTGCCGCCTCGTGCGTGCCAGCTCCCTATGACGTGTGGGGACTTTCGTCCCCAAGAATGTCCTCCAACCTCCCCTTCTAGACATCCCTTACCACCATTGATACTGTCCCAATTCACACGCTATTGTTCCAGTTACCCGGGTGCACCCTTGACTGATGATGATATGGCCTGAAGCCGAGACTACCGAACTACCCTGTTGTTACACTTGTAACTAATCCTCTAACACTAAAGAACTCCACAACTAAGAACTGTGATGTGTGTCCTACAGGTCACGTACATGCGCGACCTGTAGGAAAACCGTATTCATCTACATGATATACCAATACGCCTCCCAAAGAGAATGAGATCTGTGGACGCACATAAATACATCGCATCATAAACAATCATCGTCCGATCTGTGAAAGCACATGAACACACGTGTAAATGATACCCAATCGTTACAATATCATAGGACGCATCGAAAGTGATTATGGAAAGAGCTCACCCTGGTTTTCCTCCAAATCAACCACTACAAACCGCACTTAACTGTTCGTTCCCAATATAGCCGTTCGGAACTCTGACAGCCCGCCTACCCGTCAACCTTGTTATAAAAAATGATTCCTTGTAGGTGTTGCTACATAAGATAAATCGGCTGTTTGAGACATAATTATAAACACCAATGTAAATACTATCGTGAATCATGACCATTCACGACACACGCGCCACGGGACGAAAGGGGGTGGTGCTATTCTAACCCGACACCACACGGGATCCGAGTTCCGGATATATTATTACTTAATAGTTATAAATAGGTACTTAAATACATTAAACAAATTAAACAAATATTTACCCTACTGGGATTCAAACCCAGGACTTTTGCGGGATTGGAATCTTCAATCCCGCAAATACCGGGATTGAAATTATCGCGTGGGTTGCATTCCCTACGCACCACGCACTGGGCGGGGCGCAGGGCGCAGCAGACCGGGAGTGCGTATACACGGGATCGCTCCGATGTGCACACACTCGGCCCGTGTTCCATCATAATATGTAACGTCAGTGCCGTAAACTTTGTTATAAACAACCACACCTGCTCTCTTAACGTCCGCCAACGCCTCAAGCAGGCAAGCACAGTGCATAGGGTTACTGAAGAAGTAAAAGTACAAAAGACGGACGCCTGCGCGTTTGAGGTTGGTGGCGAAGTCAAGCGGTAAATGGGTTATTCTGTTTTGGTGTAGGGCTAACGCAAACAATTTGTGGTTGTTTACGAACATTTGGTCAGATATTAATTTTATTTTATTATTATTTAAATATAATTCTGTCAACTGATTTAACGAATTGAATGCGTCAGGATGCACGTATTCAATATGATTTCCATTTAAATATATCCTTTGTAAGTTATTACAAGCTGAAAATGTTTCCGCGCTGCTAATTCCATTGATTAGGTTGTGTTGCAAGTATAACACAGTCAAGTTGGGGCACGAGTGATCTGTGAAAACGGGCAACTGGCGCAACTTGTTTCCAGTCAGCTCGATTACTTTTAATCCAGTTACTGAGCGGAATATCTCCGGATCAATGCTTACTATGTCGTTCCTATCTAAGTATATATTCTTCACGCTGGTAAGACCGTCTAAGTCATTGGGATTTACGTTACTATAATTACAACCGCCAAGCCATAATTGGGTAGCATTTATATCCGTCGGGTATCGACGGACTCGGTCAGCTGTGTGGTACGGCTTGCACCGCTCTGTGGTGACGTGATCGGCGCGCGCGCCGGCCGCCAGGAACGCAGCCAGCAGCAGTGCAGACGCCGGCCCTGTAACCGAGAGAGCCAAACATACAGTCTGCTGACTGTGACAGAAGTGCGGTTACTATTTTTTTTTATTATTTTATTACTAAACGAAGGGACAAGAAACTTAATAATAAATAATAAATAAAGGTCTTTATTGACAGGCAATAAACCCATAAATCAAAAATTGCATAAAAAGTAAACAGTAAAAGTAAAATAAAACCTTAAATTTTTATAATAACCTAATTATGTTTAGGCAGTCACAACCGAAAAGACCTACTTCCTGTTCCTTTCGTGATGCACGGAAATCCAACGTTTGTAGATCGGATTACTCAGATACCCGGACAGCTCACGGAGGATACCGTTGTCCGACGTTCGGATGTGGCTCCAGAAGGAAGCTATGCGGGAGCGTATGATGGCAAAGAAGTCCGGCACTTTAGCCTCGGCAAACATGCTCGATGCGCTGCCGTATCTTGGCAGTTTCATTAGAATACGGTATGCATCATTATACTGCACTCTAATTTTGCTCATCGCGCGTTTCGTGAATCTGCTCCAGAGTTGACATGTATAGAAACATAGACAATATGCCCTAAACGATGTCACCTTCACTTCATCACTACAACGCGCGACCCTGCGAGCGAGCATGTTGCACCACACGGCCAACGCCCTGCGCTCCCGTTCAATGTCGTCGTCATCAACAAGACCCTCCGTAAGTATGTGTCAAAGGTATCTGAATCTTTCCACCCTTTCCACCTGCGCTCCGTCCAAATATACTGGCGGGACTCTGGCCGGACCCCTTCCAGCCTTAAATACCAACAATTTGGTTTTGCCAACGTTATACTGCAACCCATGGTTACGAGCATATTGCTCGCAAATGGACAGCAGCTTTCTGAGGCCTCTGATAGATGGGCTGAGAAGAACCATGTCATCGACGTAACTAAAATTATTAGTGCATGTAGTACCAATGTGGCAGCCCACTCTGGATCTTCTCAACTCTACAATCAGGTCGTTAATGTAGAGACTGAAGAGGTCCGGCGAGGTCAGCCCTCCTTGGCGAACTCCACACTCTAATCTAAATTCATTAGAGGCTGTGTCACCCCATCTCACACAGTTGGACTGGTTTTCATACCAGTACCTCAACATATTCACGATTTTTGAGGGTACATTACTTGCAACGAGTTTTTCCCATAGCAACTTCAAGTTAACTAGGTCAAAAGCTCGACTGAGGTCCAGGAAACATGCGTACACCGATGAGTCCCGAGCCACGTAGTAGTTTACTGTACTTTAAAGGCTAAAAATCGCTGAATCTGTTGAGAGACCAGGACGAAAACCAAACTGCGCATCGTCAATACTGATACTGCGCTGCAGATCCGGGTGAATTAACCTCTCCAGTATTTTCCTGAGAATTGTACCTAAGGAAATTGGTCTGTAATTCTTAATACTAGAAAGATCCCCGGTTTTATTTTTAGGAACTGGAACTACCACAGTCTTTATTAATTTATTTGGTAAGTAACTAAGATTAATGCACCTATTATACAACTTGGCCAATAAGGTAAATAAATGGTCACCGGCGTAAAATATATGCTCCACACTCAGCCCGTCAAAGCCCGGAGACTTACCCCGTTTCATGGCCCTAACAATGTTAGCCACTTTTTCAGGCGTGAAGTGGGAGCGGTCTGCTTTGTCTGAGGGCGAGCCGTAAGTCACGGAAGGATCGCCACGTGCGGCACATGCCGGGAGCGGTTCAACACTGAAGTGATGCGAGAACAATTCGGCAATTTCTTTTGTATTGTGAACGCCTTCGATGCTGACAGGAACACTTGTCTTGGGATTAAGTTTTTTGGTATCCTTCCAAAACTTACCAAAGTTCCTGTCAGCTCGATGGCTAGCTAGTATATTCATACGTATTGTGTCTTCGTTGTTCTGGCACCACCTCAGTTTGTTTATAAAAGCTTTACGGCTGTGAACCATTTTCTCGAATGACTCCCCAGCACACGGTCTGCCGCACGCATCTCACGTACGAGTATCTTTAGAAAACTGACTTTATGTCTATCACAATATATCTATCACTATAGACATCCTTTATTGGTGATGAGGTATTACAAGTCATTAATACAAAAATAAAAAAAAGAAGTAGTCCTGACTGATTGACGGACTGACTGACTGACTCTTCAATGCACAGCCCAAACTATAATAATGTTAGAGAGTGTATTTGCAAAGTAGGTTACTTTTATAACGTAGGCTAGGGATAAGAAAGGATTTTTCGAAATTCCACCCCTAAAGGGGTTAAATAGTGGTCCAAATTTGTAGGAGGGAATTTTTTTTATGCTAGTCTTAATACTTTATAGAAAAACTAGCAACCCGCTCCGGCTTTGCACGGGTTCATATGTATAATGCATGCATGTATTATACGTATAAACCTTCCTCTTGAACCACTCTATCTATTTTAAAAAACTGCATCAAAATCCGTTGCGTAGTTTTAAAGATCTATGCATAATACATAGAGACAGACAGACAGACAGCGGGAAGCGACTTTGTTTTATAGTTTATACTATGTAGTGATTACTTATTAGAATACAAATAAAGTACTTTTAACGTTTTTGAAAATTCCGCCCTTAAGGGGGTTAAAAAGGGGTGCAAGGTTTGTATAGCGAACCCCACGAGGGGGAAAAGGGGGTTCATAGTTTAAAGGATGATTCACGCTAGAACGGGCCGTGTCCGGCCCGGGCCGTTTTCTCAGAAAAACGACGGCGTTTTTTCGCGGCCGAGCCATACCTAAGCCCGGCCGAGCCACGGGCGAGGCTCGGAAGCGCCTCGGTGTAGGTACGGCCCGGACGTGGCTCGGCCGGGCTTGGGTATAGCTCGGCCGCGCAAAAACGCCGTCGTTTTTCTGAGAAAACGGCCCGGGCCGGACACGGCCCGTTCTAGCGTGAGTCATCCTTAAATGGAGAGCAAGAAAATTTTAAAGTAAGAGATTTGTAACTTCGGTCTTATCCTGTATTTTAAAAGAGTTCAGAGTTTTTTTCAAATTCATCCCCTAAGAGTGTTAAAAGGGGATTTAAAGATTGTGTAGAGAGCAAGACATTTTTAAACTATGAGATTTGTAACTTGGGTTTTAGACTGTTTGTTTAAAAACTAGAAAATGTTTTCAACGTTTTTTTTTAATTTATCCCCTTAGGAGGTTAAAAGAGGGTTCAAAGTTTGTATCGAGCGCAATCATCTTTCTAAGTCGATACAGAATTCTACGCGGACAAAGTCGCGTATTTTGTATAACTATTTAAATTACGTATAATACGTAAAATACTTTTAATTACATAAAAAAAGACCTGTGCAAATCGGTTCATAAATGACGGAGTTCTGAAGCAACACGCATAAAAATAATCACGATGATAAGCAGGTATAAGTAAGTAAGAACACAAATTAGTTGAGAACCTCCTCCGTTTATAAAACCCGGTTAAAAATAATTAAAGCTACTCACCGAAAACACCCAAGGTTTTAAACAAAGCAGACATTGCACCAGATGCTTGTTGAGATGAACGTTGTAAATACAATGAATTTCAGGCGCGTCAGGAGAGATCCGCATCCGCACTGTGAGGTGGCTCTGCAGTCGGCAAGCTCATGCGCGCGACGAGTGACTGCTGGCGAGGAGTGAGGCTGCGGGGTGCGAGCGTTCTGGATACCAGGCAGACTGAGTCAGCTGGTGCGTGTTGCCGATGTAACAGTATATTTGGCATTTCGGAAACTGCTCCAGTTATCTGAGTACGCCCCTCACGTGATCCTCCCACACGACGCCGGGTGATTACAATAATAATCATGTCATGAGATTCCGCTAATGCCCGTGAGTCAGCAACAGATTTTTATGTCTAAGTTGTTTCCGGGCGATAACTTGTAAAGATTGGAGGTCATTGTTGTTATACGTCCGTAGGAATAACACTAGAAACCCTACACGTGACCTCCGCAGCTGCACTATTCCTTTTGAACCTCGCAGCGCACACTGGAACTCTATCAGCAACATCGATACGAATACCTATATGTACCAGTGTGTAACCGCCATACGATAAATAAACTTGTAAAGATGTTTCATAGAGTAGATATACTATTCTGTAGTAGTATCATATCATGAAACTCGTGAACGTCAGCCGCGGCTCCGTTGGTTAGATATACTATTCTGTAGTAGTATCATATCATGAAACTCGTGAACGTCAGCCACGGCTCCGTTGGTGGGCAAGCCAGCGGCAAAGCTAAGTGTGTCAGCTTAGACTTGTAAAATTGCAACTTGTAGTTTCGTGAAACGGGGTACTGAAATCTAGCTTGGTTCTTGTTCTTCACTCAATTGCTCAAAGGTTAACTGGAAGAGATCCCTTACAGGGATAAGTTGGGCGACTTAACCTCATTGTGTTTATTTTTATTTGTCTTGTGCAAATGAAGATTCATATATGTCTTATGTTTAGTCTCTCTCTATCTGCGAAGCTGATGGACCTGGGTTTATTTATTTATTTAAACTTTATTGCACAATAACAAGTTCTAAATACAAAAGGCGAACTTAATGCCCCAAGGCATTCTCTACCAGTCAACCCTTAGGCCTGTCAAATCATAGCCAACCTCTTTAAAGACAATTTTGTTATCAAATCGGCTTTAGGCTCAATGAAGTTGGGGAGGCTCAATAGTGAGACCGATATTGAGAGCGTGGGTCCCAGCCTTACCGCCAAGGACATTGCTCAAATTATTAAATCAATGTCTAGAGGTAAATCACCCGGGTACGACGGTCTCTCTATCGAGCATCTCCAGCATGCAGGTCCCCACATATCGCGAGTGTTGGCCATGTTTTATACCCTGTGTATTAGGCATTCTTATCTGCCAGATAACCTAATGCGAACGATCGTTGTACCTATCGTCAAAAACAGGACGGGGGACCTGGCAGATAGGAATAACTACAGACCCATCTCGTTAGCAACAATCATGGCAAAAATACTTGATAGTGTGCTTAATTCACAGTTAAAGAGTCATGTAAAACTGCATGATAACCAATTAGGTTTCCGACCACAGTTATCTACAGAATCTGCGATTCTGTGTCTTAAGCACACTGTCAGGTATTATACCAAAAGTAAAACCCCGGTGGTAGCCTGTTTCCTCGATCTATCTAAGGCTTTTGACCTGGTTTCCTATGACCTACTATGGAAGAAGCTGGAAAATACCAGTTTACCGCAGGAAACCATTCGCATATTTAAGTACTGGTATGGAAACCAGGTCAACAGTGTTAGATGGGCTAACGCGCAGTCTGATGAGTACAGGTTGGAGTGTGGGGTGAGACAGGGAGGGCTGACCTCACCTACGCTATTTAACCTGTATGTAAACGGGCTAATCGAGGCGCTCAGCAGAACCCATGTTGGCTGTCATGTAGGTGGAGTTTGTGTTAACAACATAAGTTACGCGGACGACATGGTGCTGCTGAGCGCGTCGGTGTGTGGGCTGCGTAAGCTGCTGAAAATTTGTGAAACGTATGCAACAAATCATGGCCTTAAATATAATGTTGCTAAGAGCCAGTTCATGATATTTGAGTGCGATCGCAAGAAAACAGTGGAAGTTCCTACCATTTGCCTCAATGGTACCCCTATGGATAGAGTGGACCATTTCAAGTACTTAGGCCATGTGATCGCGACCGACCTCAAAGACGACCTGGACATGGAAAGGGAACGAAGGGCCCTGTCGGTCCGGGCGAATATGATCGCCCGCAGATTTGCAAGGTGCTCTAAAGAGGTGAAAGAAACTCTGTTTAGGGCGTTTTGCACCTCCCTCTATACCTGCAATCTGTGGGAGCAGTATACGCAACGGGCATATGGGGCCCTTAGGGTCCAGTATAATAATGCGTTCCGGGTGTTGATGGGACTGCCTCGTTTCTGTAGCGCATCAGGGATGTTCGCGGCGGCGCGTGTGGACTGTTTTTATACGAGCATGCGTACGCGCGCAGCATCCCTGGTGCGCAGGGTGCGCCGCAGTCCCAACAGCATTCTGCGCATGAATAGCGGACAGGGTTGACTGTCCCTACATGTCGCACTGCGAGGGACTACACTCCCCTGTCAGTGTTGTTTTGTTTTAAATGTAAGTTTAGCTGTAACTACTAACCCCCTAGTTTTGTAAATTCTACTAACAACATGTGTCCATGGTTACACGAAATAAAAATTTCATTTCATTTCATATTTCATTTCATTTCATTTAGGCCAAACAGAAAATGATCATGCGGGATAGGAGAACAACACAGAAATAAAGTAAGCGGACAAATTAGATATGTTATACATTAATAATTTTAATTATAATATATTACCATATTATAAGTCAATATTATCTATATCATATAATAGATACAAATATAATATAATATAAGTAATACCTGCTAATAAAAACCTGCTACGAAGTCTTAATCTCGAGGATTTTCAAGTAGATGCTTGCGCATTGTGCTTGGATGAGAATTTACTCTGAGCCTTTCGTATGCTAGAAGTGAGAGCGTTCCATAGACGGATAGCCCGCAAAGTGAACGGACTAGACATACTCGTAGAATGGGAGTATAAGGACAGTGAGTACAAGTTTACGGGAGGTGCCGAGTTCGCAGCCAGCGGCGCTACCACGAACTTCGAATCTCGAACTTCGTATATCGCCGTTTCGGTCGCTCGAGTACCATAAACCATAAGTGCGATAGAGACGGAGATATACGAAGTTCGAGATTTGAAATTCGTGGTTATAACTCAGGTCTCACAGTTACATATGAGGGGATGTTTGTTTACAAAAACAACATAAGTCATAACTAACTTGGTGTTGATTTTACAGAAAGCGAAAAAAACGTAATTTCTCCTAAAATATTATTTATTTAAACAATACCTTCCATTTACTATGCAGGCGTATGGCCATAGAGTTACACTTGCATCTTGGATCCCAATAATAATCGGTTATCTCTTCAAACATATGTAAAATTATTGGCAGTTGTGTTGTTTTTAACCGACTTCAGAAAGGAGGAGGTTCTCAATTCGTCTGTATGTTTTTTTTTGTGTGTTACGCGATAACTCCGTGGCAGTGGGCGGGGCACATTGCACGTAGAACCGATGGCAGTGGGTAGGCCCCCCCACAAGGTGGACTGATGACCTGGTAAAAGTCGCGGGAGTCCGCTGGATGCGGGCGCAGGACCGGTCATTGTGGCACTCTTTGGGGGAGTGCCTATGTCCAGCAGTGGACGTCTTTCGGCAGTTTTTTTTTTTTACTACGATGGTGTCATACAAGCTTACGGCCTGCCTGATGTTAAGCTGATACCGTCGCCTATGGACACTTGTGACTCCAGAAGAATCAAAAGCGCGTTGCCGACCCTTTATTCACTTGAGGATTCGCTGTGTTGGCAGATTGAGACATGCAGGTCCCTCACTCCCAATAGTTCAGTCATTATAGATTTTGACCCGTGAGTTCTTGGATTTTTTTTCGTAGGTCCCTCGGGGGGGGGGGGGGGGGGGGGGGTGTCACTGGGGGTGTAAATTCAAAAAGTAGACTGAATTTTACAGTAAAACCGTGAGGACAAAAATTGTAGGAAATTTGATTCTCTACAAGTTTGGTCCTCACAATTTTTCTTCTAGGATAGATATTTTGGATATTAAATTTGAAAAAAAGCGACAAATTCAAAATACTTTCATCATCTCGTTCATTTTCAACTTAACGGCATAAATGAAGAGGACTAATAATAATAATAAATAAAGACCTCCACAACCGCGAGGTGTACAGTCTCAGGGATTATTTCCTAAACAACGAGTGTGGGATGCATCGTGACGTAGTGGCAGTAGACGGAAACTTCACCCCGCTCTCCTTGGCAAACAAGAACTGGCGCAGACTTAAAATAATGAGCGCCGAGGACCGCAGGGCGGTGTGGAGGAGCAAGGAGCTTCATGGGCGGTTCTGCAAGGCCCTCTCAGGGCCCGATGTGGATCTGCTCGCGTCGGTGAACTGGCTACGTTTCGGGGATCTCTTCGGGGAAACCGAAGGTTTTGTCTGTGCAATTGCGGACGAAGTTATCATGACGAACAATTACCGGAGGTATATCCTGAAGGACGGTACGGTCGACATTTGTCGGGCATGCCGCCGTCCCGGAGAGTCACTCAGGCATATTATCTCTGGTTGTGGTCATCTTGCTAACGGCGAGTACTTGCACAGACATAACCTTGTAGCCAGAATTGTTCACCAGCAACTTGCTCTTCTTTACGGTCTTGTAGTCTCCGAAGTGCCTTATTATAAGTACACACCTGCGCCAGTTCTCGAAAATGATCGTGCCACGCTCTATTGGGATCGATCTGTCATCACAGACAGGACTATTCTTGCCAATAGGCCTGATATCGTGCTGACAGATCGATCGAAACGCCAGGCAGTGCTCGTCGACATCACCATCCCCCATGACGAGAACCTCGTGAAGGCCGAGAAGGACAAAGCCAGCAAGTACCTAGACCTGGCTCACGAGGTGACCGCCATGTGGAATGTTGATTCGACGATCATTGTCCCGATAGTCGTTTCGGCAAACGGTTTAATAGCGAAGAGTCTCGACCGTCACCTTAAGAGACTCTCGCTAGATGGATGGATCAAGGGTCAGATACAGAAGGCGGTACTCCTGGATACTGCGCGGATAGTCCGGAGGTTCCTGTCTCTGTCGCCCTGACCACCGGTAGCTTAGGCCCTGCCTCGCTGCCGGTGGCACCCTAGGTTAGGTTTTTTTATAATGTGTTTTTATTTTGTATGTTTTGTATATTTATTGTACTTTTATATTCATATTGTAAAAAACCTAATCCAAGAATGAAAATAAATGAAGAGGATAATAAATAATAAAATCTTTATTTCGGAATACAAAAGACTCCATAGTTGTTAGTAACATAAAAAACATACAAATTATATAAACTTGTAGAGAATTAAATTCTGAACAATTTTGGTTCCCACCTTTTTTGTCGCTTTTTTCAAATTTAATTTCCAAAAAATCGACCCTAGAAGAAAAATTGTGAGGACCAAACTTGTAGAGAATCAAATTTCCTACAATTTTTGTCCTAACGGATTTACAGTAAAAACTGTAAAATCAAAAATGGCCGAGTTATTCAAGAAAAACCGTTGTTCGAATATACGCAGGAGCCTGATTCAGTCTACTTTTTGAATTTACACTCCCAGTGACCCCCCCCCACCCCCCGAGGGACCTACGAAAAAAAAATCCAAGAACTAATTATTCACGGGTAGGGTCGGTTTTTTGGATATAATGACTGAACTACAACACACCGCACCCTAGGGAGCTCTGGCGACCTTACTCACCACCAGGAACACAACACCACATGCTTCATAGCATCAAGGACTATATCATGCAATAATATAGCAACACTACACAGCTATTATGGCTGCGGTCTTCTGTAAGATATATGATAAGATGATGATGAAATTAAATATATCGTCGTCTAGTGCCTAAGTACACGAACATTAGCGCAGTATAGGGCTGGCTCGATTTTTATAAAATCACATCCCAGGTAATCTAGGACGGGTTGTAGAAATAAAAATATACATTCACTATTTCAAGATTGTATTTGAATTAGGTATATAAAATACTACACAATTTAATACACCAATCTAGCTGCTAGTCACTATAACTTAGGAATAATAGGCGTGATTAATTTATTCTTATTCTTAATGCATATATGGATATACTTACACACTTTGTTCACTAGATAGAAAAGGTTTTATGAAATACATTATAAAAGAAATGCAACTTTCACCGTTAGGTGCATATCATTATAATTTTATTAACCTTGTTAATACACAAGAGCTACAAGAATTATATTTACAAATTAAATAGGTACTTACTTAAAACTTATTGCAAACAAAATTGCCCGCCCTCAACACATCCCAATGTTGCCGAGGCATCGTTCCCAGCCATTGGGCGAAGTATGAGCCCGCCCTGAGATCACCTGAGACCCCGATTAATTTCTGGGACACTTTAGGGTACCTACCGTACCCAAAGGGTAAAACGGGTACCTATTACTAAGACTCCGCTGTCCGTCTGTCACCAGGCTGTATCTCATGAACCGTGATAGTTAGACAGTTGAAATTTTCACAGATGATGTATATATGTTGCCGCTATAACTACCCTGAGAAAATTACGGTTTTTTTGGAAATAATTCAATATCAGGCTAATTATTTGTATACGGCTTTTATATGTTATTTTAAACAACTTTTACTATGGACATCAATAATTCTATGGACCGGAAGTTAGGAAAAAAAATTAACTCGCAAGCAAAAATGCTATCAGTATTTTTATAATGAAAACATGTTTGAGTACACAAATTTGGAGACTTACTACCTGAATCCAAAAATATATGCATCAGGAAATAACGGCATTTTAATTAAATATTTTACGACCTTGAGATAATATTGAATTTCATCTAGCCTATAGAAAGGTTTATTCATTAACAAAAATAAGTGGATTATGAGCGTATCCCAAAGAACGTATATAGACGTAGTCAATTATAAAGTAAAGAAAGTTTATACCATTTTCGCCTGATTTTTACGGAATTAATGAAGATTACTTTTCATTATTTTTTACCGTATCGGTATTAAATTTAGGTGGATTATTAATGAATATTTAGTCAAATTACCCAACCTATTTTTTGGTGTAAAAATATTGCTGATATCGATATATTGTTGTGTTTTCATAGAGCGAAACCGTAAAGTTCTCAGGGTAAACAACAACTACTAAAAAACAGAATAAAATAAATATTTAAGGGGCACCAATCACGTTTGTTATGTGGGGCTCCCACATAACAAATGTGATTTTTGCTTTACCATTTGGGTACGGAACCCTAAAAACCACCATTCAGCCCTCCAGGGGCAAAAAAACAGTAAAACATAAATAAAATGTGATGTTATTGATATAAATAATTTAAATAGCTATAACTACTACGTCTTATCGCCTAATATGTACAATTATTTTTATCATTATTATATTCATATTTGATTTCATTTCACACATATATCACTCATAAAATTAAGTTAATTCATTGTAATAAAAGCTTTTACGTCATTCCTGGCCATAAAGTAGGAATTACCGCACGCAACGCGTGCGTACAACCCCACTTCCTGGCCAGATAGAGACGTAAAATTTTGTACTCACCACGGGCGGTAATAAAGAAAGCCTCAGAGCGCATATTTATCGCCCTTGCCTTCGGCTCGGGCGTCAAATACCTGCGATCTGAGACATTCTTTGTTTAACCGCCCTAGGTAAGTAATGTACTATTGTACAACGAGAACGACGACGACGTAAAAAACACCTTATTGCAAAAGAATAAGGTGCAAATTGTAGGCGAATTTAACTCAATCTATAATACTACATTACTGCAGAGGCCCGGAAAATACGAATTGCATTGCAAGCCAAGTCGATTTAGACGGACGTAGCGAGGCCGGATAGGTACGAGGCTGGCAATCCTTTATTACGCCGAGGTACATATCAATACATAGTATAAAACAAAGTCGCTTCCCGCTGTCTGTCTGTCCCTATGTATTAAAACTACGCAACGGATTTTGATGCGGTATTTTGAAAAGAGTGATTCAAGAGGAAGGTTTATATGCATAATACATGCATGTATTATACATATAAACCCGTGCGAAGCCGGGGCGGGTCACTGGTAGTACACAAGGTGGACTGGTGACCTGGTAAAGGTCGCGGGAGTCCGCTGGATGCGGGTGGTCTAGGCCTGCAAAGTAACTTTTTAATTTTCATTCCACTATTTGTGGCACAGAATCACGGCATTCAGCCATCAAAATTAGTTTGATTTGAGGATTTATATTTATTTATTTCATTGCATGTTTGAGAAAAGCACTATACATGCCTCGTTGTTTTCCCGGCCTGTGATGTAATGTACTATACATGCCTCGGCGTGAAAACGGATTTCCGGCCAAGTAGGTATAGACGGCCGAGTGTAGCGAGCCGGTGTTTTCCCGGCTTCTGATGAAATGTACTATTACAGTATGTTACATTTTGGTGCCGTGACCAGGATAGCATTATCCTCGCTAGTCCTCCATGGCCATGGGCTCCAGACACTTCTGCCAAGGCTGCGGCTCGGCGTCCCGCTGCCGCTGCCGCTTGGGCCACGGCTTCTTGAGGTGCACGTGACCAGGATAGCATTATCCTCGCTAGTCCTCCATGGGCTCCAGACACTTCTGCCAAGGCTGCGGCTCGGCGTCCCGCTGCCGCTGCCGCTTGGGCCACGGCTTCTTGAGGTGCACGTGACCAGGATAGCATTATCCTCGCTAGTCCTCCATGGGCTCCAGACACTTCTGCCAAGGCTGCGGCTCGGCGTCCCGCTGCCGCTGCCGCTTGGGCCACGGCTTCTTGAGGTGCACGTGACCAGGATAGCATTATCCTCGCTAGTCCTCCATGGGCTCCAGACACTTCTGCCAAGGCTGCGGCTCGGCGTCCCGCTGCCGCTGCCGCTTGGGCCACGGCTTCTTGAGGTGCACGTGACCAGGATAGCATTATCCTCGCTAGTCCTCCATGGGCTCCAGACACTTCTGCCAAGGCTGCGGCTCGGCGTCCCGCTGCCGCTGCCGCTTGGGCCACGGCTTCTTGAGGTGCACGTGACCAGGATAGCATTATCCTCGCTAGTCCTCCATGGGCTCCAGACACTTCTGCCAAGGCTGCGGCTCGGCGTCCCGCTGCCGCTGCCGCTTGGGCCACGGCTTCTTGAGGTGCACGTGACCAGGATAGCATTATCCTCGCTAGTCCTCCATGGCCATGGGCTCCAGACACTTCTGCCAAGGCTGCGGCTCGGCGTCCCGCTGCCGCTGCCGCTTGGGCCACGGCTTCTTGAGGTGCACGTGACCAGGATAGCATTATCCTCGCTAGTCCTCCATGGCCATGGGCTCCAGACACTTCTGCCAAGGCTGCGGCTCGGCGTCCCGCTGCCGCTGCCGCTTGGGCCACGGCTTCTTGAGGTGCACGTGACCAGGATAGCATTATCCTCGCTAGTCCTCCATGGGCTCCAGACACTTCTGCCAAGGCTGCGGCTCGGCGTCCCGCTGCCGCTGCCGCTGCCGCTTGGGCCACGGCTTCTTGAGGTGCACGTGACCAGGATAGCATTATCCTCGCTAGTCCTCCATGGCCATGGGCTCCAGACACTTCTGCCAAGGCTGCGGCTCGGCGTCCCGCTGCCGCTGCCGCTTGGGCCACGGCTTCTTGAGGTGCACGTGACCAGGATAGCATTATCCTCGCTAGTCCTCCATGGGCTCCAGACACTTCTGCCAAGGCTGCGGCTCGGCGTCCCGCTGCCGCTGCCGCTTGGGCCACGGCTTCTTGAGGTGCACGTGACCAGGATAGCATTATCCTCGCTAGTCCTCCATGGGCTCCAGACACTTCTGCCAAGGCTGCGGCTCGGCGTCCCGCTGCCGCTGCCGCTTGGGCCACGGCTTCTTGAGGTGCACGTGACCAGGATAGCATTATCCTCGCTAGTCCTCCATGGGCTCCAGACACTTCTGCCAAGGCTGCGGCTCGGCGTCCCGCTGCCGCTGCCGCTTGGGCCACGGCTTCTTGAGGTGCACGTGACCAGGATAGCATTATCCTCGCTAGTCCTCCATGGGCTCCAGACACTTCTGCCAAGGCTGCGGCTCGGCGTCCCGCTGCCGCTGCCGCTTGGGCCACGGCTTCTTGAGGTGCACGTGACCAGGATAGCATTATCCTCGCTAGTCCTCCATGGGCTCCAGACACTTCTGCCAAGGCTGCGGCTCGGCGTCCCGCTGCCGCTGCCGCTTGGGCCACGGCTTCTTGAGGTGCACGTGACCAGGATAGCATTATCCTCGCTAGTCCTCCATGGGCTCCAGACACTTCTGCCAAGGCTGCGGCTCGGCGTCCCGCTGCCGCTGCCGCTTGGGCCACGGCTTCTTGAGGTGCACGTGACCAGGATAGCATTATCCTCGCTAGTCCTCCATGGGCTCCAGACACTTCTGCCAAGGCTGCGGCTCGGCGTCCCGCTGCCGCTGCCGCTTGGGCCACGGCTTCTTGAGGTGCACGTGACCAGGATAGCATTATCCTCGCTAGTCCTCCATGGGCTCCAGACACTTCTGCCAAGGCTGCGGCTCGGCGTCCCGCTGCCGCTGCCGCTTGGGCCACGGCTTCTTGAGGTGCACGTGACCAGGATAGCATTATCCTCGCTAGTCCTCCATGGGCTCCAGACACTTCTGCCAAGGCTGCGGCTCGGCGTCCCGCTGCCGCTGCCGCTTGGGCCACGGCTTCTTGAGGTGCACGTGCTCCACGTGCGCGCGCTGCTCGCCGGAGGTCGTGAAGCACTTGCCGCAGCTGTCGCATTTGAAGGGTTTCAGCCCGGTGTGGATCTGGGGACAAAATGGATTGTATCATTTCTATCTCAAGGGAGAAAAATTATATATTGAATAAGGGCGTCTATTGAATCCCGAGTGAAGTGAAAAAATAGACGATAGAGTCCCGAGCGTAGCGAAGTGTTTACGTGAAATAAACCGGTTCTTTCAGTGGTATTTACAGGTTGTCTCAAGTGACCCATATTCAATTCAATTTATTCCATAACAATATAAACTGTGTCGGAAATCATAAGGCTAATTACAATATTAATTACATTATACATACAGTGTGTTTAGATGGGAATGCCTTCATTTCGCAACTAACGTTTGGCAAACTGATTCATTTCGCAACTTTTCATTTCCCAAACTCTGATACTGTAAATATGTCAGGATTTATTTCATGGCCATCGTGTAGAACCCTATAGGTTAGGTTAGGTTAGTTTATAAAAATCCTGAAATATTTAACAGTTTCAGAAATATTAAGAAGTTGGGAAATGAAAAGATGCGAAATGAATCAGGTTGCCAAACGTAAGTTGGGAAACATTAGTGAACCGTTTAGATGCAATATACGGGGTGTTCAGGCGTAATATACAGAATGTTAACTTGTCATTATAGACTCTTAGAGTCTCTCGTTCTCTATAATATAGAGAACTTTTTCTGACAAAGTTGTATGGATATTTTCACAAACATGTGTCTCCGGCGGTTGTTAAAGAAGGTGAAGTGATTCCCACACAGCGGGCACTCATGTGGAACACTAGTTCCGTGCGTCAAGCTTGTCGCCGAAGTCGGTATAGTGATGTGGTGTGTTACATTTTGGTGCCGAGACCAGGATTGTGTCAAACAGTTTTCTGATGATTTTTACATGTTGGGTATATAGGTGTTGGATGTTTCAGTGACATATGTCGGATTCAGGGACCTATACAGTTCATGTAACGTTTTTAACGTAAATCAGTGACATGTACAAGGTATTTAGTCCTACACGCTTGTACGTACGACAAATATAGGGTGTCTCAGTGACCTAAACAGTGTGTTTAGGAGAAATATACAGGATGATAAATTGACATTATATAGTTTTTCTTTTATATTTTACTCACAAACATGTGTCTCCGGCGGTTGTTAAAGAAGGCGAAGTGCTTCCCACAGAGTGGACACTCGTAGCTGGGCCGCGAGGCGCTGTGCACCCTCATGTGGAACACCAGGTTCGTCTTCTGCGTGAAGCTCTTGTCGCAGCGGTCGCACTTGAACCGCTTCTCGCCCGTGTGGACCCACATGTGGTCCTTTAGGAGGGCCATACTCTGGAAAGTCAACATGTGATTGATAGGGGTGTTGGGATTTTTTTAAGATGCCATTCAAAGCAGTTTTTGGCGAGGAAAAATGTTTTTATGGGAGCAACTACAATAGGCTTGTGACCTAAGATTTATTTACGATGCCATTCGAACCAGTTTTTAGAGAGGAACAATTGTTTTTATGGGAGCAACTACAATAGGCTTGTGGCCTAAAATTTATTTACGATGCCATTCAAAGCAGTTTTTGGCGAGGAAAAATGTTTTTATGGGAGCAACTACAATAGGCTTGTGACGTAAGATTTATTTACGATGCCATTCGAACCAGTTTTTAGAGAGGAACAATTGTTTTTATGGGAGCAACTACAATTTTACTCTTTCACCATCATGGAATACTATGCAGCAGCATGGAGTGTTGCGCTTGGACTTCACAATTTATAAAGCACATCAAAAACTTGAACGCGTCCATTCCTCGTGATGTGTTTATGTCGTTCCCTCTATATTCACTATGGTTTTTTGTGCCAAAAAGACTTCATGTCGTTCCACTATTTTTGCCTTAAAATAAAATTTTATCATGGATTTATCAAGAAAGATATGATGCACGACATCAAATTCCGTGCATAATGCGTTTATCACCATATAAATACGCTCGAAGACTACAAGATTGGTAAGAATAGCTGTCAACACCAACCCCGATAGCCGGTTTGTTTTGGTGATGTAAACAATAATTACTGCGACCCAACAGGTATGTTTCTTCGTTATTACCCTAAGAAAAACTACAGAAAACGAATGTTTTAATATGTTGAAAATGCCTTATAAGTGAGGCTTAATTTTTTCAGTAATATAGGTTATCCTTTTCCTCACACTGTTTCAGTCATTGTTTTAGCCGCGTAGTACGGCGCGGGTAAAAGTGTCAGGACAGGATAGAGTCCTTATTCCTTGTCTATGAAACCTTTACTTTTATTATTTTACCGGTGTTCCCGCGCTCTTTCTTGAAGTTTTTCTTCCTAACGATTCTCTCGATCCGTTCGGGCTAAAAGTTATAAGTTATTCTGAAGTGAAAAGTCTGTTGAGTGATCATAAACCGTCGAATTATGGGAAGAACGAAAAGAAAAGAAGACCGTGCGGAAGTGGAAGAGAAGATACGAGAGCTGGAGGCTAAAATATCCAAGAAAAGGAGAAGATTGGCGAGGATGACAGATGTGAGCTTCACTCCATCTCAACCGCCTCCGTGTCAGCAACATCAGGATCGTCCACTTACGCCTGACTTTACGAGTACTGCTGAACAATCGATTGCAGAGGCTACATCGGAACCTGAGTCAGAGCCCACAGTCATGGAACCCCAACCTGGCTGCAGCAATCTAGTATCACCAGACACAGAACCTCAACCCGAGGACAACAATTTAGAATCAGGTGGGTTATTCTGACATTCGCAATCTTTAATACTGTTCTTATGATGTTCATCAACATTTTTAGAGTTGTCACGCGAGGGCAAACAGAACAAGTGTATTTTTAGTACACAAATAATTACAATTTTTTTTTTTTTTTTTTTTTTTTTTCCTTTTTAAAAATGGTCCATACTTTTACAGAGCTGTCACGAGAGGACAGACAGAGACCTTAAGCATAGTATCTTTAGCACACTAACGTTTTTGTTGGCTAAGAATTCATCATAATACGGTCCATATTTTATAGAGCTGTCACGAGAGGGCAGACAGCGACCATGTCTTGCATTAATGTGTTTTTTCATAGCATTGACATTATCTTAATGATAAATTACAGAGGCTTTACCCGAAGAGTTCCTGTTAGCACTGGGGGATGAAGGCATTATGGCCGAAGAGAAAGGGAAGGACATCCGAAAGGAGATTGCTGACAGATGGACAAATATGATTATTACCGGTATAAAGAAAGAGACCCTGACAACACTGCTTAAGAAGTATCAAACACCAGGTAACTTTCCTATGGCCACGGCCCCCAAACTAAACTCCGAGATTGTAGGGGCAATCTCAGAAAATGTTTTGAAGCGAGATAAGAAGTTTGAATATCGGCAGAATCTGACAGGTAAAGTTCTCTCATGTCTTGGAGCAATGCTAACAGAGGTGATGAAAGGCAATATTAATAGCATTAAATTAATTGAGAGCATTAACGACGCAGGAAAGATTTTATGTAACATTAACCATTACGATGCACTTACACGAAGACATTTCATCCTGACTTCGCTTCAAAATAGTGTGAAACAGGCTGTCATTGATGTACCGATTGGTTCACATCTATTCGGAGAAAATTTAGGTGAACGCCTGAAGACAGCTAAAGCAGTAGAGAGATCTAGCTCCCAACTAAAAATAAATTTCCCCAAGAAACTACCTGTGAAGTTCACACCACACCCAAAGAATTTAAACTGGAAAAGCCCGCCTCAGCGATCAACACATCAGGACAACCGACCCAGAGGCGGGCCGAAGAACCAGACCAAGAGGAACTGGAACTACAAGCACCACCAACCACACCCAACGCGTCGTCGTTGACTAACAAGGTACAGACAGGTAGAACCTTCTACTTTTATAATAACTGGCAGTGCATAACAAATGACAAAACTATACTCTCTTGGATTTTAGGTTATAAAATCCCATTCACTGATACAATACCAGTGAGATGTGAAAGCGAATCCAGAAAACATTCTAAAGTGGAAAATAGGAATTTGAAAAAGGAAATACAGAAATTACTAGACATTGGTGCAATCTCTGAATGTGTTTCACAAGATGACCAATATCTCTCCTCAATATTTCTCACACTGAAACAAAATGGAACCTTTAGATTCATCCTAAATTTACAGAGTCTTAACAAATTCATTAAAACAACACATTTTAAACTAGAAGATATCCGTACTGTATGCAAACTCATAAATCAGGACTGTTATATGGCAACAATTGATTTAAAAGATGCATATTTCTCCATCAGAATATCTGAGGAAGATAAGAAGTTTCTGAGATTCACCTTTCAAGGAAAGCTATACTCCTTTAATGTACTCCCATATGGATTATGTACCGCCCCGTATGTTTTTACCAAGATACTAAAGCCAGTTGTTTCATACCTCAGAGAACGTAATATTACAATCTCTATATACCTAGATGACATCATATGCATTAGCGACAGCTATGCTACCTGCCAAAGATATGTACAGACTATTTATGAACTTTTAGAATCCCTAGGATTCACCATTAACCAGGAAAAGAGCTGTCTTAAGCCTAGCAAACAATGTAAATATTTGGGATTCTTGCTAAATTCTACCAACATGACACTGTCCCTACCACCACAAAAGGTTGATATTCTCAAAAAATCCCTACTGGCTTTTAAAAGTAAAAAAGTATGTAAAATAAGAGAGTTTGCTCAACTCCTGGGTCTTCTAAACTCGGCATGCCCGGGAGTGAAATATGGTCTCCTATACACAAAACTGCTAGAAAGGGAAAGATTTCTGGCTCTGAAATTACATAACGAAAATTACGATGCCTCTATGAAAATCTCAAAGAGTTTACAACCAGATATAGATTGGTGGCTCCGCAAGCTAGACAGTCCCGGTAACCCTATTAGACAACAAAATTACTCCTTAGAACTCTTCACAGACGCCTCCCGATCCGGGTGGGGAGGAGTCAGTAACGATAATAAGGTGTCGGGATCATGGACCTTAGATGAACAAAAACATCATATAAATTACTTAGAATTAAGAGCCGCATATTTTGGGCTTAAATGCCTAGCAAATAAACACCAAAATTGCGAGATTCTAATAAGAATTGATAACACTACTGCCATAGCGTATATAAATAGATTTGGAGGAGTACAATACCCCCATTTAAACAGTATCACACGCGACATTTGGCAGTGGTGTGAACAGAGAAATATATTCATTTTCGCGTCTTATATTAATACAAAGGAGAATATATACGCTGACTATGAATCACGTAAATCAAACATAGAATGGGAATTATCTCATACAGCATTCCAACGAATAATTGACACTTTCGGTGATCCAGATATTGATCTATTCGCCTCACGATTGAACAACAAATGTAAACAGTTCATTAGTTGGAAAAAAGACCCAGATTCAATTGGTGTTGATGCTTTTACAATAAAATGGTCAGGATTATTATTCTACGCATTCCCCCCTTTTAACTTGGTATTGAAAGCCTTGCATAAAATAAGGAATGACAAGGCCACGGGCATTTTAGTTGTCCCATATTGGACCACACAACCATGGTTCCCCTTGTTTAATTCCTTATTGGTTACACAACCAATACTATTCCAACCAAATAAAACATTATTATTGTCAAATTTCAGGGAACCTCATCCTATGCACCAAACACTTACCCTGGCTGCAGGACTGCTCTCTGCGAAGGCCTAAAGAGAAGAAATGTTCCACAATCATCCCTTGATATAATGATCTCGTCACTATCTCCAAATACCTTAAAACAATATAATACCGGACTTAAAGCATGGTGGACCTTCTGCAATAAACATAATCTAGATCCTTACTTGTCCTCAGTTCCAAACATTTTGACTTTCCTGACAGAACGCTTTAATCAGGGTGCTTCATATGGAACATTAAACAGCTTCAGATCAGCGTTGTCATTACTAACAGATCCTAAACTAGGGTCAGATGACAGCCTTAAAAGATTCTTTAAAGGGGTTTTTAAAATTAAGCCTACAAAACCCAAATACAGTACTACATGGGACCCTGCTATTATATTAAATATGCTCTCACAATGGTTTCCCAACGACACGCTAGGAATTGAGAAATTAACTCGTAAGCTAGTAACTCTACTAGCGCTTACGACAGGCCATAGAATACAGACCCTGTCGGTGATTAAGTTAGATAATATAATCCTTAACAATCTAGGCGTAACTATACACATAACAGATATTATAAAGACTTCAAGACCTGGAACTGAGCAACCTGTCTTAAGACTACCATATTACAATGTTAAGCCTGAGATCTGTCCAGTAAGAACTATTATATCTTATATGAATGTGACTAAAGATGTAAGAAATAACATACAACATCTTATACTAACGTATAAAAGACCATATAAAAGAGCCTTATCCCAAAGCATAGGGCGATGGATAAAGTGCACCCTACACGAGGGAGGGGTAGATACTAATGTGTACTCTGCTCATAGTACCAGACACTCGTCAACTTCTGCAGCCTTCCGAGCAGGCGTAACTTTAGAGGCCATAAGAAAATGTGCCGGGTGGGGACCAAATTCAGCTGTTTTTGCTCAGTATTATAATAGACCATTGTTACAGGATAATAACTTTAGTAACGCTGTTCTAGAGAATAGCTAAATGTTGGCTAATTCATAAGATGATTAATTGCCGTTGATTATTGTATTATTCTATCTTAGAATTGTTTTTTCCTTTATTTTAATAAACATGTTTTTCATCCATAACTGTTTATTTTACATACACTCACAACCTTAGCTTTAAACATCTGCATAGTATTCCATGATGGTGAAAGAGTAAAATTGTAAAATTAAACGAACTTACCTGAAGTGAAGTTCTATTTCAATTTTACGAATTTCACCATCATGGAACAACCCACCCTTTCCCAAAAAACAAGTGTTTGCCCAAGCTTTGTTTAAGGTTGTTCGTGTTTTGGCTTCAAACTGATAGTGAATATAGAGGGAACGACATAAACACATCACGAGGAATGGACGCGTTCAAGTTTTTGATGTGCTTTATAAATTGTGAAGTCCAAGCGCAACACTCCATGCTGCTGCATAGTATTCCATGATGGTGAAATTCGTAAAATTGAAATAGAACTTCACTTCAGGTAAGTTCGTTTAATTTTACAATAGGCTTGTGGCCTAAAATTTATTTACGATGCCATTCGAACTTTGGCGAGGAACAAATGTTTTTATGGGAGCAACTACAATAGGCTTGTGACCTAAGATTTATTTACGATGCCATTCGAACCAGTTTTTAGAGAGGAACGATTGTTTTTATGGGAGCAACTACAATAGGCTTGTGACCTAAGATTTATTTACGATGCCATTTGAACTAGTTTTTGGCGAGGAACAAATGTTTTTTATGGGAGCAACTACAATAGGCTTGTGACCTAAGATTTATTTACGATGCCATTCGAACCAGTTTTTAGAGAGGAACAATTGTTTTATGGGAGCAACTACAATAGGCTTGTGACCTAAGATTTATTTACGATGACATTCGAACCAGTTTTTGGCGAGGAACAAATGTTTTTATGGGAGCAACTACAATAGGCTTGTGACCTAAAATTTATTTACGATGCCATTCGAACCAGTTTTTAGAGAGGAACAATTGTTTTTATGGGAGCAACTACAATAGGCTTGTGACCTAAGATTTATTTACGATGCCATTCGAACCAGTTTTTGGCGAGGAAAAATGTTTTTATGGGAACAACTACAATAGGCTTGTTACCTAAGATTTATTTACGATGCCATTCGAACCAGTTTTTGGCGAGGAAAAATGTTTTTATGGGAGCAACTACAATAGGCTTGTTACCTAAGATTTATTTACGATGCCATTCGAACCAGTTTTTGGAGAGGAACTTATGTTTTTATAAGAGCAACTACAATTAAAGAACGTAAATACCCAAAAAAAATAGTTAAAGACGAACCTCGCTGGCGGCAGGCGAAACGCTTCATACTAATTGACGTTAATGTATGACGTCACACGTTGCAATTCATACTTATCGTTGTATGGAAAATCAAGTAAATTGATGTTTCGGTCGCGAAATACTGCGTTTAGGTCCATAGTTGTCATACAATTTTGTTTTTATAAAAGCGTAAGGATTCTATTGGTATCTTTAAATTTACTCTTGGACAATAAAAAAATATGCATATTTTTCTAATCTTTCAAGGTCCATATCTTTTTGTGAATTGAATTATATTTTGTTATTTATACTTTATTAGAATAATTTGAAGGTTAAGTATCCATATAGCAACACTACGATGTCAATTTTAACATGACGCAACTACCCTATTAAAGCACATCAATAGTTCAATACCCAAAAAAATGAGACAAAGATTGACCTCGCTGGCGGCAGCGGCCGAAACGCTTCATACTAATTGACATAAATGTACAGTACCGGTCAAAAGTTTAAGTTCACCCTTTGTTTTTGGTACAAATTTGTACTTTTGTGCGATAATGTTTTGCAGTTCAGATGTCGAAAATTGTTTCCAACTGATTCGTTATTGTTTACGGAGATGTGTTTGATTAGTCAGACACAATTTACGTAGATTTCTAAACAACTGATTCCCTAAAAACCAACATTGTATCTGATCATTGTACGTTTCAAGTGGCAAGCCCATATATGGCCCAGCCTTTGCCGTCATTCGTATAAAATTTTAGGGAATGCGTTGTTTAGAAATGTACGTGAATTGTGTCTGACTAATTAAACAAATCTCTGGAAACAATAACGAATCAGTTGGAAACAAATTTCGGCTTCCGAACTGCAAAAAAATAATGTCCAAAAGTACTCATTTGTACCTAAAACAAAGAGTGAACTTAAACTTTTGACCGGTAGTGTATCACGTCACAATTTGCTATTTGTACTAATCGTTGTATGGAAAACCAATTAAATTGCTGTTTCGGTTGCGTAATACTGCGTTTACGTCCATAGTTGTCATACAATTTTGTTTCAATAGAAGCTATCCATTTAGCAACACTACGTTATATATAGATAGATCGTTTATTTGCTTGAATCATGGTCATTATAAGTGTTACATTTCAATTTTATAGTCCAGCACAATTCTGCCGGCTGATGGCGTGCAAATATTTAAATAAAATCGTCACATACATTACAACATTTACAATTCAATAATATTCAACATAATAACAAAGTCCAGTATAATAATAACTAAAATAATTCCATTGTCATTGTTTCATTATATTAATAGGTACCTACTATCAAAACGAATTTTACTTAACATTTACTGTGCGTACTTAGTATACCTACAATTTGTTGTTTTAAGGAAATCTTGGACCGAATAAAAGCAATTTTCGGTGAACCAGGCGCTCATCTATTTTAACATGAGGAAACTACTCTATAATGTCGTTTTTAGGGTCCCGTACCCAAAGGGTAAAACAGGACCCTATTACTAAGACTCCACTGTCTGTCCGTCTGTCACCAGGCTGTATCTCATGAATCGTGATAGTTAGACAGTTGAAATTTTCACAGATAATTCAATTCTTTTCAATTCTTTATTTGTTTCGGACTAGGTAATGTCCATAAGTTGTTAGTATACAATCACGAATTATGACTAAGGTTAGTATTACAAATTAATTTAATCCTATAATCCTAATGGAGTTAGATCCTCCATCCCCTAGCATAGGGTCCTGCACAATGTAGGGTGTTCCAGTGCCTAGGTAATGGAGCATCCAGCCTCGCAGCCAGCGTCCTCAGGATACTGTTACCGCTGCCACACATCCGCCGCATTAGTGATGCCGTCCTGCTGCGTATTATTGCGTAAAAGTCATATGTACGTTCTGCCGCAAACATTCCGGACGCACTACAATATCGCGGCAGCCCCAACAGCATCCTGAAGACGTTGTTATATTGTATGCGCAGGGCGTTACACGACCGCTGGGTGTAGCTGGTCCACAGGCTGCAGGTGTAAAAGGATTGGCAGAATGCCTTAAACAACGTCTTTTTGACGTCCTTATTACACCTAGCGAACCTGCGAACCAGCATATTTCCCCTCACTGCCAACGCTCTGCGTTCCCTATCAATATCAAGGTCATCCTTGAGGTCCTCCATAATGTATTTCTGTTGCCGCTATAACAACAAATACTAAAAAACAATAACATAAATACTGAAGGGGACTCCCATACAACAAACTTGATTTTTTTGCCGTTTTTATAGATAATGGTACGGAACCCTTCGTTCTTTTTTTTTTATTTACTGACCAATATGATTTGAGTAGTACATTTTGGTATACATTTTTTACACCAGCGGAAACCTCTGGGGTTTATATGCTTTCGGTTTTTCTAAATTGACTCTATTAAAAAGCTTAAAACTATACCGTCGGAGACAGTTTTTTTTTATATTTGAATGTGTACCTGGAATATCCGGCCGCACTGTTCGCACATACAGGGTGTCTTCATGGCAGGGTATTTGGTCCGGTTCTTATCCGGGTGCGCGCGCCGGAAGTGCTGCGCGTACAGCCGCAAGTCCCGCAATTGGATGCCACACTGTTTGTGCAAAATAACAAACAATTTATGCGAATCCTCAAGTGAATAAAGGATCGGCAACGCGCTTGTGATTTTTCTGGAGTCACAAGTGTCCATAGGCTTAACATCAGGCAGGCCGTAAGCTTGTTTGCCACCGTCATAGTATAAAAAAAAAAACACAATAGGGTTGGGGACTCTAATTTTATTACTACTCCAAAAGAAAGAAGGTAAAAAAATATGGCTATGTCAAAAAATTACGAAGATAAAACCGTTTTAATATTTCTTGATAGAGAGAAAACGCTTCAAAGTACACTCGCGGTCAATAAATTCGGGTCACCCTAAATTAAATAACCGCAATAGGTTTTTTTTTATATTTAACTCTTAGTTATATTTACATAACATACTCGTAGTATTCTTTTTAGTACCCATATGTATTAGCAATTTCCGGGATCCTATCATAAAAATATCAACATCCAACAATGACGATTTTTGCGATATCTCGCTCCGTTAACGTTGTTTTTTTCATGGGTTTTTTAGGGTTCCGTAGCCAAATGGCAAAAAACGGAACCCTTATAGATTCGTCATGTCCGTACCTATGTCTGTCTGTCCGTCCGTATGTCACAGCCACTTTTTTCCGAAACTATAAGAGCTATACCGTTGAAACTTGGTAAGTATATTCTGTGAACCGCATTAAGATTTTCACACAAAAATTGAAAAAAAAACATTAAGTTTGAACAGAACTGAAACTCACAAAATTTTTTTTCATCAAACCCATACGTGTGGGGTATCTATGGATAGGTCTTCAAAAATGATATTGAGGTTTCTAATATCATTTTTTTCTAAACTTAATAGATTGCGCGAGAGACACTTCCAAAGTGGTAAAATATGTGTCCCCCCCCCCCCCCTGTAACTTCTAAAATAAGAGAATGATAAAACTAAAAAAAATATATGATGTACATTACCATGTAAACTTCCACCGAAAATTGGTTTGAACGAGATCTAGTAAGCAGTTTTTTTTTTAATACGTCATAAATCGTAAACTGCAATTTATTTCACGGAACCCTTCATGTGCGAGTCCGACTCGCACTTGGCCGCTTTTTTTACTTTTATTTTTGCAGTTTACATGTATAATTAAATAAAGAACTTGACAGGATTAAAAAAACTGTACAACCTTGAACTATTTTAGAAATATGACAGCATTTTACCGACCCGTATTCATTGTTCGCGAGTGTAAATAACAATCGTTTCATGTGATGCGTTTTGCGGAAAAGGGACAGCTCTTAAAACTTTGTGATTAATTATTGTCTTGTGTTACTTTTTTCACCATTTATCTAAATTTTTAATCCTTTCTTGAGAAAATCCCTATCACACGCCAAGGCGTATTTTTTATTACCACTTGGGACTGTTACAGACGGGCTGCATTTCAGCTGTTTTCTGGTTGCAAACGTCATCATGTCTGTATGTGGTACTGTAAATGGGTAAGACCGTCAAAACTTAAGTTTATTTGAGTCTATATCTACTTTTGTGTTACATTTTGTTTTGCGTGTAACACAAATTTTGTGTTATGGGTACCACAAAAGTATCAAACAAAATACAAAACGTAACACAAACACAGACATCGACAAAAAAAAATTACGTCCTTATCCAACTCCGTCAAAACTGGAAACTGGCTACCCTTCTGGAGGGGGGGGGGGGGTTTTCTCCGTCTCTCGCGTGTTTGTGTGTATGCCCACCTGTTCTGTGTATGTAGGTATGTTTACGTCAGACCTGGCCACAAAGTAGCAATTACCGCATGCAACGCGTGCGATTTTCCGCTTCCTGAGAGATTAAAAAAATTGTACTCACCGCGGGCGGTAATAAAGAAGGCCTCAGATTGCATATTTATCAAATACCTGCGATCTGAGACATTGTTTGTTTTATCGCCCTGGGTAAGTAATGTACTATTAATGACCTGTTCGCAGGAGACGGGCCCCGCGATGTGCGCGCCGTCTCCCTCCCTCGCGTGTATGACGGGTCGCCGCTCCACCTTCCGCACAACTCGTCCGTTCTTGTCCGCGTTTATGCTTTGGGAGTCGTTGCGGATGCGGTTCCTGCGCATAACATACAGGAGCACATACTATTATGACTCAAATATAGGTAACACAAATAAAAATAAACATTTTTTTTGTTTATAAGGTAACACAAATAAAAATAAAAATATTTTTTTTTTTGTTTATAACAGCGTATACAATATTTTTGTGGGTATAAAAATACCGGCCAAGTGCGAGTCGGACTCGCGCACGAAGGGTTCCGTACCATTATCTATAAAAAACTATTATTTGTTGTTATAGCGGCAACAGAAATACATCATCAGTGAAAATTTCAGCTGGAACTATCACGGTATCAGTGAGATACAGCCTGGTGACAGACAGACGGACGGACGGACGGACAGCGGAGTCTTAGTAATAGGGTCCCGTTTTACTCTTTGAGTATGGAACCCTAAAAAAGGAAGCATGCATGTTCTGTCAGAGGAAGCAGCCATACACATCCTCTGCTCATGTGGACAACTAATGCGCAAAAAAAAGCATGTATATCACATCTTGCAACCAGACGAGTTAGAAAAGAAAGAAAGTACGTTTATATTGCATATATTATTATAAGAAATAAAAGACACAAGAAATTACAGACATAATCATAACATACTAAAACCGCCACTCAGCTTTGTGCCACGAAATAAGCCGTTAGGTGAAATTTCGCTGCGCTGATTTTCAGCCAGTCAGATAGAACTAATAGGGAACATTACGCAAAACTCTTCGTAGGTGGCGACACTAGCAGCGTTGACATTGTATCTCGTTCCCACTTGCGGTATTGTCTATGCAAGCATCCTTGTCACTCATTTGACAATCAATTGTGCATATGTGTGTGAATCCCTATATTCCTATACTGGTTTACTATTAGTGGTAGTGCTGCCTCTGGCGGCAGAACATTGCAGTAATGTTCCCTATTGCAACCTAGTCTAGATTTTTTTTAAAGCAACGGTTATCAATGAAATATAAAGTGCTGTAACAATAGATCAATCTGTGGTCGAAGCAGACATAAAAAGCCCTCAGCAATACAATAATATATGTGTGGGGAGTGGGGAGCGTCTTCGCGTATTATTAACTCACGGGTCACTGTCGCTGCTGTGTCGCGACGACAGCTTGAGATGTCGCGCGTGCGCCTCCTCCGACACGAACCGAACCTCGCACGTCTCGCAGTAGGGACCCTCTAGTTCCACCTGGGACAGTGAGAGTGGGACATTGTGAGTATGGCACCTTGTGAGAGTGAACATAGTAAGTATGGGTATTGTAAGTATAGTCACTGTGACAACGGTCTTTGTACGTATGGTCACTATGAGGATCGTCATTCTGAGAATGAGCATTGTAAGACTGGGGCATTGTAAGAATGGGGCACTGTGAGTATGGGTATAGTGGATCATTGTAAGTATGGCCATTGCGACTCTGGAAAGTTGTGAGTATGGACTTTATGAGAGAGCGGGACATTGTGGATCTGGGCATTGTGAGAGTGGATAATTGAGAGTGTAGACATTGTAAGTATGGAAATTGTGAGAGTGGAGCATTGTGAGTATGGTCAATGCTAGAATGGGCATTGTGACAGTGGGACATAGCGAGTATGGGAATTGTGCGAGTGGGTAAAGTGTAAGTCTGGACATTGTGAGTATCGTGGGTATGGTTAATGTAAGTACGGGCATGAGAATGGGTATTGTGACAGTGGGACATTGTGAGTAGGCCATTGTGAATGTGGTATAGACTAAGAGTCAGCTACTGAAACTATAATTTTTAGGGTGATGTAAAATAGCATAAACAAAGGTATACTAACCGTTTTATCAGCCAGCCGATGTTTTTTCTTCTTGTGCACGTCGATGCCCTTCTTGCTGACAAACGTGTACCCGCACAGTTCACACACGAAATCCGACACGTGCTTTATGCGGATGTGCCCCATGTACGTCGTCAACTTGCTGGAAGTTATCATACATACAGTACCGGCCAATAATATATCGCCTTTGCGTATTATCACAGATGTATGAATATAAGGAGATCGGACATGGCGGCCGATTTGTATAGAGTGAGCCTGTCGCAAGTACATTAACCCACACAACGCCCAAGTAATTGACAAGACAAAGCACGCACACATCTAAAACACACACACTTGTATACCTACACGCTTATTTGACAATAAACGCGCATCATATCAGGCATTTTGGGAAAAAACGTAATATTCTCTGCTCGCAGCACGCGTGCACAGTATGGCAGTGTATGCCCATTGAGCATACAGCTGCGACACGGCCGCCGGCGGCTTGTCCTCTCTCTAGTATACTATGCTCTGAGCGTTTTATAGTATGAACGTGTATAGAGACGTGTATTAACAATTTAGGTTTGTTGAAACATCTCATATTTTACTAGTTACTCGTAGGTACATATTTTATAGAAAATTTTTGACGACAACTGCAATGCAATACTGTAAATTTACGCTGTAGCCAGCATTTACGCTGAGTTGTGAGCGTAAATGCGCCAGCAGCGTAAATTTACAGTAGGTATTGCATTGCAGTTGTCGTCAAAATTTTATATAAAATATGTACGAGTAACTAGTAAAATATGAGATGTTTCAACAAACCTAAATTGTTTACTCTATACACGTTCATAAAATAAAACGCAATGGTGATATATTATTGGCCGGTACTATATCATCATTAGAGTCTCAGCATGCTCGATTCTCTGTACAAACATAGTTCGGCTCTAATTTAAAAACGGCATGCTGGAACATGAAACTTTGTATGTCTGTATGATATTGTGCAATGTAATCTTTGACGATGCGAAAGATATTGTAAAATCCTTCTTGAATAAATGATTTTTATCTTATCTTATATGTACTAGACTGTCTAGATCGGAAACTTGTTTTTGTTGAAAAAATAAAAACAGAAGTTTCTCATAATGAGCTTTTCTCAAACATGCAATGAAATGTCGTCATTACGTGGGTTATATCAGGCTTCAAAGTATCACGTTTCGGGCGGATCAACTCGAGAGAACGGTAAAGGAATTTCATACGAAATTGAAGGCCTAGGCCGGGAAGTGATTTTTTTTTAATTTTTCATTCCACTATTTGTGGCACAACATCACGGCATTCAAAAAAATTAGTTTGATTTGAGGAGTTTTTATTTATTTATTTCATTGCATGTTTGAGAAAAGCACTATACATGCCTGGCCGTGAAAACGGCTTGCCGGCTTCGTATCACTATCCGGTCTATACCTACTCACCCGGCAAGCCCTTCTTTCCCGGCGTCTGCAGTAATGTACTTACTTGCACTAATTACTCTCTTTTTTTTATTATAATTTCTAGCAACAGTGTGTTCCTGGCGATGAGTAAGGTTGCCAGAGTTCCCGAGGGTTCGGTTTTGAGAGGAACTTGCATTTGACTTTATCACTACGAATCCACAAATCAATAAAGAGTCGGCAACGCCTCTGAAGCCGCAACCACATAAGCTACGAATCCTGCTTACCATCAAGCCAACACTTGTTTTTCACCGTGGTGGTATAAAAAAACCGGCCAAGTGCTAGTCGGACTCGCGCACGAAGAGTTCCGTACCATTATCTATAAAGACGGTTAAAAATCACGTTTGTTGTATGGGAGCCCCATTAAATATTTATTTTATTCTGTTTTTTTTTTAGTATTTGTTGTTAAAGCGGCAACAGAAATACATCATTTGTGAAAATTTCAACTGTCTAACTATCACGGTTCATGAGATACAGCCTGGTGACAGACGGACATACAGACAGACCGACGGACAGCGGAGTCCTAGTAATAGGGTCCCGTTTTACCCTTTGGGTGCGGAACCCTAAAAAGTAATATACTTAAAGTATGAAGACGGAATACTTACTCAAATTCGCTAGGACAATGTGGGCATTGGTACTTCGCGCCAGCGTGCCACTTTTCGTGTTCGCGCGCAACGCCCCTAAGAAAAAACATTATTATTTTTTACAAGCTTTTATTTAACGTTTGTTAGTGTGGGACAAATCTTGAACCAGTTAAGTTCAAGCGATTGAGCTGCAATTTTGGGTATAAGTATATATAGTTTGGATGACAATTCAAGATTATGGTATCGATTTGATCTGATGATGGAGACAGAAGGTGGCCATAGGAATTCAGTACTTAACCGACGTAACCCTGTATGTAGTTGCTGACGGTATCCAGAAAAGTACAGTTGGCAATAAAAGCTTGTATCAAAATAGTTATTTATGATACAAGTGCGGAAAGTAGGTAATTCCCAACGAGTGGCGATAACCAAAAACACGACCGCCAGGGAGTGTTTTTGATCGACACGAGTTGGGAATTACCTATCCGCACGTGTATCATACAACATTTTACAATGCATCATGTAAGGAAATAAAAAAATATACATAAAAGGTGCAATTTTAATTGTCATGACATCTCATTCGCGCACGTGTGCGGGAATATTGGCTTAAAATCCATTCCCGCACGTGCTGGCCCCGTCCGGCACCGCCGTGCCGGCATAGACGACTTCCCGTGTAGTTGAACCACATAAAGTCGCACTTTCAGACCAAGTGCATTGTAAATGTAATTTTTGTCAGAAACACATTAAAGCATCTAACTGCAAGCAGGTATATCACAGCCCTGGTGAAATCTAAAGCCAATGTCAGGAGAAATCTATTACTTCACATCTGGACGTAAAGTGGCAATTACGACCCGCTACGGCTACGAGTCCGGAAACTCCCACTTCGGTCACCTTCTAGCCAGGGGAGCTAAAATTTTACACTCGCCACGGGCGGTAATAAAGAAAGCCTCAGATCGCATAATTATCGTCGGTTCAGGTGTCAATTACTTGAAATCTGACCCATTCTCTGTTAGGTGAGTAACGTTACTAACAGTATTAATTACTATTTTATTTAGAGATAGGATTCTCATCTCATGTAATTTACGCTCTTAAATGTTTTTTCTTTTTTTGTAATATCATCATATCATTATATCTGTCATAGTATCATATCTGTTTTGTGAGCTGTTGGTTTTCCAATAAATAAATAAATATCAGCCGAAAGACGTCCACTGCTGGACATAGGCCTACCCCAAAGAGTACCACAATGACCGGTCATTGTGGAACTATTTTGTAATACACTTATACACAAATAAATAAACAATTTGTGTACAAAAATATCAAACATGTATAAGGGGGTGGGACACTGTTTATCCTATAGCACAGGTTTAAACCTTTTTACAAGCTTTATATTAACTTGCACTGTTCGTATGTATGTAAATATGTAAGTATGTAAATATGTAAGTTGTCCGTCAAAATCTACAATCCATTTTTCAGTCACTTCCCGTTATCTTGTAAAAGATGTTTTATGGAAATAAATAAATAAATTCTTACCTGTTTCTCGTGACAAACGGACACCCTTTACAGCTGAATTTCTCCGTGTGCTGCGCTGTGAGATGCTTGCGGAGCGCACGGGCGCTCTTTAGACGGCTCTTGCATATGAAACACTCGTATGCTCCGGATTGCTGTAACAATAGTACTTAATGTGACATTGTGAAACTGTAACAGATAAATGAATATTGTAATTATGTGATTTGTGATAGTGGTACATCGTAAAACTGTGACTTGTGAGAGTGGAATATGGTGATAATGACTTGTAAAAGTAGAACATTGTGAAACTGTGATTTGTGACAGTAGAACATTGCGAAACTGTTATTAGTGAGAGTGGAACATTGTAAAACTGTGACTTATGAGAGCGGAATATGGTGATAGTGACTTGAGAGATTAGAACATTGTAAAACTGTGATTAGTGAGAGTGGAACATTCTAAAACTGTGAATTATGAGAGCGGAACATAGTGATAGTGACTTGAGAGATTGGAACATTGTAAAACTGTGATTAGTGAGAGTGGAACATCGTAAAACTGTTACTTGTGAGAGTGGCACATGGTGATAGTGACTTGTAAGAGTAGAAGATTGTGAAACTGTGATTTGTGAGAGTGGAACATTGTAAAACTGTGACTTGTGAGAGTGGAACATCGTAAAACTGTGACTTGTGATAGTGGAACATCGTAAAACTGTGACTTGTAAGAGTGGAACATAGTCAAAAGGCCAAACTTACTTCACTGTGCCTCACAACGTGCGCGTCATACCGGTCCCTCACGAGGAACCCCCGGTAGCACACACTGCACTTGTAAGGCGCGCTCTTATAGTTGGTGCTCTCTTGCCGCTTCTGTATCTCCGCTATTTGTTCGTCGTAGCTTAGAGTGGTGATGGTGAACAGGGACTCGTCGAGGCCGTCTGTGGTTTTGCGACGTTTCACGTCGGAGTTTTTGTACCTGTTGGGAACCGTTTGATTTATTAGACTATCCCGTAGTGGCCGTTGGGGCGGAAAGGTTCTCGAGTTGCGACCACGTACCGGAAGGCGCGGCGTGGGTAGGCCCCCCACAATGTGGACTGATGACCTGGTAAAGTTCGCGTATCGGCATCATCATATCAGCCGAGAGACGTCCACTGCTGGACATAGGCCTCCCCCAAGGAGTGCCAAAGTGACTGGTACTGCGCCACCCGCATCCAGCGGACTCCCGCGACGTTTACCAGGTCATCACTCCACCTTGTGGGGGGCCTACCCACGCCGCGCCTTCCGGTACGTGGTCGCCATTCGAGAACCTTTCCGCCCCAACGGCCATCGTAGACTATATACTTAGTAGACTATACTCATTTCAATTACTGTTTTACACGGGTCTAACGCGATATTTATTTACCTTTATTTCTGACATTTCGACACGGGTTGCACCGATCATGGTCGCATATAACTGTCGTCGCAGCAAGTAAAACACACCGTAAAGACCCGCGTAAAACAGTAATTTAAATAAAAAGCCCAAGAAATTAAAGTGTTTCAGTAGACAAGTTTATAAAATTTATGAGTGATTCAACTATTTTCTATCTTTTCAAACTGGGTCACTTAAAACTGTGTGGTTTATTGGTTTAACCCACCAATGGCCTTATTCAAAAACGTTCAACAAACCTATGGTATTATGGGTACTAATAGTTAAGGACAGTGAATCCTGATCCACCGTTATACAGTTCACACTAGTACGGGGATCAGTTGAAGCTTACTTGGCTCATACTTAGTTACCTTCTTGTACTAATATTAAAATGTAAGCATAAATATGTACACGTATTACTTTAATAAACGTTGTTTGTTTGTTGTTTGTTGTTGTTGTATTTTAGCTTAAAATGCCGGTAAAATTCGTTTGTCTTTATCTGTCACTTGAGTAAGAAAGGGACAGAACACATTCTTATTATCAGAGGTATTTTAAGTTTTATGAATAAGGGGGTATACTTACATGCACAGTTTTGTAGATTTTAATTCCCTTGTTTTATGGGCCATCTTCTGAGCATACCTAGCTGACCGTATCAGAAATAAAGTAGACAACTTCAAAATGGTATTATTTTTATTCAGTGTGAAAAAATAATGAAACAAAAAGAAACTGAAAAATAAGGTCTTTATAAAAAACTGTTTTGAATGAATTCGTCGTATTATATATATTTTGCCTGCAACCTAACTTTCTTTTTGATGTGTCTCATTTAATTCTGGACGATCACTTTTGACACATTTGATGATGCCCTGTTCCACTTTTTTTTTTAAGTTTTCAACTAAGGTGGCAGCTTTGACGTTTTTTTAGAGGTGTCGTTTCATGATAGACCAATATCGCTCAATTGGGTGAACTTCTGGGCAATAGGGAGGATTATCGGCTTTATACCATTCCTTCGTTGTTTTAGAGTAATTACAAGAAGCCAAGTCTGGCCAAAATAAAGTGCTATACCTGTGCTTCTTTATTAGTGGTAGTATTTTTTTCTGTAAGCACTCGTCACTGTATACCGTAGCGTTCAAAGTCCCTGTAGTAAAGAAGTATTGCGATCGCATACCGCATTAAAAAATCGCTTGCCACGCTAATACTTTTTTGCCGAATTTCTCGATGTTGATGGCCTTATGTTTTCGAGTAACCTTCTATAAGCCGGCACCGTAATAAATTGAGGTCCTGGTAAGGCTTTAAAGTCCAATTTGCAATAGGTCTCGTCATCCATTATAATGCACTGATTTTTCTTGGTCAATATACGGTCGTATAATTTCCTTGCCAGTTTTCTGACAGCTATTGTTTGATTTTCATCTCGTTTTGGTTGTTTTAGTTTTTTATAGGTTTTTAGGTTGCATCTTGGTTTGATTCTTTGTATCATAGCCGAAGAAGTTTTGGCTCTTTTTGCCGCATCTCGAATTGAAAGGGACGGATTTTGTTTAAACACTCTTACGACTTTATTTTCTCATGCCAAGTCGGTTGTCCCCGGTTTTCTTCCAGATTTAGGCCAAATCTTGGATTACAGAAGTCACCAAATTTATTTATTATCTTGTGCACGCCCGCGGGACTCAACTCGTACTTTTTAACCAGTTTTCTAATCGTCATACCTTTTATTTTGCACCAATCGTCCAAAATATATTTACGAACGTGTAAGCTAATTCGCCCCATGTTGAAAGTTTGACCAAAGTAGTAATTGCTTTTTGCTGCAATTAAAAGAAAAGGATATAGTTCGTTATTAAAAAAAAATATGCCGATTTTATGTACGTACAGTCGCCATCACATACATCGGAGCAAACAAGCACGTCACAAACATCGGAACACACCTCTATTTTCTAGGCATTAGGGTGCATGTGCCCATATTTTTGAACACCTATAGTGTACCTATGTATGTGATGGCGACTGTACCAGTTTTTAGAGATGCCTAAAGTTGTCTACTTTCTTTCCGATACGGTCCTTAGAAGACCATATCGTAACAATTTTTCCAAGAAACTCTATCACGTTGTCTCCTGGCTAACGAGACAGAATATCAACGAGAAATAGTTGACAGACTGTTACAAAAATCGCCAATGTTTATTTATACAATATCGCCATCCTTAAAACACTCAGTTACTTACTTATCCATAGTGGTCATCGGGCTATCTTCCTCCTCTTTCTTCTTAACCACCTTCTCTTTCTTCTTCACTTTAACCTTCTTCACTTTCCGCTTCTTCACATACACTTCACTTAACACTTTATCGTCACTATCCTCATTTACTTTATTACACTCCGTAGCATCATTACCACAATTATCATTACCGTAGCCAGCATCATTACCGAAGCCCTCATTCTCATTACCATCGTCATTGTTAAAATTTTCGTCGTAATTATCGAATTCTTGGTAAAACAGTTCTGTGTTGTTCTTTTCGTCTTTTATTATTTCTACTTCGACAATAGGCGGTACTTTTTCGTCTAAGTCTTCGCTTTCCTTGAGTTCTGACTTGATTGTTATCTTGTCTTCGTCGATGTGTGTGTGGTAGTCATTTGGGTCGTAGTGTTTGTATGTTAAATGGGATCTTAAGCGATTTTGACGGCGGTTTATCGAGCGTATGTCACGTATTGTGATCTGGAACAACATTAAAACGCTATTCAGTCAATTGTATTTCAAGTTATTTAAATGCAGAAAGTAAAATTGTTTCTAACTTAAATTAACCACACGTCTTATTTATTTATTGAAGTTTATCATCTGGTACAGTTAAGTTTATAAATACATGTACATCCCCAAAGTTTCAAAAATATAGGTCTTTATCAATAAAGTCGTGTTCACATATTTCAGATCACACGTCTAAGCACTTATTTTTTTAATTGACTGCATCATGTACAATGTCCCATCTGAAATTTACCCATGGCGCCAATAGGCATAGTTTAGCATAATTAATCCGTTAACCAGTGCGAGAGAAGGTCACCGTGGAGTGTACTTTTGAAGTACCTAAACATACATATAATATGAATCGGTATAGTCGTCGAATTACCGTAACCAGTTTTATTATCATTACCATAACGCTATTGCCACTCACGTAGTCGCTACTGGAAATGAAAGGTTCAATAGTTACTCACATAATTATGGATTAGCAAGCAGCTACCAGGTGAAAACGGAAGCGGCTCTGAGGGGTTAGCACAACTTGCCAGTATGCCGCGTCGCGCGCTACTCAGCGACTTATGTTTATTTCGCACTGTGCAAGTTCATTACCATAACTAACGCTATCATTACCATAGCCTTCGTTATCATTACCATAACCTGGCCAAACCATTAATTACTACAACCCTGAACGTCATTACCGTCCTTGTTGCTGGTAATTAAAGATTTAATAGTTACTCACGTATGGACTCGCATGCGGTAACCCGGTGAGCAGGTCATGCGTTCTAAGCACTTTGCATTTGAATCGGGCTGCTGTAACCAGACGGTGGCAGCACTCCCAACATAGACGTTGCGGTAATTTGTCTTCCTCACTTATCTGGAATGATAACACTTATGTAATAATAAGTTTCTGTCAAAAATAGTACATTATGATACAAGTGTGCTAAGTTGGTAATTACACTCGAGTCGGATTTTAAGCCTGAGCCGAAGGCGAAGGCTTAATGGAGACGAGAAGTGTAATGACCAATGCTCACGTGTTTCATACGACGTTTTTCAACACATTTGCGAGGAAAAAAAAATAAATAAAAAATGAAAATGTTAAAAGATATGTAATGAAAAGGCACTAGTGCGATAATGTAATGTAAAAGTCACGGTATGGGTAATATTTTGCATTATTTTGCTAATATTTAAAACGATATGTAATGAAAAGGCACTAGTGCGATAATGTAATGTAAAAGGCACGGCATGGGTAATATTCTGCATTATCAGTGTAAATACGCTGTAATAAGACCTACTTTACGAGCAGGTGTGTTGAAAAAATATTTTTGGTACAAGCTTTTATTGCCGACTGCACTTTTCTGTATACCATCATCAACTACTCATTGAGACGATTCTAACGAGACCAAACTCAACGGGGTTATTTACGTCGGTTAAATACTGAATTCCCATGGCCACCTTCTGTCTCCATCATCAGATCAGCTCGATGTTACCATAATATTGAATTGTCATCCAACCTATACTAATACCCAAAATTTCAGCTCAATCGGATAAAGGCAAGTGACTGAAAAATGGATTGCAAATTTCGACGGACAACTTAATACATACTTACATACATAAGAACAGGTCAAGTCAATACAAAACTTATTACCGAAAACTGCGTCAAAATCGGTCAAGCTGTTAGATACATTCATTTAAAATGTTTATTACAGCGCCCCCTGGTGAGTAAAGATCATAACACCTATTTAAGAGCCCCTAATGAACCAATACCAAACATTGGTGTACACAAACAAACAAACGACCTCTCACCCTAACCGCATATAGCTTCTGTTCCTTCGTGGGTAATTAACCCGGCGAGCATGACCCAGGGTATGTCATACCCTGACAGTATTAAAAACTTTTGGTATTTTTTAAATCTTCGTCTGGCAACACTAGCTCGCTCAGTAGCTGGAGGCAGGGGAGTGCGGGAGGGAATAGTGGCGTGATCGCAGTGCGACGTGAGGCGTCGGCCGATATATTCGTGCACAAACCTGTTTCGGGTATGTCACACCCTGCGTCATTTTAGACGTATTTTTTTATGTATGATTTATAAATTATTATTTTATTATTCTTAGTGTTTTTAAGGTTTCAGTGTACAGGCTTGAGATTACTTTATTTATATTAGTTGTTTATTTTTATTTTCCATACAAGAAGGACAGAAAAACCAAATATTCCTGTAAAAGTTGCAGCAAGCCCATATGAATGAAGCATGTTAATTTCGATGGCAGTGATTAACCATATTTTCAATTAAAAAAAATATTGTTATGTTTTTTTGAAAAGAGGATCTCATTATCTTTTAGTTAAAAGTTGATTTATATTCCAAAGAAGGTATTTTTTTGTTTAATTGTTCATTTTTGTAAACCTCGAAACTTTTGTTCCTATAATTACATAGTATAAGGAAAACACGAATAAATAAAAATACTTGGATAATTAAAACTTGTCTTTGATTTAAATTAATTTAAAAATTCATTATTAAACAATATACACTGCACGAAATAAAATAAAATTAATAAAAACTATAATATGGTACATTAAATTTCGGGTATGTCATACCCTGCCTCATGCTTGATGTAATTTTTTTTCACGTCATGCTCGCCGGGTTAAGTAACACATTTTCTAGATTATTTGGACGTAGTCTAGGAAAAGGGATCAATAAAATATCATCATCATCATCATAACAGCCGAAAAACGTCCACTGCTGAACATAGGCCTCCCCCAAAGAGTGCCAAAATGACCGGTCCTGCGCCACCCGCATCCAGACTCCCGCGACCTAATATACTCAAATACTAATATACTCACGGTGGACAAAATATACTCTATTAAAAAAAAACTTACCGCCATGCCGCTGACTTCAGTGAACGCCTGCTCTAACTTGTGGTCTCGAATGTTGTACATTCTGCTTTCGGTGGCCAGGCATATTCTGCACACCTGCCAATCAAATATTGTTTTAGTAAGAGAATAAGTTTCCGTCAAAAATGTATTTTTGGTACAAGCTTTTATTGCCGGCTGTACTTTGCTGTATCACTCATTGAGACGATTCTAACGAGCCCAAACTTAACACGGGGTTACGTTAGTTAAATACTGAATTCCCATGGCCACCTTCTGTCTCCATCATCAGATCAGCTCGATATTACAATAATATTGAATTGTCATCCAAACTATACTAATACCAAAAATTTCAGCTCAATCGGATGACGGCAAGTGTCTGAAAAATCGATTACAAATTTTGACGGACAACTTACATACTTACTTATATATACTTACTTACATACACACATACGAACAGGTCAAGTAATAAAATAATTATATAAAGCTTGTAATAAAATAATAAGTTTCTGTCAATAATTTCATTTTTGGTACAAGCTTTTATTGCCGACTGTACTTTTCTGCATACCATCATCAACTACTCATTGAGACGATTCTAACGAGCCCAAACTCGATGGGGTTGTGTCCATTTATTGCGGAGTTCCTATGGCCACCTTCCAGCTCCAGCATCAGATCAGCTCCAACTCATCATAATATTGCATTGTCATGCGATATACATACGCTTGCAAAATTTCAGCTCAATTGGATAACGGGAAGCGACTGAAAAATGGATTGCAAATTTTGACGGACAACTTACATATTTACATACTTACATAAAGTAAGCACCAGTTGAAAACGAAATTAATGTAAACAAACAATGTATTGTAAATAATAATAAATAAATAATAAATATTACGGGACAATCTTACACAAATCAACCTAGGCCCACGGTAAGCTCAATAAGGCTTGTGTTGTGGGTACTAGGCGACGATATTTAAAATAGATATATACATATAGATACTTATATACATATATAAACATCCATAACTCACAGGAACAAATATTCGTGATAAACACACAAATAAATGCCCTGACCGGGATTCGAACCCGGGACCTCCAGCTTCGTAGACAGAGTCACTACCAACTGGGCTACGGAGGCCGTTAAATATACATACATACGAACAGTGCAAGTTAATATAAAGCTTGTAAAAAGTGATAAGAAACACTACACTAGACATTCGAGTAAATTACGGAACGACACGTGCGCGAGTCCGACTCGCATTTGGCTGGTTATTTTGTAGCTAAGTCATCTTCTTGCTGCTCTGATTTAATCAATAAATTGGTAGTGTCATATATATGATATAATTTATACATATATTTCCTATGGGAAACAATAATACTTACTCTCAAAGCAGCTGGTGCATCCAAATCATGAGCCAAGTCCTGAAAGATAATTATTATTGAATCTCTTCTAAAACATTTGTACATAATCTTCTCTTATTTTGCTAGAAATTGTATATTTTATTCATTGTTACAAGAAGTGAAATTGAAATGTGTTTTATTGTTTCAAATGTTTATGAAAACACAAAATGCAATATGATTATCCGATATAAAAAATGAGGAGGATTGCAGTTTATTGGACTCGGAGCCCCAGCACTTCTGAGTAGGTATTAATCATTATATATACAACGTATTTTTGTCAATTTCCGTTAGTTGCAAGGGGGCATAGTTTAGATCAAATAAAGTTAATTTCTCCAAGACAGTAAGTACAGTACGCGTCACAAAAGTTTGCGTTTCTGAAGTTAGCCTCGAGTCGCCTCCCGCATAAACGTCCGACCCCTCTGACACCTTTGCGTTACTAGTAGCTAACATCAGAATCGTTAACTGATTTCAATCGTATTGTAGTATCTTGACTCTTACTGTTATCAAGATATTCAATGTTTAATTTAATCAGTTTTGCAGATTTAACTAATGTAAATGCTCGTAACTGTGATAACAGCTTTTTAAATTTTGTAAGGTTCCTATACACTACAAGAAGGTTTACAAAGTTATTTTATTTAATCGTATGGCAATTATTATTTTGGCCTTTGAGTTTGTCACTCTTTAGTACCACCCAGGGGACACGTGCAGGGTTGTGGTAGGTAGCTCCTGCGGACGCGAGTGACAGTTGTCCCCCCTTTGTCAAGTGAGTGGGCAACTCGACTGTTAGAGGTTCTTAAGCCGCCCGAAGGCCTCTAACTCGGCTTAACGACTACTGTCATAGACAGCAACCGGGATCAACTGCTTAGCGTGCCTTCCAAAGCACGGAAGCGCTCATTTATAGTAACCACTCAAACAGGCGGTCACCCATCCAAAGACTGACCCCTGCCGTCTTTGCTTGACCTGCGTTATCGTTTCCGATACGCAGGCGCCGCCGGGCTATGAACGCTTCAATACATAGTATACAATAGTTTACAAAGTGAGTTTGTGCAATATTATACATATTTTTTACATATATTTTATTTCATTGTGTTTCAAGACCCTTGTACAATAAGACAAATTAGACAATAACCGTTAATGCTACATTAAATTATTTTGTAAAAAAATCGAAAAAATAAGTTTTTTTTTCAAGAAATAATTGACAACATTTAAAACCATGTAATGATGCCTAATTCGAAAACCATTCCGGTAATTATGTTACATGTGGCTCTAGTATAAGTTTTATCGATACATATACGTTTTCGAACGCGTTTGCGTTTAGTTTCAATTTGTATGGCAATGCGTAGTTCCTAATAGTTACCACCAGAGGCGCTGTTCGCGCTGCCATACAAATTGAAACTAAACGCAAACGCGTTCGAAAACGTATTGAATCGATAGAACTTATACTAGAGCCCAACGTAATAAAGTAGTTTTCAGATTTAATTTCTCACTCGTTTTTAAGAAAATCGCGAAACTGTATAAATGTGGTTTAAGCTGTGTGTGACGTCAATACTACGACTGTCATATGAAAGGTGTGCAAGCTGCCATACAGAGCCGTAACGTTGACGTCATAATCTAGTTACCACCTTCTAGAATTCGCTACCTTTCAATTTGAAATTTCTGAATGAAAATTACAATTTAAAATAAAAAAAAGGCCAAGTGAGAGTCGGACTCGCGCACGAAGGGTTCCGTACCATTATCTATAAAAAACTATTTTATTTTGTGTTTTTAGTATTTGTTGTTATAGCGGCAACAGAAATACATCATCTGTGAAAATTTCAGCTGGTAATATCACGGTATCAGTGAGATACAGCCTGGTGACAGACAGACGGACGGACGGACGGACGGACGGACGGACGGACGGACGGACGGACGGACGGACGGACGGACAGCGGAGTCTCAGTAATAGGGTCCCGTTTTGCTCTTTGAGTATGGAACCCTAAAAACACTAGCACCTTAAAAAAACATTTTCTAGCGAAATAAATCATAAAATGAACCAATAAAAAAAAAAAAATGTCAATTATGCCAATTAGTTTCTGTGAATGTACTCTGCAATATGCATAAGTTAACGGAAATTCCCGGGAACACCGTGTAAGTTGAGCCGTAAGGTTAACGTCATAATTTAGTTACGACCTTCTGGAATTCGCTACCTGTCAATTTGATATTTCTGAATGGAAATTACAATATAAAATAAAAAAAACACTAGCCCCTTAAAAAAACATTTTCTAGAGAAATAAATCATAAAATGGCCTATTTAAAAAAATTAAATGTTGTCAATTATGCCAATTAGTTTCTGTGAATGTACTCTGCAATATACATAAGTAAACGGAAATTCCCGGGAACACCATGTATAGTGTTATTAAGTTGAGCAGCATTAAAGTACAAACCTGTGCAGACACAGGCATCGCACCATTCTTGATTTTCCGCAGACCGCACCGGGTCTCATAGAAGTCCTCGTTCCGGAAATGTTCTGAGCATATCGTGCTGCGGTCCTTCGGCTCCCAGTCAGACATGCCCAGGGCTTCCATCCATGCGGTCCGGAGATTCGGCTCTTTGGGGAACCTGAAATACATTCGATTTTTTCTTTACACCTTGTGATAAGAAAAGGGCCATTGTTGCCTACAATAAAATTCGATCTATAATACTTGCTTTTTCACATTGTGTTTTGGCAAGAAACTGACTCTTAACCACTAAAAGCCTGTAGAAGTGTCTATGATAAAAAAATAGTTTTGTATGTTGTATTGCAGTAGAGCTTGGTCAGTTGTTTAAAATACTTATATATTAGATTTTTAAACATATCTTATTAGAGTTTGTGGATCTGTCCTAAATTTGTATTTAATAGTTCTAAATGAGTATAATACACACTGTTATTAATTTATTTACCTAAATTTTATTGCACAAAATACAGAAATGTACAAATAGCGAGTGTAATGCCAAATGGCATTCTCTACCAGTCAAAAATTGGGCTAAACTGAGATTTATAAAAATTGCAAAGAAAAAGAAAAGGTATGATAACATAAAATTTATAAAATCTGAAAAAAGAACAAATGTATTATATGTGTGATATCATCATCATATCAGCCGAAAGACGTCCACTGCTGGGCATAGGCCTCCCCCAAAGAGTGCCAAAATGACCGGTCCTGCGCCACCCGCATCCAGCAGACTCCCGCGACCTTTACCAGGTCATCAGTCCACCTTGTGGGGGGCCTACCCATGCCGCTACGTATAGTCATACATAAATAAAATGTATAAGATATTATCGATGTTACTCATTAAAATCCAACAAGAATTTGCTGTTACTAGAGAGAAGGCTTAGAAAAGTCAAGAAAATTAAATGGTATCAAGCTTTTTATATTATTGTTTAATCCTTGAGGGCAGAAACTACTCGATTTCATTCAATGGAACAAAGTACTTAATACAATAAACATTATAAATCGATATAATCCAATTAAACCTGCTTAGTAATGATATGTATAAACAAGTTGAAATAATAGTAATACATACATGTGAAATGTAATCCCATGGCTTTTGGTTGTTCTTTTTGTGTCGTTGATGCAATTTGGAACACTGCACCGCATTTTTTTGAGGTTTTTCACTTATGTTAACATAAATAATCATATAGAGATCGAAATCATTGTGATGTTGGAAATAAAAAACATAAGAGTCCAATAAGACATTATTAAATTGACTGAAACAGCTTTCAACTGAATAATTATGATGCTTAATTTCATCCTACGGCATATGCTTAACAACTCGCTCTTGTTGTTTTCAATGTCTTTACAGAGAATTGAGGGATTTATTTACAATAGATTTTAGAACTAAATAAATCAAACGTCAAAGTTGGCCTTGATTGACGCATTCGCCATTTTCTTTGTAATTTTTTTTTCAAGACTCGCGCTACGGAGCTATGTTCAAAGAAAAATGAACCAAAAACCGGTTTATCGATTAGTTGCAAAACAAGGAGCGCTTCACTATTGTACAGCTTTGGTTGTATCTCTTTCTTTTGAATGTACTTCTACGCAAGAGTGACGAAGGCGGAGAATGTTTATATACTTTTACATAATATTATACTACCAAAATTGGAAACGTTTTTACAACCGGATCTCTCGTTCTGACTTAGTGGTTTGAGAAAGAGCTAGAAAACGTATAACGCTTTCTTAAATTTGGTAGAGTTGTACCCAAAGCTCCTGTCAATTGTCAATGCTATTGGTATTTCTGATTTTGTTTAATTTATTAATATTAAATACAAATGTATTATAATAGTTTGATTTTGTTAACTCATTGTCAGTTATGTGTGTGTATGCGCCGTTTTATATAAATTCGTACGGCCTTGTGTGAGAAAATGGATCATTCTTCATTCGTTGAATCGTTGTAAATAATTGCGCTATTTACCAATATTTACAATGCGCTGTTGCGTTCCCGGCTGCAAAAATGACTCAAGACATATCTCGAAGTCCCAGGGAATCACGTTTCATGTGTAAGTGCCATATTTCAAGTGTTTCAGGAACATTTCAATAGCTACAATTCATGTACATTCTTTACTAAAGTATTTCACTAATTAGATTACTAATTACTGCTGTTTTAGTAAAGTTTGTATTAAAGTTCTAAAAATAACATTAGGGCCTTATTCTAAAAAGCTATAAATGTGTATAAGTCGTCCACATTAACCACATCTTTGAATTTTAGACTAAATGACATGGTACATAATTAATTTTTTATCGTTGTTTGCCAATGGAAGCCACCACATGAGCGAAAACGCGACCGACTTTCAAGCCGGAGGTCGCCGGTTCGTACCACTGGGTTTTTTCAACACAACCTGTGTATGAAATATTGTTTGATATTTAACAGTGGCTTTTCGGTGAAAGAAAACATTGTGAGGAAAACGGTCTAAACCCAATAAGGTCTAGTATCCCGTCTGGGTTGGAAGGTCAGATGACAGGACTATGCCAAATCTTGGGGTTACGGCGAAAGTGGACCTCGGGCTTGTTTGTGTACCTTAGAAGGTTGTGTACCACTTTTGCCAATCTGCTCACCTATTTTTATTTATTTAAGCCTTTAATAATAACAATAACACAACGTAACATAAAAATATTACGTACGTGTGCTGGCAGCCATGACAATAAGGGAAACTGTGGGTACCCGAATATCTTCAGGCATACTCACATATAAGTTTATAAGATGCCTTTCCCCCATGTCTACATATAGTCCACTTCACTTAAATATTTATCACTACACAATGGAAATCCTTAACCTACTGAGTTTTCAGTCTATTATGTTTTATTAATTAGCTAACACCTTGTCTACACTATCGTCACTGTAGCTAATGTCATCCTCACTACAGTCTACATCTTCTTTACTTGTTACCTCTCCCAGAGCAATTCTCTTCCTAGATACTGCTGATGGTGGGCTTTCACTTGACCTGGATCTTTTATAGGTTTGGTCTTTCCTTGTGGTCACAATAGCTGGAGCGCTGGTTGGACTGTAGCAAAGGGGGCCCGGGACTTTTTTTTGGCAAAGTTGTGTCATTATAACACTAGTTTTAAATGGTTGTAATGTGTAGATCACGTCAAAATAAGCATCTTTTATACGAACATTTTTTGTATAAAATTAAAAATGGCGGAGATAAAGCGCTCCAAAGATTGATGTTTTTAAAGGGATCTGGGACTTAGTAAATTTTCATTGAGAGTGGTGTCATTATGAGTAATGACATATATTTTAAATGATTGTATCGTACATAACATGATAATTTTTTTTTTGTAAAATTGATAATAGCGGAGATTTAAAATAATTTAATCGAGAGAATTAAAAACATCAAAACAGAAAGCTACCGAAAACCGAATTGGAGCCCCCCCCCTCCCTTCCACGTGGTCATGTCTGTCCTACCCCTAGAGTGTATATAAAAGCCCGAGGAGCCAGGAGCTGACGAAGAGAGTTTCTGGCGGGAGCCCGGGCGGGGGGCAGGGGAGTGGTATTTATTTATTTCAGCCTTGAAAAATAACGATCTTTGGAGTGCTAAGGCGGTAAATATGAAAAGAGAGAAAAACTTTTTAGCATTTTCTATAGGATACATGAATAAAAATGAGGTGTTATATTGACATCAATTTCATGATACCGAAATTTTCTAAGTCTCAGAACCGTTTAAAATGACTGACCTTTGAACCTCAATATCTCGGTAAATATCGATCTGAGAGAAAAAGTTTGTAGAATAAAACATGCTTATTTTAGCGTAATATACATGATTCAATCCAATTTTAGCCTAAAAACGGCAAAATTGAAAAAAAAACAAAAAAATTCTAAGTCCCAGAAACGGCCCAACTTTGGTACAGTGTGATCGGAGCGCTTACCACACAATCTTCTGGTCTCCGTGCCCCTATCATATCTGCTCTTCCATGTGCCATATGCCTGATCGTCTTCTTGGGAATCTGTTTGTGTCAACTTCTCACCCCCTTCACCTGGTAATATTTCTAAGTGAGTTTTTTATCACTGTCCCCTCTAGCCATCTTGGTCCATTCCTGTAGTTGCTAAAACAAAACGTTTCACCGTTTATATTGTTATCTAACAAGCAATAATTAGACCTATCCACGTAGTTCTCTAACTATCTTTGTCCAGTCGTCATCACATACATCGGAGCAAACAAGCACGTCACAAACATCGGAACACACCTCTATTTTCAAGGCATTAGGGTGCATGTGCCTATATTTTTGAACACCTATAGTGTAGGTACCGATGTATGTGATGCATACTAAATTCACTGATTTTTACCGACATTTTAGTTCACGCGATACACAACACTTAACAAAAACTTTTAAACATTCAAACACTATGTTTAAAACACTGTTTTAATTAATTCCCGTCGCCAGAATGTTACGTAGGTATGCTGGCAGCCATGACGATAACCAAAATTGGGGGTACCCGAAGATCTTTAGGAATACCCACATATCAATATATAACATTATACAAACTGTTTTTCTTTTACATTTTAAATCATAACTTTAGAATAATAACGCCTAGAAACGCAGTTCACGCGCAACGGTGAGGCCACCAAAACTCAGCCATAAATGGCGTAGGTAGTACGCCGATCGGTGGTACACTATTGGTGCGTTTGTGTACGTATTAAATTAAATTAATTAAAAATCATTTATTTCGGACTAATTCATCCATAATTTGTTAGTAACAATATATTAACTTAAAAAAAAAACTTAAAAACTAGTGTTAGTAACAAAACAAGTAACTTAGAAAAACTAATGTCGGCGTGAGGGGGCACGCACCGGAGCATGCGCCTCGTCCCAGTACCGCATTATCGGGCAGTCTACCCGTTCAACAAGCGATTGCAGGATGCTGTTGGTACTACCCCGCACCCTCCGCATGAGTGATGCCACCCTACTGCGCATTATTGCGTGGAATCCCGGCACGCCCGCCGCCGCGAACATGCCGGACGCACTGCAATAGCGGGGCAGACCCAACAGCACCCTGAACGCATTATTGTACTGCACTCTTATGGCATTGACGGCCCGCTGCGTATACCCAACCCACAGCGCACACGAGTAGAAGGATTGACAAAATGCCTTAAATAAGGTAACTTTGACACCCTCACTACACCGTGCGAACCTACGGGCCAGCATATTACAACGGACCGCCAAGGCCCGGCGCTCTCTCTCTATGTCGAGATCGTCGCATAGCGTCTCCACTACCCAGTGCCCCAAGTACTTAAATTGTGAGACTCTTTTTAATGGCGTGCCGTCAAGTACAACTGGCGGGACAATATCATAAGTTTTATTGCCCGCCTTGAACAACAACAGCTCACTTTTCGTCGCGTTGTACTTGAGGCCTTGGGCTGCAGCATAGCGCTCGCATACGGCTAGCAAATTCCTCAACGCACTGATGCAAGGGCTCAGCAACACCATGTCGTCCGCGTAGCTGATGTTATTAATAACTTTTCCACCAATAGAACAACCCACTGGGGTGTTACTGAGCTCCTCGATCAGTCGATTCATATACAGGTTGAAGAGCTTTGGAGACGTCAACCCACCCTGTCTCACTCCGCACTTCAACCTGTATACGTCCGACAAACAACCAGCCCATCTCACAACATTTGTTTGGTGCCTATACCAATATTTAAATATTGATACAAGCTCCCTGGGTATACTTGTCTCTTCAGATAATTTTGACCACATGATATCGTACGACACTAGGTCGAAGGCCTTAGAAAGGTCCAAGAAACAAGCATACACAGGGGTCCGTTCTTTTGCATAATACCGGACAGTGTGCTTGAGACAGTAAATAGCTGACTCAGTCGACACCCCAGCTCTGAAACCAAACTGAGCGTCATTCAGCTTTACGTGAGCACTTAACTGTTGATCAAGCAGACTATCCAGCACTTTTGCAATTATAGTCGCTAGAGAGATGGGCCTATAATTGTTTTTATCCGATACATCACTCGTTCGGTTCTTAATAATCGGTATTACAGTGGTTTTCATTAACTCGTCGGGCAGATAAGAGTGTCCGATGGATAATGCAAAGAACATGGCTAGTACCCTGGGCAGATGAGGACCGGCGTACTTGAGATGCTCCACACCGAGGCTGTCATGCCCGGGCGACTTGCCACGCGACATATTCCGTATGACAGTAGCTATATCTGTAGCGGAAAAATAAATAGGTCGGTGACAACCGCCCCCACATGGCTCCTCAGTGGTAGGCGTCCCACTTAAACTGTTATGCCGAGGTTGAACCTCAAAATGAGTTCTAAAAAGATTAGCAATATCCACCGGCTCACACGCATCCCCGACGCTCACAGGTAGGCTCGGCCTAGGATCAAGACGATTGGTCTTTTTCCAGAAAGATCCAAACCTTTTGGCATCGTGATGCGACGCCAAAATATCCATTTGAATTTGGTCTTGATTATTTTGACACCATTTCAGCTTCATTTTAAAATGTTTCCGGGTAGAACACATTGCCTGATAGGTAGGGCCATGTTGAGGCTTACCGCTACTAACCCAGTCAAGGAAAGCAAGCCGAGCCTCTCCATGAGCATCTTTGACATGTTTGTTCCAACCAGTGATGTACCGACCATGAGTAGGTTTTTTACAGTCATAACTAAGCAAAGCTGCCTCACTTAACACCGATATTATGTTATTGTATATCTCACATATATACTTCCTGTGGTTTACATCACTACACATAGTATCACAGCACTCTCTGAGTTCAGATGGGAAATCTATGCCTGCAAGTAACTTGTTACATGTTTCAGTATACCTAGCTATTTGACATTGCTCCCTTGTTCCCCACATGACTTTGTTTCTAAGTGATGGAACGTCACTGATTTTCCGCTTTAGAATATTAAAATTAACTATTATTTCAAGTGGAAAATGATCCGACCAAAACACATTATAATTAACCCTAATGTCAATAACAGAACCCGACGCAGCCTCCGTTACAAGACAATGGTCGAGCCAGCTGGTAGTGCCATGGGCATCACTATAGAATGTAAAGGTTGCAGAGTCCACACCCAGTTTGTCTAAGTCTGCGCACCTCCACTTTTGTTCAGTGCAAAAACTCACCAGTTCGTTTCCGAAACGCCCACCTGGGTGCGCGTTGAAATCTCCCAAAATAATAACGGATTCTACGCTCTCGCTCTCAATCAATGCACTGATTTCACTCAAGCACTCCGTAAAATCTACAAAATTATCCGCACAGTCCGTAGGCATGTAGACACAAACAATTATAACTGAACGACCTGACATCGCAATTTTTATTGCTGTGATACGCACACTACTACACAGGATTACCGAGACGTTCGTGAACACACTTTTACGCCACATTATCGCCACTCCACCGTACGGCCTTCCTCGCAAAATCCCAGCAGACGTATCCATCGCTGATTTTCCGGTATAGCTGAAGTCCGGGCTGATGCAACCAAGAAACGGTATATCATGTGGCATCAGCCAATGCTCTTGGATAGCGATAATATCAGCTGATTGTGTCATTGACCTGATACACTCCACAGATCTAGTAACCGATTTACAGTTGAATGATATTATTTTATGATCCATTTTGTGGTAGTTCTACCTCCTTTCGCTTCACACTAAAGTTCACAAACCGTCTGAAAGAGATCCCCTCTGGCCATAAGTTGTCATTCATGAATAACTTCAGCTTGGCATAAGGAACATGACATTTGAAGGCATTGTGACCTTTATATCTCACCATGGACACTTTTTCCAACTTAACTTTCAATTGTGTTTTCATTAAAATATACTCATTAATGTCATCCTCTGTAGCGTCTTTATGCACATTCGTGATAAAAAGTTCGATCAGATTTTTAGCAGCCCTAAACTTAGAATTGCTGTCGTTTTGAGCTTTTCCCAACTTCCCTACAAAACGATCTTTTAATCGTTTTCTCTGGATTAAAATATAGTCGTCCGAGGGCTTTACATTTTCATTTTTCCATTCACCACAGCTCACAACTTCAGCCATAGTCCGAGCACTGGAACACGTATTATTAAATTAAAATTAAATTAAATTAAAATTAAAAATCATTTATTTCGGACTAATTCATCCATAATTTGTTAGTAACAATATATTAACTTAAAAAAAAAACTTAAAAACTAGTGTTAGTAACAAAACAAGTAACTTAGAAAAACTAATATCGGCGTGAGGGGGCACGCACCGGAGCATGCGCCTCGTCCCAGTACCGCATTATCGGGCAGTCCACCCGTTCAACAAGCGATTGCAGGATGCTGTTGGTACTACCCCGCACCCTCCGCATGAGTGATGCCACCCTACTGCGCATTATTGCGTGGAATCCCGGCACGCCCGCCGCCGCGAACATGCCGGACGCACTGCAATAGCGGATACGTATTGCATAGCGTACTGCAATTATTGCTTATACTGTTTATAGTAACAGGTGACATAGGCTCAATATTCTGTAATGGCTTGGTACGAGGGCGTTTATTTCTACGCCGTTTCATGGTACGGGGTCGAGCGCTCTCCTCCGCCGGCGCGTTGTCAGTTGGTACTTCGTTCGTAGTGCAGGCCGGCTCCCCCGCCGCCCGCTCCCCCGCCACAGCGCCTGGCTTAGTAGCGGCCGTGCACGGCGCGACTTTTTCCGTTAGCGCAGGCATATCCGCTCGCGTAGATATATAACTACCCTCCTTCTTATTTATGTCATTGTCGCCGGCTTGAGACAACGACCGTTGCAATAATGACTCATTATGATCAGGTGATTTATGCATACTCGTTTCACTATCATTGTTGTTAATAAGAGTCAAACCCATGGGGCCGCTGCCACCGTCATAGCTTATGCTTTGGGCTAAATATGCTCCTCTTCTGGTATTAACGTTGCAGTCGAAGTTGTTAACGATCGATGCGGCCTTTAACATGTCTATCTCATTATTTACCCGGTTAACTTCCTCTATGGTCGCATAAGTCTGTTTTATATTATTTAGCTCACTCTGAATGATTACAATATCTTTAAGAAGCCTTGTCGCATCGATGTGATCAAAAGTTAGTGGAGGTAACTTGTGAAGCTCCCGAGCAACAAAAATGGGAATACATTCAGGGTCCACTTGTTTAAATAAACAAATAATGTCATCTAGATCTCTTTGAGTTTTTCCTTCGCGTTTCCTGGTAATCTTGCGCAATTTAGATGGCACTGAGTCAAACAATAAGCTTTTAGCAGCATCGATGTCCGCGGCGGTGAAGGCCGTGGTACAGATCCGCACCAAGCTCTCCTCTCCCATCACCTGAATTTTGTTCTGGATAAATGCCAGCACCTCACAGATCACTATATTGCAATTTTTGCACATAAGTACGTTCGAAACCATTTTAACAAGTTCACCTCGCGGCGTACACAATGAACCGTGCGCACGCAACGCCGCGCGACAGACGACTGACGACGTATTGGCGCGTGTGAATACGAATTGATCACAACTACATGAATCCATTTTATGCCTCACGCTTGGCGCGTCGGCCGTATGAAACAATCATTCTTGGCGTTATTATTCTAAGACTACAACTAAGAACAGTTGAAAAACCCCCGACATATTCATTTCAAAGTTCAATATCCAAAAAATGGCTGAACCGATTTTGTTGAAACATAGCTAAGAACCATCTCGATCACGTCAGCTTTCTGATTAAAAAAACCGCATTCAAATAGGTCCATTCGTTTAGGAGCTACGATGCCACAGACAGACACACACACACACACACACACAGACAGACAGACACATAGACAGACACACAGACACGCAAACTTATTTTATAGCACCCCTACTTTTTCCGTCAGGGGTTAAAAATATACTACTAGCATACATCATGTTTGTATGTTTTTTTTAAACCTAGGCCTCTTCTAAATCACCGGTTTCTAATCTAGCATTTTCTTCCATGTTTGTCATTCTCCCCTGTATAATACCTTAAATAAAAATATATCTAAAGTAAATTGTATATTTTATGTGTAGTAAATAGTTTTTTTTTACCAACTCCCATTACAATCGGACACTTTACGCTCGAAGTTGTAGACGATTATGTATACCTAGGACAGACTGTCCAGTTAGGTAGGTCCAACTTCGAGAAAGAGGTCAATCGTCGAATCCGACTCGGCTGGGCAGCGTTTGGGAATCTACGGCACATCTTTTCGTCCAGTGTCTCAAGACTTTGACCAGTGTGTGTTGCCAGTGATGACATATGGCACTGAAACGTGGTCGCTTACAATGGGCCTCATAAGAAGGGCAATGGAGAGGGCTATGTTGGGAGTTTCTCTGCGTGATCGCATCAGAAATGAGGCTATCCGCAGCAGAACCAAGGTAACCGATAAAGCCCGATATAGGGCGGGGCACATTGCACGTAGAACCAATGGCTGTTGGGGCGGAAAGGTTCTCCACGTACCGGAAGGTGCTGAAGGTGGACTGATGACCTGGTAAAGGTCGCGGGAGTCCGCTGGATGCGGGTGGCGCAGGACCGGTAATGTTGGCACTCTTTGGGGGAGGCATATGTCCAGCAGCGGACGTCTTTCAGCTGATATGATGATGATGAAATCGTTTTTTTTTTTGGATTTTCATTGTTATATTGCTTGTTTCTTGATTAACGGCCTCCGTAGCCCAGTGGGTAGTAACTCTGCCTACGAAGCTGTGGAGGTCCCGGGTTCGAATCCCGGTCAGGGCATTTATTTGTGTATTTATCACGAATATTTGTTCCTGAGTTATGGATGTATATGTATATAAGTATCTATATGTATGTATCTATTATATATATCATCGCCTAGTACCCACAACACAAGCCTTACTGAGCTTACCGTGGGCCTAGGTTGATTTGTGTAAGATTGTCCCGTAATATTTATTTATTATTTATTTGTTTTACATTCAGCTTCCCAACTGAGTCAAATCTCCGGTCCTCCTGGCTCCAGGCTCTCGGGAAAGAGTCCTGGGAGCCCAAGGAGCGCAGCGCTGTCTGCTCCGAGCACTTTCTCTGTGAGGACTTGTACGAGACCAAGAGTGGGTTACGAAAAGTGAGGGCCGGTGCTGTGCCGATCAATCTGCAGGATGCGAGCGGATGTCGGCTGGGAGCTGGTTTGAAGGTAATGAAGGTTGTACACCATTGTGTCACCAGATTCTAAATTATCGCCATGGAGGAGCGGGGCTTCCTGATACAGGTATTTCATACTTAATAGGAAGCCCCTACCTTGTAATAGTTGTAATTCACTGTGTTACAGAAATAAATATTTTTACGTCATTCCTGGCCAGATAGAGACGTAAAATGTTGTACTCACCACGGGCGGTAATAAAGAAAGCCTCAGAGCGCATATTTATACCTGAGATCTGAGACATTCTTTGTTTAACCGCCCTAGGTAAGTAATGTACTATTTCATATTTTTCATTCAGTAAAAGTAATATTACATTACTTACCTATGTAGGTTGGTGAAACAAAGAATGTCAATGAATGCCCGAGCCGAAGGCAAGGGCGATAAATATGCGATCTGAGGCTTTCTTTATTACCGCCCGTGGTAAGTACACAGGTTTACGTCTCTCCCTGGCCAGGAAGTAGTAGTAGTAGATTTTCTGCTCACGTAGTGGGCGGTAAATCCAACTTACGACCTGGGGTGACGTAAATAGATATTACGGGACAATCTCACACAAATCATCTTGTTCCAAAGGCTTGTGTTATGAGTGACAATGATATTCGTGAACTTCTCGCGCGTATTTCAACGAACAAAGGCAAACTAATCATCATCATCATCATCATATCAGCCGAAAGACGTCCACTGCTGGACATAGGCCTCCCCCAAAGAGTACCAAAGTGACCGGTCCTGCGCCACCCGCATCCAGCAGCGGACTCCCGCGACCTTTACCAGATCATCAGTCCACCTTAAACGCCCACGCTAAACTTAATTGGCAATGGGCGGGACACATTGCACGTAGAACCGATGGCCGTTGTGGCCCAAAGGTTCTCGTGTGGCGACCACGTACCGGAAGGCGCGGCATGGGTAGGCAAAGTCACGGGTTAGAATCTTTTTGATTTTTTTTATTGGATTTCTGATTCCGGAGTTTACCCCTTACATACAAACATACGAAGTTTATCAAATACAAATTTCCTCTTTATAATACAGAAGAATAAAAAAGAAGTAGTAGATAAATACATTGAAAATATACAAAATAGGAAAAAATACTTAAAAACCATTTTTATTTGGTTTTTAAGTATTTTTTTTTCCTATCTCTTGTAATATATTCTAGTGTAGCATATTTTTCTATATTTAATTATTTTTAGCTTTTTCCCGCGACTTCGTCCGTCCGCGTGAATTTCCCTTTATATGTATCATACCTCCATGCAAACTTCCACCCCCCACTTCACTCCATTAGGGGGTAGTTTCCGGGATAAAAACTATCCTTTGTCCTACCCAGGGTTTCAAACTATCTCTATACTAAATTTCACAAAATGTTCAGTAGTTTAAGCATTAAAAGGAAAAAGATAGACAGAATTATTTTCGCATTTATAATATTACTAGCGACCCGCCCCGGCTTCGAACGGGTTTATATGAATAATACATGCATGTATTATACATATAAACCTTCCTCTTGAATCACTCTATCTATTAAAAAGAAGCGGGTTGTGTCGGAGATACAGCCGTTACTTAAGTTTAAGTGGATACTTCTTTCTTCCTGTCCTAAATTGTATCCCATGGATTTGCGATTTATTTAAATCTAAAGGGAAAATCTAGTTAGATAAGCATTTTCAATGAGTTGTTAAATTCAAAGTGTTTTGATTATTTAAAGGAATCTGCTATTGCCTATAATGGTGTACCTACCCGTAAAATACATATCTGAATAGGGAAGATTACGCGAAACTCTTCGTAGGTGGCGACACTAGCAGCGTTGACATTGTATCTCGTTCCCACTTGCGGTATTGTCTATGCAAGCATCCTTGTCACTCATTTGACAATCAATTGTGCATGTATGTGTGAATCCCTATATGCCTATACTGGTTTACTTTTAATGGTAGTGCTGCCTCTGGCGGCAGAACATTGCAGTAATGTTCCCTATTAATTCACTAAAATCTGTATAAGTAATCAGTACATATGTCAACATTGACTGACGTAGCTCATTTGACTCGCGATACATTGAAAATGGCGGTCATTTCAGCATTATTTTCATGTCCGCCACATAAACTAAGTAACATTTTGTGATTAACAACTAATGACAAATAAAGAAGGATTAAAACATGTAACAAACAATTATTTGAAATCAGATTAGGCTTCTCTACAAAAAGTTATTCCGGAAGTCACGTGATACATTTTGAACTGTACCCCTATACAAGAACGCGAGCAAAGAAGTATCCACTTCAAAAAAACCGCATCAATATCCGTTGCGTAGTTTTAAAGATCTAAGCATACATAGGGACAGACATACACACACAGCGGGAAGCGACTTTGTTTATACTATGTAGTGAAGTATGGATTATTCCATATAATTATTGTGTTTTTTTTTGCAGGCGTGTCGAATATGCCTGGCAGTGGACGGCAGTCTACTCTCCATTACGCACCATCTCGAGGAGGCCTATCATCACCTCACTGGGATTGCGGTAAACATGCTATATTTTTAATCATACACCTGCAGGAAATCATTCGTAAAGAAACTACAATAGCGTCCAAATTAACCTTTAGGCGACGCAGTTCGGTTTTTTATTTTGTTGGATTCGTAGTAAACCAGTTTCCGATTTTGTCATATTCTTCGAAGGTCAGTTTCTTTTTTGGCGGTTTCGTAATATATAATTTCCTTATTTTGCCAGCTTCGAAGTAGTACAGTTTCTTATTTCGTTAAATTCTAAGTAGGTTATTTTTTATATTTGTCTTTTTCTGAGTAGGTCAGATTTTTACTTTGTCGGATTCGTAGTAGATGGATCATCATGAGCATCATCATTTAACCTCTGTGTTAATGAATTTCATGTTCATTCGTAGATTTTACGTATCAAAATGTAGAAATACAATATGTAGAAGAGAATTATACTTACATATATTATATAATAACTACAAACGGTCATGATCCACTTATTATGATTCCGACAAACTAAGAATCTGACCTAGTCAGAAAAAGACAAATACTTATAAGAAAATAACCTACTTAGAATTTAACGAAATAAGAAACTGTACTACTTCGAAGCTGGCAAAATAAGGAAATGATATATTACGAAACCGCCAAAAAAGAAACTGACCTTCTAAGAATATGACAAAATCAGAAACTGGGCTACTACGAATCCAACAAAATAAGAAACCGACCTGCGTCACCTAAAGGCAAATTAAAGGAAAAATTGAAAAAATTAGGCTCCAAGCCGGATTTGAACCGGCGACCACAAGCATATATTGCCCGTCGCTACTAACCAACTGAGCTATCGGAACAATCTGTCTCAGCCCCTAAATATTTCAATCAGTTCCTTCTTACAACGCCTTAGGGAGGCGTGTGGCGACATCTACCTAGAAGACATATGCTTCTTTAACGGCACCAACGTCTCTCTGTATGACTGTGGTCGCCGGTTCGAATCCGGCTCGGAGCCTAAATTTTTAAATTTTTCCTTTAATTTGAAGTTTATAAATATCGTTAGCAGGCGCAACTGCATTATACAAAAATGTACAATAGCCTAATTTTGCATACTCGCCTCCTCTATTGTTAATAACCTGAAAAAGTTCAATTGCACATAGTTCACTCTGCATTTCACCCATCGCTCATCATTCATACACAGAATCACTAATTCCATTAGAAATCATTTATCATAAAGTAAGCGCGGATTCAGTCGCCCATATCCTTCGCGGGGACTGTTCCTGGTTAATTCAGAGTTAAAAAAAAAAACAATGTATCTTCCACTTAGCACTTTGACCTACTAAAGAGTACCTAAACTTGAAACCGTATATAGATTCCAAAAAAATTGCTACGTCCTACTATGTCGTCGTAGCTACGGCTACGTTTGGAGAGGTGTGAATTTGCCGGTGTCAGTTTGTTTCATTTTAATATATTATTTTGAGGTTATTGTTTTGGAATCTATATAGGTAGGTACGGTTTCAAGTTTAGCACGCTCCACACAAGTGGACTACCCATATACAGTAACGGTCAAAAGTTTAAGTTCACCCTTTGTTTTTGGTACAAATTTGTACTTTTGTGCGATAATGTTTTGCAGTTCAGATGTCGAAAATTGTTTTCAACTGATTCGCTATTGTTTACAGAGATGTGTTTGATTAGTCAGACACAATTTACGTAGATTTCTAAACAACTGATTCCCTAAAAACCAACATTGTATCTGATCATTGTACGTTTTAAGTGGCAAGGCCATATATGGCCCAGCCTTTGCCGTCATTCCTATAAGATTTTAGGGAATGCGTTGTTTTGAAATGTACGTGAATTGTGTCTGACTAATCAAACAAATCTCTGGAAACAATAACGGATCAGTTGGAAACAAATTTCGGCTTCCGAACTGCAAAAAAATATTGTCCAAAAGTACTCATTTGTACCTAAAACAAAGAGTGAACTTAAACTTTTGACCGGTAGTGTAAGCATACATACAGCATGCTGGAATGATATGTAACTTTATAGACACAATAAGATACACCTATATACAAGCTGGACAATTTCATTGCGCACCGTGTGACCGCATTTTTAACCGACTTCAAAAAAGGAGGAGGTTCTCAATTCGTCTGTATGTTTTTTATGTATGTGTGTTTGTTACGCGATAACTAGGTAGTTTATGAATAGATTTGAAAAATGTTTTCTGTGTTTGGATCCAGATTGGTCCCGTTGTCACCAATATCCAGTTCTGATGATGGGATCCTGGATAAATCGAGGGAACTCTTCAAATTTTATAGGCAAACTTGAAGCAATTTGGCTACTGATTTGAAGTCGGTTAAAACTTTGTTTTGAAAAGTATATTATTAAAACAATTTTTTTTTTGTTTTGCGAGCCACATTAGAGCGTTCCATAATCAGACCAAGCTAATGGTAAATATTCCGTACATAAGTTCCGAAAAACTCATTGGTACCAGCCGGGATTCGAACCCACGACCGCCGCTTGACAGCCGCATGCTTGAACCACTAGGCTACAGTAGCTTGTAAAATGAACTCTATGCCATTGAAATTAAATTCAAATTCCAGTGCAAAGAGAAGCTGCCCCAACAACTATGTGTCGAATGCGCCCAGCGTCTTTTAAACAGCAGCAAACTCAGAAGCAAGAGTCTGAGAGCACACTCCATCATGATGGAGATAGTAAGGAGACAGGATAGCGTAAGTTTTTTATATTTATTACAAGCTTTTATTTACTTTCACCTGTCCCGTTGTCTTTCTGTCTGTAATCAAATCTTGCAAGTGAAATTTGACCCACTTCCCGGTTTCCGATTGAGCTGAAATCTTCCATGCATATGTATATCCCATGACAATGCAATATTATGATGACATGTAGTTGATCTGATGCTGGAGCTGGAAGGTGGCCATAGGAACTCCGCAATAAAACGACACAACCCCATCGAGAATTAGCAACTCGTCTAAACTTGTATATTTTAAACCAAGCAAATCAGGAAAATAGCATACAATGGTTCAATTAATTATTGTAATCGTAAAGCCAAGCTATGATCAAATAATAAGCATTATCATTGCCTCAATTAGATATTCTATAAATTAAAATAACACAGCGCAGTATTTAAATAAAACAAAATGGCAATCGCTGTTTACAATATTTAAAATGACAAAAATAAATTGTTCATGATTTACCTGACAGTTCAGAGCACTGGTCGTACCGTGTCAAAGGTGGGACAACTTCTGATCTGTCGACAGGTTCTGGTGCCCCTTTTAATACCCGCCAGAGTGACGTCATGGAAGAAATCGAGTGGCGTGATCAGATATTGGCAAGAACAAAGTACTACCCGCTTCTGTAATTATTTTTATTCGAAAACTACCTTCATTCTCCCACATAAAGTATGGATTCTTTGTACGTGTAATATTGTGTGGTGATACTATTATTATCTAATCCAGTATATTCTTCCAGCTAACCCTACAAACCCTAGCCACAATAAACAGAGACAATAATAGACTAGCTTCAGCCCTAAAACCTAAACATCACGAGCCTAACTACTACAACCTAAACTTAGACCACGATACGATAGACCAAGAACTGCCAATATATGAAGTCAATATCGCAGATGAAATTGTGATCAAAAATGAAAACAGTGATGGCTTCAATGAAGTTAATGATGTCAATGATAATCATGCGGATGATGCTGACAATGACGTTGATTTTGAGGTAGATAGGGAATATTCGACCGATGACAGTTTGCCGCTAGAAGCTAGGCGGAGAAAAAAGGAGATGAAGAAGAAAATAGAGAAGAAGGAAGTTATTAAAAAGGTTTGTAAATATATTATAATTAAGAATCGTCTGTCTGTGGCATCGCAGCTACTAAACGAATGAACCGATTTGAATGCGGCTTTTTTAATCCGAAAGCTGACGTAATCCAGATAATTCTTGCTACTTTTTATTAAAATCGGTTCAGCCGTTTTTGTGATATTGAACTTTGAAATGAAAATGTCGGTGATTTTTCAACTTTTCTAAGTTGTCCCTACAGGTGCGAAAGAGACAAGTAAAGGACCCAACGCAGCCAAAAATCGACAGGCGACGGAAACCGTTCCTGAACGATGAACTGAATGAAACACTGTTCACAATCACAGACCTGACTGTAAATGAACAGCTGCAAGAGATACAGAAGCGACAGGAGACTTCCAACTACAAGTAAATAACATTCAGAAATCAGAATTTTTTCGATAAAACACTTTATTTTACATGACACACAGTGGCGGAGCGCCCATACAAGCCGATTCCCACCGACTTGCCTAAAATGTATTCCTAGGCTAGCCTATAGTCCTTTAACCTTTTTCATAACTTTCTTGTTCTGGGTTGTCCATCGACAATTTTGACGCGCCGCCACTGTGACACAGTTAAAGGTTAACGCACACTTATCTCCCCCACACCACACCTCCGACACGGCTACCAACTCGCTGTCCAACCGCCGTTAAGTAAGCTCGTAATAGCACCTAGCAGATAGGAAACCGTTCTTTTAACGACGAACTGAATGAAACACTGTTCATCATCACTGACCGGACTCAAGCTGAACAGCTGCAGGAGATACAGAAGCAACCGGAGACTTCCAACTACGAATAAATAACATATACAGACAGTTAAGACTGTCACTGCCAATAATTTCGTAGTTTTATGCTCGTAGCCGATGGTGTGGTTTTTTCCACTAAGTAGAGGAAAGCGCCCGTAAGACCTGACAGTGAAAGTGTTAAAGGTGACACACTGATCGCCCCATCGTCCGAGTTGCAGGAGATACAGAAGCGACAGGAGACTGCCAACTACAAGTATGTAATATCGAAGCTTAAAGGTCAGGTTCAGTCAGTATTTTTTTTAGGAAACTAGACTGCTTCGCACGCTATAACTCCGTAACGGCATATTTATATTCATTTATTCATTGTATAGTCATGTAGGTACAATAATCGCCCCAGCCCGGGACAAGGTAACGGTGGGTTAGTTTATAGTCGTCAGGTGACCGGGTGTGCTGCTGCTAAGCAAGGGCGTTGGGTTTACGCAGAGAGGACAGCGGAGGGTGTACCATATCGGAACTTATAATAGGTGGAGGCGACGAGTGTGCGTTAACCACGAAACGAGAATTGAGAGCTTATCAACACGCTACACAGACCAATATAGGATCCTTCTAAAAAAATTAATAGAATATAATATAACTATTTTATATGCCAGAATACTTGTAAACATAGTACAACCCTGTACTACGTTGAGGTACATCATTACAGTATTCAGTTGGTAAACGACATGCAAAAGTTATCAACATCAACAGTTAAGAGCTTGGCTCTTGTCGGTGGAGTAGGCGCCAGTTCTCTCGGTCCTCGGCTAATTTCTTTAGGTGTCGGTAAGACAAGACATTTGCTTTTAGTTTTAGTTGTTGAGTACAAAGCTTATCCTGGGTCGACCTCTACCCCTTACCTACCTAATCCCTTGACCCTTCGATCTTACCTTCTATAATATTTCTTAAGAAAATGTCGTGTCTTATCAAGTGACCTATCATTTTGCCTCGTCTATTTTCAATTGTCTTCAGCAAGTTTCTTTTTTCTCCCGCTATTTTTAACACTTCTTCATTTGTCTTTCTGTCTGTCCAGCTTATTTTGACGTTAAAGTTATACAGGACTAAAATAATTATGTGATGCGTACAAATGCGTACAACTTGATAAATAATTAATACAGATTTTGTTTTCAGAAATTCGGTGTTCAAATGCGAAGCTTGCTTCAAAGGGTTTCTCGATGAGGATGCATACAACAGTCATATTATTAGACACACCGATGTAAGTACCTTAGTCACTTACCCTTTACTTATCAATTCAACAATATACATTTTACTCTGCGATTCAAATAACATTAGTAAGTACTGTCAAAACATTGTGTTTTATGTTGCATTTCTCGCCAACTTCGTATGGTCATTGCGTCAGTTAGCGACCACTTAGACGAGTTGGTTATCTGAAATTATATATATTTTTTGTATAGTTCATAAATAAAAAAATACTATTTAATGTTGCTGGTTTAGATATTAGTATTAATAATCTCTTTGAATTACGTTTGTGTGGTTAATTTGATGTCTGAAAATAAAGTACGATTGACATTTAAAGCTGTGCTAATTATTTTTTTATTATTTGGTAGCAATGCGGCGAATACGAATGCGGCATATGCAAGACCCACTTCAAACATCCCCACGCGCTACGCAAGCATATAACCGCTCACCACACGCAGCGTTTCAGTTGCAACCAGTGCCCATACGTCACCACGCACCGGTCAGTATTTAAGTAGTATGTCACCATCCTATGCTATTAGTTCCCCCTGTATCGGCTCAGTAAGATCGGGAGGTTGTCCCAAAACCGAACTGTTATGGACCCTCAGCAGCCCAAAAGGTGATTATCCAGCCTCGCCCAGCGGTGGCGGACTCGCTCAAACAGGAAAAAAAAGAAAACCCGGCCAAGTGCGAGGCGGACTCGCGCACGAAGGGTTCCGTACCTATAAAACGGCAAAAAATCACGTTTGTCCGTGTCCACTTCGCTGTCCGTTCGTCCGTCCGTCCGTCCGTCTGTCACCAGGCTGTATCTCAAGAACCGTGATAGCTAGAGAGTTGAAATTTTCACAGATTATGTATTTCAGTTGCCGCTATAACAACAAATACTAAAAACAAAATAAAATGTTTTGTTAAGGGGGGTTCCCATACAACAAACTTGATTTTTTTGCCGTTTTTATAGGTTACGGAACCCTTTAGTTTTAGTATTTGTTGTTATAGCGGCAACAGAAATACGTCATCTGTGAAAATTTCAACTGTCTAACTATCACGGTTCATGAGGTACAGCCTGGTGACAGATGGACAGACGGACGGACAGCGGAGTCTTAGTAATAGGGTCCCGTTTTACCCTTTGGGTACGGAACCCTAAAAACTAGTTGTGTTTTCTGTTTACAGACAGACGGCCCGACTTCACGAGCGATGGCACAAAGGGACCAAATACCACTGTCCGCACTGCCAGGACGAGTTTGTGTGAGTAGTCATCATTCACTTGTCTATGTCTCCATTCATTTTTATTTTCCGTTTTTAGGGTTCCGTAGCCAAATGGCAAAAAACGGAACCCTTATAGATTCGTCATGTCTGTCTGTCTGTCCGTCCGTATGTCACAGCCACTTCATTCCGAAACTAGAAGAGCTATACTATTGAAACTTGGTAAGTAGATGTATTCTTTAAACCGCATTAAGATTTTCACACAAAAGTATTAAAAAAACAATAAATTTTGGGGTTCCCCATACTAAGAACTGAAACTCAACATTTTTTTTTTCATCATACCCATACGTGTGGGGTATCTATGGATAGGTCTTCAGAAATGATATTGAGGTTTCTAACATAATTTTTTTCTAAACTGAAAAGTTTGCGCGAGAGACACTTCCAAAGTGGTAAAATGTGTGTCCCCCTCCCCCTGTAACTTCTAAAATAATAGAATGATAAAACTAAAAAAAATATATAATGTACATTACCATGCAAACTTCCAACGAAAATTGGTTTGAACGAGATCTAGTAAGTAGATTTTTTTATGCGTCATCGTAGAAAGCAATTTATTTAACGGAACCCTTCATGTGCGAGTCCGACTCGCACTTGGCCGCTTTTGATAACCTTTCTTTCCTACCCTATACGAGTAGACGAGTACAGTGAATATTTAGTCACTGTCAGTATGCGCTAGACCCTAAGATTCGACGGGCGTTCATGTCTATGAAGCTAATAACTACAACTTCGAAATATTGAAAATACAAATACAAATTATTTATTTCAGACTATAAAATCCATAGTGTTAGTGGTTACAAACTTAGAGCTATAGTTAGTGTTTTATAATTATGCTAAACTAAAATTAAAGACGCCTGGGCACCGGTATTACAGGCGCGTGCAGTTGCACATGACGCTGGAGCAGTGGCGAGTCCCAGCGGTGGGCTAGCATGCTCAGGATATTATTTGGGCTGCCACGACTGCGATTGAGGAGAGACGCACATCGTTTCCTCATGATAGTAAAAAAGCAATCCATGTGCGCCTCCGCGAACATTGTCGACGCACTGCAATACCGTGGCAGCCCGAACATCATCCTGAACGCGTCATTATATTGGACGCGCAACGCGCTGTACGCCCGCCGTGTAAAGTTAGTCCACAGACCGCACGTGTAGAAGGTTTGGCAAAAAGCCTTAAATAAAGTTCAAAAACCCCCAACATTTTCATTTCAAAGTTCAATATCTCAAAAACGGCTGAATCGATTTTGTTGAAACGTAGCTAAGAACCATCTCGATCACGTCAGCTTTCGGACATAAAAACCGCATTCAAATCGGTCCATTCGTTTAGGAGCTACGATGCCACAGACAGACACACACAGACACGTAAAACTTATAACCCCTCTTTTTGCGTCGGGGGTTAAAGATAATTTTGCTGTCTTATTGCACAAATGGCTGCATCTGTCAAGGCCCCTGCAGCTACATATATCTTAATAGATACTTCATCATCATCATATCAGCCGAAAGACGTCCACTGCTGGAGATAGGCCTCCCCCAAAGAGTGCCACAATTCCTGTCCTGCGCCACCCGCATCCAGCGGACTCCCGCGACCTTTACCAGGTCATCAGTCCACCTACTCATAGATACCTCATTAATAAATATAAACCAAACATAAAATGCAATGTAGTAATAGAAGTTTATGTGACGATACGTAATGAAGGGCATTAAATAAGAGTGTGGGTTTATGAAACGAGCGTCAGCGAGTTTCATAATAGGATCACACGAGTACAGTTACATACACTACTTTATCTACCCACATCTTATAAATCCTCAATTATGTGTTCGGGAACCATTAGAATAACCGCCATTGCACTGCCATGGCCAACTAGATTATGATAATAACATCGATTATCGATGTTATTATGATTTTTCATACATTATAATAACACTGGCACAGATAAAACGCTGATGTTACGTTACTGGGTGCAATAATGGTTGTCATTTCCCGAACACATTCTAGAGGATTTATGATATGGGTGTAGATAAACAAACATTGTTAAATGGATTTGAAGATGCCTAATTTAATGACATTTTTATTTTTTCTAAATTTGGTCTCGTGACTCCTAAGAGCAAGTTTCCGTCTCTCTTGTAGTTTAGAATTCTCCCTCACTGCCCCTTTGAATAAATAAAATAAAATTAATATGTGGGGACAATCTTAAACAAATCGATCTACAGTCCCCCGGCTATGAAGTCAATACTGACACATTGCGCAACTTTGAAGTTTCTGAATAATCACAATGTCAACCATAGGAAAAAAATACATATTCAACCCTAGAGGCATGTCTCAGGATTGACTTCATAGCCGCGGGGGACTATAGTCCCAAACTAAGCAAAGCCTGTTCTATGGGTACTAGGCGACGATATACATACTTATATAGATAAATAAATACTTGCATAGAAAACATCTATGACTCAGGAACAAAATTAAATATTCGTGCTTATCACAAAAAATAATGCCCTTACCGGGATTCGAACCCGGGACCTCCAGCTTCGTAGGCAGGGTCACTACCAACTAGGCTAAAGCGGTCGTAGTACACCCTGTATACTTCTGTACCTATTCTCAGCAAGTTCACAACATACATGGGACATATACGTATCAAGCACCCTTCGGACTTCGTCTGCCAACTCTGCGGGTATTCCTTCGTGAGCGAGAAAGGGATAGAGCTACACAAGAAACTGAAACACAGGCTGGAAGATCCTCAGGTAATTATAATTATTATTTATTTATTTATGACAACTGGGGTCCACAGTGTTGTTAATACATACTTATCCTTAGTTATCTTATAAATTAAATTAACTTAAATTAAAATACAAAATATACGTAATGTAATAAATATATATATGTATATATATATATATATATATATATAATAACTGAGTCGCTTAACTTCAAACTCGGGTAAATCCAATTCTGACATTTTTTAAGATTTTGGTATGAAATAAAAGGTATTTAATCGGTAATTTTGTCTGGTTTTTGAGAAAAATACAGTTAAAATCATAATATTTCATCAAAATCAGGTAAATCCATATGACAGTTTTATTCAAATGTAGGTAAGTTCATCCAAGCCAATCAGCAAAAGAAGTTTGTTCAACATGGCTGACAATTGCTAATAGTATTTTTTTCAAATTTAGATAAATCCAGGTCTGTTAAATCAAAATTATACAAATCCACACAGAGTTTTTCAAAGATAGAGAAATTACAATCCATTATATCAAATGAAGGTAAATCCAATCAAAATTTGATTTTTTGTAAAGAATGGATAGTTTTAATGCTGAATTTGCCGAACAGGATGGCTTTATTTAATGTTCTAGCCATAATAAAAAAATACTGCTTTTCATATCACCGGATCAACGTTATTATCACTTTTTCTCAATTATCTCGGAAGTGGTTAGAGTGGATTTATCTAAGTTTGAAGTTAAGCGACACAACTGATCGACGCATTAATCAATAGGGGTGTAGACTCATGTTAAGGTGGGTCCTGACGGTGCAGACTTTAGTCTGCGCAGCGTGTCTGTACAGACTTAAGTCGGTGCAAATGGGACGTGTGGACGTGAAGTCTCAAGTCTGTAACGACATTTGTGCATTTTTGTATCTGGCATCAAAAAGTAGGCGCAGACATGCGTGTTTGCGCCTACTACTGCACTGTGTGGACGCATGTTCAGACTTGTTTGGGTCAACTTACGACTACTTTGGTTAATTAATTCACAGTTTGCTTTGTTTTTATTATAAAAATGAACCATTTAAGAAAATATTCGAGAGAATTCTTAGTTGAATTTATAGATCTATATAAGTCCCTTCCAGCTGTATAGAAAATTAAGTCCAAAGAGTACAGTAATAGAGTTATGAAGACCCAGGCTTATGAGATATTAGTGAGAAAATGGAAAGAAGTGGAAAATTGGATTCAAAATTTTGAATTTTCGATTGATATCTGCCATTGCAAACGTCCGCACACCACGAGGTTTAAAGAACAACTAACATATATGTCTGTATCGTGTGGAGGATGTGAGTGGCACATACTTTTGTCCGTGCAACAGTCTGCGCAGCGCAAGTCTACACCGTCTGGACCCACCTTTAGAATTTATTTATTTTTTTATCATTTATTTCGAGTAACTTTAGACTCATATATGGTTAGTGTTTACGTACACCTACGTTAACATCTATATTATATCATTGATATCATTATACATATTTTTAAATTAATGTTAATATCATGTTTCTAGAAGCACTTAAGCATGTCATCACAATGCCTCAAATATGGGCAGTCAAACCCCTTAGCCAACAAACGCAGGATGGGAATTCATAACGTAGTGTTGCTAAATGGATAGGAAACCATCAAACTGTAGTAATAAAGTATAGATTCAAAAATATAATTAAATTCTTAAATTGTATGCACCTTGAAAGATTAGAAATAATATGCATTTTTCTGTACTGGCCAAGAGTAAATTTAAAGCTATCAATAGAATCTTTACGCATTTAAAGATCAGAATTGTAAACAAATATGGAACGAAACGCAGTATTTCGCGACCGAAACAGCAATTTAATTGATTTTCCATACAACGATTAGTTAAAATAGCGGATTGAGACGTCATACTCATTTAGTATGAAGCGTTTTGGGCTGCCGCCAGCGAGAAAAAGAGCTAGCTTAAGCCTATTTACAAAATAAATATTTTGATTTTGAGGTCAATATTAGCCTCAAAATTTTGGGTATTTATGTTTTTTAATTGTAGTTGCTCTCGTACAAACATTTGTTCCTCTCCAAAAACTGGTCCGAATGGGATCGTAAAAAAATCTTTTAGTCTACACCCCTATTACAAGTTCCAAGCTTAGATTTTTTTTTCTAGATACCAGAGGACGGTCCGTTCTGTGAGCTGTGTAACGTGCGTTTTGTGTCTAACGAGGCCCTGCGGAGACACATACACGTGTCGGCAAGACACACGGGCAGCGACAAGTATGTATACTCGATGGCTTTATATCTTGCTGTAATACTTAACTTGAGAAGGGTATGTTAAGGTGGTTCGGGCATGTTGTAGAGAGGATGGATGAAAGAAGATTAACGAAGAGTGTATATAAAAAGAGTGGACTCCTTAGGGAGTTATGAGCTTGTGTGTGATCTGATTGGTTTAAGCAAATCTAGTTGGCCGCGCGCGACAAGAATTCTGCGCTGGGATTGGTTGAAAAAAAATCTAGTTGGCCACGCGCCGCACTCTGTGATTGGTTGGAATAATGAAGCTGCGCGCTGATCTGGAAGTGAGGTTGTCAATTTCGTAAATTTTTGATTGGTGCGCTGTTTGTAGTTATTTATTTCCTCGCAAATTTGATGAAAAACATTGTGTTTATCCTTCGGCGTCGGGCTTTTGATAGACTCTTGTTCGCAATATTCCACTTACTCCCCTCGTTAAACAATGCACTAATAACGTCGTACACTTTTCCTGTTTAGTATATTAGTATTTAAATGAGGCGTTAACATTGTTCAAAAGAGATGAAATTAGTGAGCTCTCTGAGCGTGGACTACCATAAAACCCTCTGGGGTGAAAGTCCACTCTCACCCTCTCCACTTCCCTATCAACATTCTAATTATTGCCAGGCAGTGGAAACTATCCTCAACCACCTACCACTGTCTGGCAAAGTGGTGACCCTGACACTCAACGGGCACCTATCTGGAAAAAGATACTAAAGGCGGAAACACATTCTTAGAACACCACGCGACCCGATGAAACGCGACGCGTGTTGAGTCGAATCAAATTGTATTTTCTATGACCAGAATCACACTGAACATCCGACGCGACGTCAAATACAATAGGCACGTGTCATCGGGTAGCGTGGTGTTTTAATAATGTGTTTCCGCCTTTATAGGTAAAGCGATGGTTTGGCCGTACGAAGTCTCTACACAGCTTAATGTTTAAAAAATACTCTAGAGACGGCAAAGAGCCGAACAAGTCCTCTCGGCCCCGAAAGCCGCGGGAGTCGAACGCGTCGCGGCCGCGGGAGCGGGAGCGGGAGCGGGGGCGGGAGCGGTCGCGGAGCGCGTCGAGCGAGCGCCGGCATCCCGGACACATGAGGAAGGCCGAGGGACCCATACCATGCGAACAGGTAGGATAGTGGTGCCAAGTACAGTACCGATCAAAAGTTTAAGTTCACCCTTTGTTTTTGGTACAAATTTGTACTTTTGTGCGATAATGTTTTGCAGTTCAGATGTCGAAAATTGTTTCCAACTGATTCGTTATTGTTTACGGAGATGTGTTTGATTAGTCAGACACAATTTACGTAGATTTCTAAACAACTGATTCCCTAAAAACCAACATTGTATCTGATCATTGTACGTTTTAAGTGGCAAGCCCATATATGGCCCAGCCTTTGCCGTCATTCCTTTAAGATTTTAGGGAATGCGTTGTTTAGAAATGTACGTGAATTGTGTCTGACTAATTAAACAAATCTCAGGAAACAATAACGGATCAGTTGGAAACAAATTTCGGCTTCAGAACTGCAAAAAAATATTGTCCAAAAGTACTCATTTGTACCTAAAACAAAGAGTGAACTTAAACTTTTGACCGGTAGTGTATAACAAATGTCTAGAGACTTATAGCATAGGCAAACTTTAATATAATGAAGTCATAGATACATTTCTTTCCCATGATCTGGTACAATCGCGGGGATTGTGGAGATAGCTGGACCTTTGTCCAGCAGTGGATGTCTTTCGGCTGATATGGTTATGACAATTGTTTAACTCTCACTGCAATGGTCTACAGTGCGGCATGCAGCTAGAAGACTCGCGGGCCTACCACGGCCACTTCCGTCGAATGCACCCGGACAAGAATCGAACCAACTACCCTTCCATGAAATCGCCTTGTATGTGTGAAGTCTGCGGACGCATGTTCCAGGTAAGTAATACTACTAATAATTGTTATTTTACGATTCCTGTTACGATGCAAAAAATATTTTTTTTACATGTAATTTTTGATAATAAAAATAATACAAAAAAAATCAAAGCAGCAAAATAAAAAAGGAAAATAATAGGTAAATAGGTAAATGACAATTAATATACTTGTTGAAACCCCCGAAGATCCTAAAAACTACAAAAAGAAAATATTCTATAGTGAAGTTTAAAAAAAATTTCAAGGTAAATCTATTACCCAAAAAGGCCAAAAATAATATATGCCATACGATTAAATAAAAATATGTAAATTTAAATTATCAATTTGTTGTTCCAAAAGCTTGCTACTTGTTAATTGTAGAATATAAGTCTTATTGAGTTCATAATCACTCAACTTTGGCTTTCGATTTAAAAAAACCAACCTTCAAATAGAGATTTCATCAAAGTATCGCATTATATTCATTGTTTCAGAGTTACGCCCTCCTAAAAGACCACACATGGACCCACACCGGCGAGCGTCCATTCAAGTGCGACTCGTGCGGAAAGTCGTTCCGCATGAAACAGCGGCTGGTCGCGCACCGCCGCGTGCACAGCTCGCAGCGCGCCACGTACGTGTGCGGCGTGTGCGGGAAGCACTTTAGCACGCACAGCAACCGGCAGCGGCACATGTTTGTAAGTAGAATAATTGTATGGTGCTAAGCCACGTTTATAACACCAGATGGACATTTTTAATGTTATAGCATGCCCTTCGGGCTAGCATAGCAACCGGTAGTGGCACATGTTCGTGAGTATATCTCTGCATTATGGTCAGTAAACTGCGTTTGTAACACTGGATAGACGTTTTGAATTCAATCGGATGCATTTTGACCTTGCTAACGCTCCTTAAAAATGAAAAAAAAATTTTTTATAGACACCTGTTAATTCATATGGTATGCAAATATTGTTTACTATACGTTGGGTTAAGCGTCGGCTATGCATAAGTAAAACTGGTTGACGTAAAACCGCGTTTGCAACACCGGGTGGACATTTTGAATTTTAAAATATGCCTTTTGGTCTCTCAAACGCGCTGACTACGATAAATGTAACAGCCAATAGGCGATACAACCTTCGAGATTCGTTGTTTTTTTTATTTATAGCTTTTTCGCTATTGCGAATATATCGCTCGTAAACTGCCTCTTAATTAATAAAGTTGTACACTTATTCTAATTAACTTACACTATAAACAAATGTATCCGTCCTTTAGACCATATTTTACTAGCTCTAATATCTTTCCGTGTTGGACAACACATATTATTTTACAGATCCACACCGGGCTAAAACCATTCAAGTGCGAAATGTGCGGGAAATGCTTCAAACACGCCAGCGAGAAGCGCGCGCACATCACGTACGTGCACCTCAAGAAACCGTGGCCCAAGCGCGCGCGCGGCAAGCGGCGCGACTCCAGACAGGTCGGTACCCAGTCATCATCATAACAGCCGAAACACGTCCACTGCTGGACATATGCCTCCCCCAAAGAGTGCCACAATGACCGGTCCTGCGCCCGCATCTAGTGCTACCCACGCTGCGCCCCCAGTAGAATGTGTATAAGAGGTAGGTCTGTACTACCCAGTAGACTGTGTGGAACAGGCAGTTCTATGACGTAACGTACGTGCACCTGATGAAACCGTGGCCCAATACTGGCTATTAACTTTTTGCTCCATTTGACAATAGTTTTAATCCTTTTTTGAGAAAATTCATCATTATTGGATATTTTATTTGGTGTCCCCTATTTAAAAGTGTATCTATTTCAGGGCATGCCGCACCCGCAAATGTCAGGTGCCACGAGTGCGAGCGAAATGGACATAGTTCAGCCGCTCTGGCCCTCTTGCGATCCGAAGCTAGCCGATATCAACGCTATGATGGACGATAAGCCTATGTATTATAACCTCAAAATATAGTACAAACAAGGTGAAATATAATTATGATTTGAGATAAACATTCATACTAATATTATAAATGCGAAAGTGGGTCTGTCTGATGTTTTAAACCGCTTAACCGATTTAGATGAAATTTAGTGTAGAGATAGTTTAGAGTCCCGGGGAAGGCCATAACTAGGTTGGAAACTAGTTTCTGTTGCTAGAAATTAAAATGTATGTTTTATGTTGGTGTTAATTTAAAATTTCAATTACCATAAGTTAACACTGTTTTTATAAGAACACCTTTTTACGACCCGTTTCAAAGATAATTGAATCCTATTCGATTTTCGTAACGCATTTAACAATTTTCTGTTTTGTAGCATTACATTTTATTCAAATAAAAACACTTAATATGTAAATAGTAAAATTGTTAATAATGTGTAAATAAAATGAAAATATTAATGAAGAAAAAATATTAAATTTTAATTTATTTTTAATCAATCCTACATCGTGTTTTATACAGGCATTAATAAACAATCAGTACTTAACACATTGACCGACATTACCCTCCTGGGGCCCATTTCACATAATTATAAAATACAATTTAAAAAAATATAAACTGGCAATACTTAGGCACTGGCCACTATTGCCGGTTTAAACTTGTATTCTCATGAAATGGGCCACTGAGGACTTTATTCTTAATAATCCTATGTTAACCGGTTTACATACATAGAAACGGTTAACCGGTTACAATATAATTATTTTAGTAACCGTAACCGTTACTTATGTTAACTGTTTTCATTTATGTTAACCGGTGAATTATTTTATATAATCCTTAATTGCTACCTATTTTATTTAAATCGTATAACTACTAAAGAAAAAACGGCATCAGCATTCTTAATAATTCGAGATTTGTTTAAATAGAATGTTCGAATAATGTATTATAAAGATTCATTATACAAAAATCTTAACCATGGAATACTTAAATACATAGTCGACGTCAAAGCTGTGTTTACACCTTATACGTTTGTAATAAGTTGAAAAAAATATACTTGTCTTTGATATCGACTGTACCTAGTTATATCCTTCTTGTCAAAGTGAAAAAAAAACCTGAGCTCTCAAACTATTTTCCCGATGAAGTTGTATTTTTTAGTTCGACTTGTTTTTAAGCGTGTGCGTCTAGTAACCGACGCTGTATGTATGTGTGACGACTTGCCATGTCACACAAATAGAACCTACATAGTTATACTTGAGATTATTTGAGTTAACCGAATTGCATCAAAGTAGTCCTTTCAAAACCAACTCTACCGTCCGAAGTAGAAGTGTAGAAGATTCCAATAGGGAACTTGCCTGGGACTTCAATTTCGAATACATTGCACTCAATCTATGCGGATATACGTAGACATATCTTACAAAAAAAAAAAAAGAAACTATAGTATTAGTTTTATCTCATGTTAAAATGACGAAAAAAATTCGATTTTGTTTCGATAAAATATCATAACAGTTATACAGAATATTGAATTAGAAATGATATTTTGTATCACAAGTATAGACTTAAACGCAAATTTTGTGGAGATAATTGCAAATTAATTACTTACTCCATACTAAACGCGCCGAGAATATATGCTGTGACGTCATAGCATAAGGCCATTTATTATAGAGCGTTTTCAGGGGGTGCCGGCGCGTGCAGATTTCAAATGCATATAACATCGGAAAAATAAATCATAAGAAAGTTTTAATGCTACAGTTCTTTTAATGCTGGATTATACTTTTGATTTTTTTAATAAAATAAAAACATGCAAGTTCCCTATTCCAATGACAGGTTTATAGGAAATCGACCACATTAAATAATCTCAACCTGTATACTCAATTTTTTTTGAGTTTTCGACCACTGACCATTATTTTCCGAATACGGCTGCTCGTTATGTAATTATGTAATATATAAGAAGCGTGATTATGCACTGTGTTATATTTTAATACGTAATACAATATATTTAGTATACCAATGACTTTTATTTTCAAACTATCGTAAAATCTAAGGATTATATATTATCGCCCAACGTTGATCCTTTGCGACACTAATTAGCGATATTTGTAATTTACAACTATTACTCTGTTAAAACGTGTTCCCGACCGAGTTTAGACCAAATAACGTTAATTTCTCCAAGACAGTAGTATCTTAACTCTTATTGTTATCATGATATTCAATGTTTAATTTAATCAGTTTTGCAGATTTAACCAGTGTAAATGACTCTAACTGTGACGTCGTAACAGCTTTTTAAATTTTGTAAGGTTCATATACACTACAAGAAGGTTTACAAAGTGAGTTCGTTCGATGTTACATATTTTGTACCTACATATTTTTTTATTTCATGTGTTTCAAGACCCTTGTACAATAAGACAATAACCGTAATGCTACATTAAATAATTTTCTACAAAAATCGAAAAAAATATTTTTTTTTGAATAAATAATTATACTAATTTGTTTCTGTGAATGCACTCTGCAATATGCCGAAGTTAACGGAAATTCGCGGGAACACCCTGTATACAAATAGCATACTTAAAAACTAAACAAGTAATAAGGGAATTTACAGTTTACAGATTTTACTTAAACAAGATACTTACCACACAATTGACCTTAGATGTGCAAAGCGACCGAACCATAGTTAATTTTAGTAAGTCGCGTGTTACCCATACTCATGCGCATTATTTTTATTCATAATGTTACATGTCAAGGATACCAAAATCCTGTATCTGCTACTGACATCTATACTAAAGAATCGTCATAGTACGACCAACTGATGCCTTTGGAATGCATCTGTTTATTGTCCGCCGCCCCCTCACCCAGTGTTTCCAATCCGGACTTCCCTGTAGCCCTGAGGTACGACTGCATCATTTTCAGTAGCTCTTGTATCGTATCGTTATCTCTTTTTATCTGAAATTAAAAAAAAATCTCGAAATGTCGATTCAATCTCAATATGAGAAGAAAAGAAAAAAATATATTCGAGACAAACAACACACAGCGTTTGTCACGAAACGGTTCTATCTCAGCATAATGCTGGCATTGCTGCCAGCGCTGATCTTCCGATAGAACTGGCGAGTGACTTCACGGTGGATGACAAACAAAAAACAAAATAATAATAAAAACTAAGTTTAACACGAGAAGGGACAATTAACCCAGTTAAAAATAGAAAATAAAATACAATAATATTGTCCTGCGATTAATGAATTGCACGCAAGACATATCTATACTATTCAACAAAATTGTATGCTCAAAATATATGGAAGCGGTCAAATCTCCTAGAATGAGAACACGTCTCGCGAATAGTCAGACTATATTTGCGTGAATTTTCGTTGAAACACCCGAATGTTTTTATCTAATTATATCGGACACGTTAAACGTCCGTGAAAGGCCGATTTATAATATTTGAAACATTACACTTACTTTCTCGCGATATAATCTTACATCGATACTACCTTTATAAAGTAGCTGTAAAAATAAATTTAATTGTAGGTATTTGTTCTACAAGTCAGGTGTAAGAACTTTTACTGCTTTGCTCAGTACGTATGTTTTTTTTAACTGAGCGCTCAGCTGTCACTATCACCATAAAACATATGGTCATAGTGATAGTGACAAGTACAAAGCGTGTGTTACCAAGCTCATGCTAATCCAGCACTACTTAAGCTGTAGTAATGGTTAAGTTTCTAATTGGTAGAACTTATTTATTTTTAAATGCAATCAGACTTAGGAAGTTAGGAATAGCAATATATTTTACGTCATACCTGGCCATAAAGTAGGAATTACCGCACGCTACGCGTGCGTAAAACCCCACTTCCTGGCCAGATAGAGGCGTAAAATTTTGTACTCACCACGGGCGGTAATAAAGAAAGCCTCAGAGCGCATATTTATCGCCCTTGCCTTCGGCTCGGTCGTCAAATACCTACGATCTGAGACATTCTTTGTTTAACCGCCCTGGGTAAGTAATGTACTATTACCTAGAGCCTTACGATAGCCTGTGCGCTTGTTTGTTTACTCAATGCCGAAAACGTATGAATTTTAGGTATTTATAATACTGCTTCTGGATGCGGGGTGGCGCACGGGACCGATTTTTTACTTTCGAGCGCTCGACTTTTTCACTCGAAAACGGTCAAAACTTACGAAATGCTATTTTGAAATAGGGATAGAAAATTTAAAAACCGGTTAAGTGCGAGTCGGACTCGCGCACGAAGGGTTCCGTATCATTATCAAAAAAAAAATTCTGCTTTTAGTATTTGTTGTTATAGCGGCAACAGAAATACATCATTCTGTGAAAATTTCAACTAGAACTATCACGGTATCAGTGAGATACAGCCAGGTGACAGACAGACGGACGGACGGACAGCGGAGTCTTAGTAATAGGGTCCCGTTTTACTCTTTGAGTACGGAACCCTAAAAACGAGTGGTATTGACCAATCGTATTTAATTATATCGGTAGAAAGTAAGTGCCTACAATTTTGACATACAATCGTATTTACTTTTATTTAATTTTCGAGCGCTCGAAGGTCAAAAATCGGCTCCCAAGACCGGTCATTTTGGCACTCTTTGGGGGAGGCATATGTCCAGCAGTGGACGTCTTTCGGCTGATATGATGGTGATGATGATGATAATACTACTAACTTCTTAACAGCTGTGGCAAAAGATGTAACAAATAGACTTGTTATGTGTGAGAGCGTATACATGAACTGTATGTTGTTCATTTTACTGTTTACCTGTTCATACGCTTCCAAAATCCTCAGTGAGTCCCAATTATGTTGATTATGCTGCACAGTTTTATATTGCTTTTTTATTCGATTATTCATTTTGTTTATAAGACTGGTGAGATACCCGATCCTGTACAAAGTCCCGGATTTGTAAGTATTGTGAATAGACTGTGTATTTCTTATTTGCCTTTCTAGGTCTTTCTTTGAAGATAAAAACAGGGACACCAATTTACCCTTCAACAATCTTTCTTTGTGCCCGTTTACTGGAGCGTTTAACGAATTTTTAGTAAAAACCGGTAAATGTGGCAGGAATGGTGGGCCTAATCTGACTTTATTTGATAAGGCGTTGTGTTCGAATACCGGTTTTTCGGTTAATACCGGTAATTGTGGATTGTTTACCACTTTTTCAGCAATTTTCGGTCGGGGGAAGCCATTGATGTAATATGTTGCTGGGTCATTTGGCAGGAAATCATCTTCACTTTTCCAGACGTAAGAGGCGGTATCCTGTTTTATTGGTTGGTTTAACACGTTTTTCTCTACGATGGGTATCTCTATTTTTTCAATCTGTCTCGGCCTCACGTTTGTAAATAAATCCTCAATATTTACTTCGTTTTCTTTAACATTGTTATCATTCAATTCTACTGATTTCAAGATGTATGCGGGTATGTCCATGAAAGTTTTCTCGATTCTGGATTCGGTTGCTACCGGTTTCATAGTAACCGGTTCGGTTATCGGTTTTGCAGTAAATATATACTCGTAAGGCGGTTGTGACCTACCAACGAATTTATAATATGCTTCTGTGTCAATAACCGGTTTTTCCGTACGTATTACCGGTTCCTTCAATCGGAGGAAAAATGGCTCCCTCTGATTAGCTTTCGTCATAGCTGGTATGAATACTGCAACTAAATTAATAGGTTATCTTAAATCATATGTCAGCTGTCAGGTTTCACCCCCTGGCATAAGTAGGTAGTGCGACCATCGTATATAGGCTTCCGATTATAAACAATTGCTTTATAAAGGAGGGTCAACATTTGATGATCATTATAGCGCCGCGTTTACCGATATAAGTGAATACTTTTCAGGACGCGCGTGATAACTAGACAACAGGTTCAACACTGAATGAAGAAACCAACATATTTAGACCTTCGATTATAAATAATTGCTACATAAAGGAGGGTCAAAAATAATCGGGACATTTCTTTTCGATTTTTTTTTTCTTGTTTTACTAGTTATTCTACTATTTAGAACGGAGGCATATCGAACAAATCAAACATCATAAAAATCGGTCTAGCCGTTCTCTAGTTATAAACGGTGTAAGTAACTAACCCGGCTTTGTTTTATAAGTAGGTAGGTATTATATAGATAATTAACAACTTAGCAAAGTTGAAAACCCCCCGTTATTTTCATTTCAAAGATCAATATTTCAAAAACAGCTGAATCAATGTTGACACGTCGCTAAGAACCATCTCGATCACGTCAGCTTTCGGATAAAAAAACCGCATTCAAATCGATCCGTTGGTTTAGGAGCTACGATGCCACAGACAGACACACAGACACGTCAAACCCCTTTTTTTGCGTCGGGGGTTCAAAAGATAGATAAGATTATTCCCTGGAGTATTTAACCACAACTAGGTTAAAATTTTAACATATTGCGCTCTCACATACCTAAATATTGAACCTGTTGAAACTATTTGTATAGTACATGTTATCCATACCATACATAGTTATGCAATAAATAATTCTTATTCTTATTCATATCCCATAGGATATTTCACGGGCTATAGGGTTAAAAGTTAAATCCGAACGTCACTAAAAAAATCAACTTACATAAAAACAAAATCCGTTGCATTTTGACAGTACCAGTGATGGAATGAATACCTACGGAAACATTAGAAACCATTGAAATACCTTGTCAACTTAAATTGGTGCCATGTTACATTCAAAGTAATTATGGAGAACAATTGTTATGTTATAGTACAGGAGACCGTCATACGGCGACCATCCTCCATCCTTTTTCTCAATTTTTTTTATACAACGACGGTGGCAAACAAGCTTACGGCCTGCCTGATGTTAAGCAGATACCGTAGCGCGCAAGCGCGTTGCCGACTCTTTATTCACTTGAGGATTCGCTGTGTTGGCAGATAGAGACATGCGGGTCCCTCACTCCCAACACAGCGCACCCTAGGGAGCTCTGGCGACCTTACTCACCACCAGGAACACAACACCACATGCTTCATAGCATGCAATAATATAGCAACACTACAAAGCAGTGGTGCTAATATGGCTGCGGTCTTCTGTAAGGTGGAGGTACTTCCCCAGTTGGGCTGCTCCACAAACGAGCGAGATGACATTCCGCTGTGCCCTACCTCTCTGTTTCAATAAAATGAAACATACAATGTAAGATTTTAACTTCCCGCATATTTCAAAGAACGCCGGCAAACCCGCGCGTTTAATAAAATAATAATTATTTACTTTCCAAAACAAAGTATTAACCGAATTGCTTCATGAATGTGGCCAAATTGCTTCAAGATTTCCTATAAAATTTGAAGAGTTCCCTCGAAGTCTCCAGGATCCCATCATCAGAACTGGATTTTGTTGACAACGGGACCAATCTGAACGTATACGCTTTCAAACAAAGAAAAGAAATTTCAAATCGGTTCATAAATTACCGAGTTATCGCGTAACAAACACAAAAAAAAAACCTTTTTTTAATTTAGTTATTTTCCACTTGCAGAATAATAATAAAGCAAGCACATTAAAGACATACATGCAATACAAATATATTAATAAAATTAAAAAAAAATACTAATTAAACTAGCGAGCGAAGCGAACGAAGTTCAATGCTTCAGCTTGGGCCGAAAATTCTAGGCCATTCGTATGCCCGGTGTCCGATGTCCCGCTGTCCGGTTGTTCTCCTGTGCAGTTCGCATTTCTCAACCTATTCTCTTGACATTTTGTAAGCAGGTACATAATTATAAAGAATTTTCTTGTCGATTCAATAAAAAAAAAAAATTTTTTTTAAAGACAATCTCGTGAGTTCTTGCAGCGACTATTATTATTTAGGCGACGAAACAAGTTGCTCCGTTGCGTCGTCAACTCTGAAGGCCGAAACGCACAGACAGCGGTGGCGGTGTGGTGCGGTGCGGAGGCGGTACCGGTTGTAATGTTCGAGCTAATATGAAAAGGTCCGCACAGAATACCGCGGCGGGACGCAGCGCGGCGCGGTATTCTGTGCGGACCTTTTCATATTAGCTCGAACATTACAACCGGTACCGCCTCCGCACCGCACCGCACCGCACCGCGCCGCCACCGCTGTCTGTTTTGACCTTGAATATTGCATGTCCATCCATTAAGGCCATCTTCACAGGTGCATTTTTTCAATTCGGATTATTAGTTCCAGATAATCAACCCTACAATCTCACAGACTTTTCCTCTTTATTTACACTAGTATAGACGAGAAAAGGGTTCCGCTTTCTTAAAAAAAAATTGTGTAGTCAACTGATTAGGCTCAGGCCTATACCTACACACGTAGTGGTTTGCTCGCATGCAACTTTTCGCATGGCAACATGTTTTAGTTAGATCATTAACGACGGAAAAAGAGGGGTTTTATAAGTTTGACGATTATCGAATCCCGGTAAGTGCATTTATTTGTGTGATGAGCACGAATATTTGTTCCTGAGTCATGGATGTTTTCTATGTATTTAAGTATTTATTTCTCTATATAAATTGTCAATATCGTCATCTAGTACCCATAGTATACAAGCTTTGCTTAGTTTGGGACTAGGTTGATTAGTGTAAGATAGTCCGCAAAAAAAAAATATATATAAATAAATTCTTATCACCTCACTAGCTCGATAAGCCATTTTTGTAACAAACGGCGAAACGTAGAACGTTAATAAGTACTAAATGTTTGGCTCGTTTAAGTTTCCCTATGTGACATATATATAAATATATATTTTTGTCTTACCCTTGTTCTTATTTTCCTCGCTGTTAGTGAGGTGAAAAGTTTTGTGTTATACACGGGTGAAAAGTTATTTTACGTCTCGTGTGTTGAAACACTCGCTACGCTCAGGATTAAAACAGGCGGTCACCCATCCAAAGACGGTCAGTTGCCATCTGCCATCTTTGCTTTACCTGCGTTATCGTTTCCGATTCGCAGGGCTATGAACGCTTCAATAATAATACTGGTGGACTCCTTTTTTAACCGACTTCAAAAAAGGAGGAGGTTCTCAATTCGGACGTTTTTTTTTTGTTTTTTTTTTTAATGTTTGTTACCTCAGAACTCCGTCATTTATGAACCGATTCGTACAATTCTTTTTTTAACTGAAAGTATATGCTTCCAGATTGGTCCCATTGTTTCCAAAACCCCAGTTGGATGATGGGAACCATCAGGAATTGAGGGAACTCCTCAAATATATTAGGCACGCGTGTAGTCATTTCGGTCAACTCGTGTATTTACACCCGGAAATCATAAATTTGGTGAAGTGGAAGTGATGATGAAGACCACAGATGGCTTGCGGAACTTCTCAATGATGTACTTCAATCTATATAAGTACGTCACAGATTCTGATATTATTCCGTTGAAATAGCAAACAATGAAGTGCCAAAGGTAATTCTGAGATCCTTGAGGAATCGACGGAAGTCCTCAAATAGTATCGGCCCACATACAGCGATTTGGTTTATTGGTCTAAAAATCAACGCTTTTGTTCTCGAAAATCAGTTCATGTGGTAAATTGGAAAAAAATGTGTAAATGTTCATGTGGCTTGGCGGAGTACTGAATTGAAGTCGGTTAAAACTTTGTTTTGAAAGTAAATTATTCTGGATGCACCGGGCGGTACTGGCAAGACATTTCTATTAAACCTAGCCAAATCTTGGGATTAGGTGCCAAAGTGGACCCCGGGCTCCTCTAGGATACAACCGGGATAAATACTAGGAGGATGATGAATTTTTATAAAGGTTGATTGCGTATGGTAATTATATTTAAAATGAAATAAAAACTAATCACTTTTATTATATATTTCTTGAGTTAGTCCAGTCGATATCCGTTCACAAAATAACTTGCACTATTTATTTGTATCGTCCATGATACAAGCTAGGTATAGCTTGTAGATGATAGCTTTGCTTGTGTGGGACTAGGTTGATAGCTACTAACCCTAAATAACAGGGCACTTAAATATAAATAAACAAAATACATAATATTAGCATAGATTCCTACCTAGTTTAATGGTCTTAGAATATGGTATGCAACGAAAGCAGGTTTGGTTTATAGTAGATTGACTTGAAACTGCACGTACCTACACTCTGTAGGTATGTATATGCGTAAGCTCGGAAACATTCAGTATCAGTGCTAGGCAGTGCGATAATACATTTTCCCTAAACAAAAATTGTAAATGATCAGATACAGTCAAAGGTTTTTTACAGAAATGGTAGCCAGGCGTGCAAATCATAAAAAAATATTTAAATAAATAAGTATTTGCGGACACATATCGACCTAGTCCCAAACTAAGCAAAGCTTGTACTATATGTACAGTCGCCATCACATACATCGGAGCAAACAAGCAGCTCACAAACATCGGAACACATCTCTATTTTCAAGACATTAGGGTGCATGTGCCGATATTTTTGAACACCTATAGTGTACCTATGTATGTGGTGGCGACTGTACTTGACGACGATTTACATACTTATATAGGTCAATAAATAAATGAATACGTAGAAAACATCCATGACACAGGAACAAATATTCGTGCTCATCACACAAATAAATGCCCTTACCGGGATTCGAACCCAGGACCTCTTGCTTCGTAGGCAGGGTCACTGCCAACTAGAACTAGGCTAAAGCGGTCGTCAATTTAATGTTACAACTATTTTTTTTAAAACTACAATTTCATTATAAAATCTCGAATGTCAAATGTTATGAATAATTTAGAATAATACAATAATAATAAAAGTAATCGAATGATTTAAATATAGTCACAATAATCATAATTAATTGAATAAAGAGGCTCCACTATATGTTTGTGTAATAAAGTGAAAATTGTACACATATCTTTGAAGTCGACCGTACGATCAACTTGCTGTCATTCGTCATAATACGCCCAACTAACGCCGACTTTTGGTACGACTTTTTTTATCTTCCGTGTCTCAGTTACCGACTTCTTTTCCATCCTCAGTAATGACTGCATTGTCATCATTAGCTTTTGTATCATTTCGTTAGACTTTTTCATCTGAAATTAGAAAAAACCTCTTCAGTTTCATTAATCATTAGGTACATTTCCTAATCCTTTCACATTCGGCATCATAGTCAAGTACGGATATGACAATGATCAATTTGAATGACGAAGTCCTTAAGTGGATTAATGCTCTGGAAATTAATTTATGATTTTGTATCTGACTTTTGACTTGCCATACGAATAAATAAATAATAAATGACCATGAAAAAAATCAAAATATATAAAACTGGCTTGCTGCCCGCGCCTCCATCCGCGTGGAACTCGTTTTTAACTTAGGTCCATACAAACTTTTACCCCCCATTTGACCCCCTTAGGGAATAAGTACAAACTGTCCTATGTCCTTCCCCGGGATTCAAGCTAACTCCATACCAAATTGCATCTCAATCGGTACAGCGGTTTAAGCGTGAAGAAGTAACAGACAGACAGACACACTTTCGCATTTATAATAACGTAACGTAACTAAGTAACCTATCGCAATAACTAAATTTCATTTATAAATTTCAAATTAAACAATTAATTATTATTATTTATTTATGTCTTTCCCGCTCACGGGACAATGATGTCCCGGACCTTTGGGAGGAGTGCGTGGGGCTAGGTACCTACAAAGTACCAACTGAGCCAACACGTAGAGGCCCTTTTGACAATTTAAGGCGACGTGAGCTCCGAAAACGGATTTTTAAAAAATCGTAGCTCTTGTTTGGATTATAATACGGCCGCCTTAAATTTAATTAGCATTTTTGAGGCCTTTCTGGAAATCAGCTATTCGAATCCTGAGTTTTTGACTTTCGCTCGATAGAAAAAAATCACGAACATAACGTCTAAAATACACTTAAAAAAATCGTAACAAATTATGCACGACAGCTAAACATATTACAATTGGTTCTAAAAATTGGCAATGTCACGTTTGAAGAAAATCAGCTATTAATTTTTTTAATTAATTAAAACGCACAAAGAAATAAAATTAAAAAACATGATATCCGCGCTTCCAAACACGCACTTCCTTCTCGCTCACGCTTATGCTCAGTGAGAGGGAGAGAAGACCACGAACCTACGTCCCCTTAATGAAATGCAAGGAGTACACCGAGCGGATGCTGTCCCTGATGCCCGTGTCATGGGACGCATACAGAGACAGCACCCGCTGGGGTGTATAGGGACTATTGCTGGTTGATGGAATCTAAAGAAAACGGGTTATTGAGTGAAAATTATGGACTAGTGGCTGGGCTATTGGGTGAAACATCGGACGCCTGCCTAATAAACTGTCTCATTTTTTATCTCTGGCAGACGGTGACTCGCCAACTGCTAGATGGGCCCCTATTAATAGCGACATTAAAAAATGGCCTAAGGGCAACACCAGTCAGAGAGGCTGGGGGGTAGGGAGGTGGCACTGGACTTTAAACATATAGCCAACTCGCCACTTAGGTGTCCACATCTACCCTCGAGCAACAGCTCTTGCGACTCCACTCTGGACAGCCAGAGGTGGGGGGCCTGTCCAACCATCCACCCGATCGGCTAAGCCTGACCACAGGACACCCCCAGGAGCACTCAGGTACGTAGGGTCGCTACTCCCTAACAGCCCGCCACAAGCTGCCTTACTTTGATTTATTTTATTATTATTAAGGCGTAACTGCATAATACAAAAATTAAAAAAAATTAAATTTCATTTGCCAACAATTTAAGTATACTTGCTGAACTAAATAGTTGTTGTGAGATAGACATACTGCATGATAGTATTATAAGCCTCCCAGTAGTTGAAACCATTGATCTGACCAGTTCTGTTTGTATAGGGAGTAGAATTGATCAAAATATTATGATGAGAGGATCTAACAAAGTTAAGAAATATTTGAGATTAAGAAGATTTATTAAGAAATCTAAGATATTATTGAAACGCCATAAAATGTGTTTCAAAGCAGTTTCATCTAGATATAATTATGCAGAGTTGAATGATCAGCTCTTAAACTGTCAAATGGAACTAGACCAGGCAGTTATGGAATTAAATAATCGCACCGAAGAACTTACATCATTAGAAAAAAAACTCGAGGACATTAGCGGCAAGCATGAACACTCAAATAATACCTTACAGGAGTACATACGCTTTATGAATTGTGTTCTAGAACCGGGGAGCGGCATACCATTGCACTTCGAGTCGCTTCGAGCACCGGGCCGTCCCTCCGGGTCATACCACGCCACCGCACCTGTCATCCCCGCGCCTGCACCGCGTGTGACGCCATGGCCGCCGCTGTCGGGCCGAACTGAGCCTACACCACCGTCACCGCAGAGCCACGCTGAGCTGGAGCACCCGATGCTGAGCCACACCGAACCGGAGCCGCCGCCGACGAGTCCCACGGAGCAGGCGCCGCCCACGACGAGCCACACCGCGCCGCCCTCTCCTCCCGCGCCCGGCCGGCCGCGCCGCACCGTGGTGTACACCGACCAGGTGGGCCGAGGCCTCGGGGCGCTGCTGGCGGGCCGCTTGACGCAGAGGGTGACCAACAACTGTCTGTCGGGGGCCTCTGTCGATCGTTTGGCCTCGTGTATTGCCGCTGACGACTTCGATTGCGATTCTACGCTAGTAGTGTTCATAGGAGATACTTTAGGATGCACCAAGCGGGACCTCATCAAACTATCTGAGACTTTAAGTGAAATTGACCAACGAGGTGTAAGCAAAATTATTATTTGCGCACTGCCCTTTTCAGGTACCATGTCGGAGAAGGAATGTAGAAAAGTAGTTTATTTGAATTCCATATTCTTTAGACTGTCCTTGTACAGCCGTACGATTTCGTATTTTGACACGAATAAATTTATAAAACATTTTGTCTTGACTCGTAATCGTACCTATCTACCGAGGAGGTACTTACGCGATTGTGCTAAGCTTTTAGCATACAATATTTTAGACTCCGTCGTGGCTAGCACGATGTCTGATAGTTGTAAGGTAGACTACGTCGTGACTAGCACGACGTCTGATAGTTGTAAGGTAGATTCCGTCGTGACTAGCACGACGTGTGATAGTTGTAAGGCGGACCCCGTGTTACGTTTTAGTAGCGTGGGATCTAGAAGGGAGCCGGAGCCGGCCGGTAATTTAAACTGACCACTCCGACAACGCGTGCTTCTGCTTCCACCGGCTCCCAACCCCTTGATAGCTGTAACACTAGTATTCATATAGATAGTAATGTCATTAATATGGTACACCAAAATATACAGGGATTCACTAGTAAGGAACTAGAAATTGACTTGTTTATACAATGCTCAAATATCCATATTCTTTGTATAACGGAGCACTGGCTTAAGGGTCATGAATTTATGTTTAATTTTAGCAATCATGGCATAGTAAGTTCATTTTCTAGGAAGGAATGTAGGCGTGGAGGGTCTTTAATAATGGTAACACACAATTTGAAAAGTAAGGAACGTAAAGATATTGTTGACAAATCCATCGAACGCCAAATAGAGCTCTCTTGTGTTGAGTTGGATCAATTCATAATTGTATGCGTATACAGACCTCCATCGGCGGATTATAGTCTATTCGAGTCAGTTATGGATGACGTGCTCAGTAGTGTTTTTATAAGTGCAAAATGTGTTATTGTGTGTGGTGATTTTAATGTTAACTTACTTGAGAAATCGCCCATGTGTGTGAGTCTAGTGAATACTTTTAAATCGTTTAACTTAGTGAACCTGTTTTGTGAACCAACCCGAATTACAGCAACCAGTGCAACATGTATAGATAACGTTTTCAGTAATGAGGATGCAATTAATAAATCTATTATTAACAACTTAAGTTCTGACCACTGTGGACAACAAGTCTCCTTCAGCGGGAAAACTGACGAAAATCCACGAGATACTATGTGCAGACCTATTTCCGAAAAGAGATTAGATTTATTCAATCGTAATATTGCGAAACGATTACTTTATCTTCCATTTACTGAGGAAAGCCCAGACAGTTTGTATGCTCATTTGTTTAACTGTATCAAAATGGAATTTGATGCCTGTTTTAATTTAAGGAAACTTCAAAGCAAGATCAGGACTAACTTTAGCGACTGGGCTACCCCGGATATTCACGAGAAAAGACGCCGACTCTATGACTTGTACGATTCGAGAACTATTGATAAAAGGCCGGAATTTCTGGAGTATGTTAAGAACTACTCGAAATCTTTTAAGTTATTGTGTGTCGCCGCTAAAGCCGATTACTTGTCAAAAAAGATCCAGAACTCCAACGACAAGGTTAAAACTGTATGGCAAGTTATAAACAATGAAACTGGGAAACGCAAGATAAGAGACCCACACTACAGTCTACGAATTGATGATACTTTGGTAAGTTCTGACCATGAAGTAGCAGATCATTTTGAGCGGTTCTTTTCTAACGTACCTTTTGAGACCACGAAGTCTTTAAACTCATCACCAGATGTCGCTGAATCATTATTGAAAGCAAATGTAGCGGAATGTACAGAAAACTTTAGCTTCACTCACGTGACCCCTCATATTCTTGTAAAAACGTTTAAATTGTTGAACTTAAAGAAGACTGAAGATCTTTGGGGCATTTCAGTCAAAGTATTACATTCCATTGTAGAATCAATCGCACCTTTTTTAGCTGATATTTTTAATAAATGTATTGATACTGGAGTATTTCCTGATCTCATGAAACACAGTAAAATTATTCCGCTGTTTAAATCAGGAACGAAAACTGACCCTACCAACTTCAGGCCAATATCAATACTACCGGCACTAAGCAAAGTCTTTGAAAAGATTATTCTTAATCAGCTTATGTCTCACTTTAATTGTAATAAACTGTTCAATAACAATCAGTTCGGTTTTACTAGGGGTCGCTCTACCACTGATGCCGGTGTGGTACTAATTAAACATATTTTTGAAGCCTGGGAAGAGGCTCAAGATGCTATTGGAGTGTTCTGTGATTTATCAAAGGCATTTGATTGCGTTGATCACGAGAATTTAATCAGAAAGTTAAGACATTATGGGATTAAAAACGGTGCTCTTGATCTTGTATCATCGTATCTTTCTGAGAGAACACAACGAGTAGTCGTCAACGGGATGCACTCAGCGGGGACAACTGTTGCTCTTGGTGTTCCTCAAGGCTCGATTCTGGGTCCATTTTTGTTTCTGATTTACATCAATGACCTACCAAATGTGGTGCAAGATAAGCATGATATAGTGTTATTCGCAGACGACACGTCGCTTATTTTCAAGGTAGACAGGAAAGAGACAAGCTTCGATAATATTAATGATGCGCTCAACACTGTTGTGGAATGGTTTACAGCAAATAATTTACTGTTAAATTCCAAGAAAACAAAGTGTATCAGATTCACTTTACCTAATGTCAAGCACGTAAACAATACCAGGATCAAATTAAAGGGCGATGAACTGGAATTTGAAGATAGAACAGTGTTTTTAGGCATCACCTTGGACTCAAAACTACAATGGCATGCGCATATCGACACCCTAGCCGGCAAACTTGGTTCTGCAGCCTATGCAGTAAGACGTATAAGACAGTTAACAAACGTTGAGACGGCCAGGCTGGTGTACTACAGTTACTTCCACAGTGTTATGTCCTACGGAATCCTGTTGTGGGGAAAAGCGGCTGATATCCAGACCATCTTCGTGCTACAGAAACGAGCTGTACGCTCCATCTACGAACTAAAAGCCCGAAATTCTCTCAGGGACAAATTTAAGGAGGCAAATATTCTTACTGTAGCATGCCAATACATTCTTGAGAATATTATGTATGTGCGGAAAAACCTTCAGGACTTCAATCTCAACAGTGATATCCACGACTACAACACCAGAAGTAAACACAAGATCGCAGTGCAGTACAGTCGTCTTCGCAAGGTTAGCACGTCGTTCGTGGGGAACTGTATACGTTTTTACAATAAAATACCTACCGAAATTGTTAATTTGCCGTTAAGTAAATTTAAGTCTCATATAAAAAAATATTTGCTAAGCAAGGCGTATTATAATGTCAACGATTTCATAAACGACAAAAATGCCTTTAAGCCAGTAGCAGTCAAATTGTATTAGAATTAATATACCTTCGAGTATGATTGTCTTGGCGTATTACCTTTGTAATTATTATAAGTACCGGAAATAGCTGTTCCGTTTTATGTAACATGAGAGCACGTAATGCTTTTTCTCGCCGAACAAGTAGCTTTAATCTTTGCTATTATCAATGTCCAGTGTGGCTTGAATATGTCATGCTCGCTTAAAGGGCTTTGCTTACGGTGGCGTCGTTGATCGGGTCGCCACCTTCCCTAACATATGGTTGAGGGAGGCGATGGCTGAGATATGCGTCATACTCGTGATCGGGTGCTGTTTGTGGAGTCCGGTCTGTTCATGCTTGCAAGGGCATAGTAACTACCTAAATACTAGTGTTATTATCATTATTTTGACGAGAGACATCATTCTGTTCTTGACACGTTTTATTGTTATTGACCCTGTACATCTCTGACAATATTACATTAATGATCCTTTTTTTTCTGTTTTAACGCTTAGGGACAGTATACATCTCTATAAGAACATTAGAATAAGTATTAATTGTATTTGGATGCTCAGAGACATTATACATCTCTGGGGTACTAAATTATATCATAAACTTATTGTTAATTCTGATACAGACCTTATATCGAATGTATTTGATAATATTTTACAATTTTGGATTGTTCTAGTTTTCATTCAGTGACATTTAGTTTGTAACCATTTAGGTACTAATTAGTTAAAATCTGCAATTTTAAAATGATTATTGTGTAAGATTATTAATATTATATTGTAGAACACCATTTGACATGTAAAAGTGCCCTTGTGGCCTATTTGCAGAATAAATAATTGATTTTGATTTTGATTTTTGATTTTGAACATGTATCTTACTGTTTGTCCGAATTTTCATTTCGGTAAAGAGCCAAAACTCGAAAACCCAAAATCTTTTGATTTTTTTTTAACACTTATCGCGTTAGGTTAGTTTAGGTTTGTTTTATAATCATCCTGAAAATGTCATGGCTTCAGAGAAAACCGGCTTTTAGGACAAATGAGTATTCGGATTCGGGCAAACGATACAGTTGGGAAACTATTTTTAGTGATTCAGATAGGTAACCATTTCAAGTACCTACCTAGTTCCGTTAGGCGTGTATACGAATATACCTTTCACATCTCCAAAGCTGTTTTATTATAGCTGTAACTGTTGTATTGACTGTGTGATGCAATCCTCTTTTTGACCGTGTAGACCATAAGGTGCCACTACACATACGAAATTGGCGGACTTCATTGCAGTCCGTCGCGTGATTTCGGCCCGTGTGGATACCTATCGGAAGCACGGCGGCCGGCCAAACCAAGGTCACTCCATACTTACTAGATTTTATATGACCTTGCTTGGCTGTGCGCTGATTTCGCTCGTTTGCAACGGCCTATGAGGGGCCTTTAGAACTGGATGACTCTCACTCATTAGGTAGAGCGAGTTTAACTCTCCTTCCCCAAGTTAGTGCAGTCTACAGTCTCCAGTCAAGTGCAAAAATATCATCATCATCATCATATCAGCCGAAAGATGTCCACTGCTGGACATAGGCCTCCCCCGAAGAGTTCCAAAGTGACCGGTCCAGCGCCACCCGCATCCAGCGGACTCCCGCGACCTTTACCAGGTCATCAGTCCACCTTGTGGGGGGCCTCCTACCCCCGCCGCGCCTTCCGGTACGTGGTCGCCACTCGAGAACCTTTCCGCCCCAACGGCCATCGGTTCTACGTGCAATGTCCCCGCCCACTGCCACTTAAAGTTTAGCGATTCGGAGGGCTATATCGGTAACCTTGGTTCTGCTGCGGATAGCCACATTTCTGATGCGATCACGCAGAGAAACTCCCAACATAGCCCTCTCCATGCTCTTTGGGTGACTTTGAGCCTTCTTATGAGGCCCATTGGCAAAAATATGTATCGATTTAATCATCTCATAAATACAGCAATGGGACATATTGCGGAGGCGTCTCTAGCCCATCCCATGTAGCGCCCGTGTGCAATCATTACGTGTGTACTTATTGTTAAGGAGCGCTCATTCAGCGACAAACTGGCCTCAGTTTGGCGAAACAGGAAATGTATACTTACCGGTAAGTGGAAAAAAAAAACAAAAAGAAACCCTAGTTCCCTCTAGCCACGTGTTAGCGCGTCCGGTGAGTGCTCTCGGCGCCCCCTAGGATCGCTGCGCCCGTATGCAACGCACACCCTGCACCTGCACCATATAGGGGCTGGTCACATGCACCGCACCGCACCGCAGACATGTGGACTTAGAATAGAATAGAATATAATGATATTTATTCAGGCAACACATCATAAGTAACAACAAACAAAACTAATTTTTCTTTTTTAACTACGACGGTGGCAAACAAGCTTACGGTCTGCCTGATGTTAAGCTGGTACCGTCTCCTATGGACACTGGTGACTCCAAAAGAATCACAAGTGCGTTGCCGACCCTTTATTCACTTGAGGATTCGCTGTGTTGGCAGATAGAGACATGCAGTTGCAGGTCCCTCACTCCCAACACAACGCACCCTAGGGAGCTCTGGCGACCTTACTCACCACCAGGAACACAACACCACATACTTCATAGCATGCAATAATATAGCAACACTACAAAGCAATGGTGCTATTATGGCGGCGGTCTTCTGTAAGGTGGAGGTACTTCCCCAGTTGGGCTGCTCCACATACGAGCGAGATGACATTCCGCTGTGCCATACCTCTCTAAAGGTTTCCTTAGGTAGAGCCGCCTCTGTATTTATGAGTAAGTTGTAGGTATGCACTCATATTTTTACACTTGACTGTACATGTTGAATATTTTTTTGAATTTGTATTGGAATGTACCTGCACATTTTTCAAATTTTATTTACTGACTTCAAAAAGGAAGGGGAGATATGTTCCACTGATGTTTTCTTTTTATGTAGGTATGTTTGCCGATTTCTCTGTCAATTGTGGACCGATTTCCAAAATATTTTTTTTATTTGAAATATTTTAAGTACTTACCTACTCCTGTGGTAGTCCCATTGTCACCAAGTCAGGATCTGATGATGGGATCTCAGGAAAATTGAGGGCAACCGTAAAATTTTAAAAAATTGGGAAATCACTACACTATATGTACCCTTGTAAATCGAACTTTTGGTGAAGTGGAACTGATGATGAAGACCACAGTTGACTTATGGAACTCCGCAAAGGTACGTCAAAGATTCTGACAAGATTCCGTTGAAGTAGCTACTAATGAAGTGTTCATTCTGAGAGTCTTCGTGATTCCAATTCTTTTCTGTAGACATTTGTGAATAGTTTTTGGATGATTGTTTAGCGTCAACATTAGAAATGAAATCTGGTTTTACTCGTCGATTTACCAGCTTTTTTCTCGACTATGGGTAACTGTATCTTTTTAATCAGATTCAGTCTTACGATAGACAATAAATCCTTAATATTAAGCGCGTTTTCTTTAACCTTGCTATCGTTCAATTCTAATGATTCCAACATGTATGCGGGGGTATGTTTATGTTAGTTTTTACGATTCTATTCGGTAATTAGTAATTACCGGTCTTTTACTAACCGGTTCGTAAATCGGTTTTGCAGTAAATGTATACTCGTAAGCCGCTTCGGTGCTTTGTGATGGGTTTGCTTGCGTCTCAATAACCGGTTTACCCATACGTATTACCGGTTCCTTCATTCGGTATAAATATGGCTCCCTCTGGTTAGCTTGCGTCATAGGTGGTATGAACACTGCAACTAAATTAATAAGTAACATTAAAGACCTTTTTTGGAGCAGCCCAACTGGGGATGAATGTATATACCTCCACCTTACAGAAGACCGCAGCCCTGTCAACACAATGAGGGTCAGGCCGTAGATTTTGCCACAAAAGGTATAAACTAACTCTTCGCTCCTTTTTTTAACCTTTAATACGTAATATTAATTTCTCAACCACAGCATTGTATTCTCTAAGAAATGGTGAACAGCGGCCACTAAAAATCTCCACTTATAATAAATCTCTAAATTAAAAAAAGAATCAGCCAGTTTGAAACTAAGCTTTGCGCGGTTCGAATGTTCTCAGCATCCCATGAACGGAAAAATATGAAACATTTTATATAGGTACATTATTATTCTAGCTGCAACTTAGGATAGTTTTTATCCGACTGCGACAGTTAATTAATTTTCCGAAATATACGACTTCATTTAATTTTTCATTTATTTTTATTGAAATCAAACGCTGCTCCAACTGTCAGCTATAAGAACCGTCAAATTTTCGTCAAAATGGCGGAATTGCTTTGCCTTTCTCTTATTAATAATTTAAATCCCGTCTACGATATACCTTTACGAGACAAATGCTAAAATATAAACCATAAAAAAATATTCGATTCTGATATGAGAACTTATATGCGCAAATGTCGTTTTATGTCGTAATTTCAATAAATGAAATCAACAAATTTGAACAATATAATTAACACGAATTTGTTTTTTTTGAATGACAATGGCACGCGCTCGGCGCATTCAGCCAAAGTACCTGCGGCGCTAACACGAAAACCGATACTCAATGTTCATATATTTGCATCCCTGTCACTCGAGTATGGTTAGTGCGATAGAGATAGAGATACCCGAATATTTTCGAATTCCGAAGTTCGTGGTTATAGCTCAGGAATCGGAAATATGGTAAATAATCATAATGTATTTTCTCGAAAAAGAATTTAAAATAAATATAGTCAAATGGAGAAAAAAAACAAAGCAAGAGGTTATATAGGTAATGATTAAGTTATAAGAGTCCAAAGTTTTAAGAGGGGGTATGTTCTGTCCCTTTTCCGCAAAACGCACCTTCATATGAAACGATTGTTTTTTACTATGACGCTCGAGTATATTGACGTCACAGTCCCTCATCGTTTTCTCACTCTAACAAGCGACATTAAAACGGATGTAGCTTCATATTTTTTTGAGATATTTGAATGGGAGTTTCATTATCTTCTATCTATTTATACATAATAAATGCCTATGTCCTGACTGATTTATTCACTCAATCACTCACTCACTCACTCATCAACGCACAGCCGAAACTACTAATCTTAGAGAGTTGATTTTTGCACAGTATGTTGCTTTTATAACGTGGGCTAGGGATAAAAAGGGATTTTTGAAAATTCTACCCCTAAGGGGGTAAAATGGGGGTGCAAAGTTTGTATGGGAGAACCTTTTTTTTTTGAGCTATAGACTTAAACTTTGTAGAAAAATTAGTTATTAGAATACAAATGAAACACTTTCAGCGTTTTGGAAAATTCCACCCCTACGGGGGTAAAATAGGGGTGCAAGGTTTGTATGGGGGAAACATTTTTTTTTTAAATAGAGACTTAAAACTTTGTAGAAAGATCAGTCATTAGAATACAAATAAAGAACTTTCACGGTTTTAGAAAATTCTACCCCTTAAGGGGTAAAATAGAGTGCAAAGTTTGTATGGGAAAAACTACTTTTTTTAAATAGAGACTTAAAACTTTGTAGAGAAATTATTCATTAGAATACAAATAAAGTACCTAGATTCAGTGTTTTAAAAAAATCTACCTCTAAGGGGGTAAAATAGGGGTGCAAATTTTGTATTGGGGAAACAATATTTTTTTTAAATAGAGACTTAAAACTTTGTAGAAAGATTAGTCATCAGAATACAAATTAAGTACTTTCAGCGTTTTAGAAAATTCTACCCCTAAAAATAGGGGGCTAAAATAGGGGTGCAAAGTTTGTATGTGGGAAACTATTTTTTTTAGCTAGAGTCCTAAAACTTTGTATAAAGATTATTTAAATACAAAGAAAGTACTTTCAGCGTTTTGGAAAATTTCACCCCTAAGGGGGTAAAATAGGGTGCAAAGTTTGTATGGGAAAAACATTTTTTTTTTAATAGAGACTTAAAATTTTGACGAAAAATTACTTATTAGAACATGAAAAATACTACATTCGGCGTTTTACAAAAATCATTCCCTAAGGGGGTTAAAAAAGGGTGCAAGGTTTGTATGGGGAACACTTTTTCTGAGCTAGACACTTAAAACTTTGTAGAAAGATTACTTATAAAAATACAAAAAAAAAGACTTACCTACAGCGTTTTGAAAAAATCTATCCCTAAGGGGGATAAAAAGGGGTGCAAAGTTTTTATCAGGGAAAGTTTATGTTTTTGAGACTTGAAACTTTGTAGAAAGATTACTTATTAAAATACAAAAAAAGAACACAAATCGTTTTAGAAAATTCCACCCCTAATAGGGTTAAAAAGGAGAGCAAGCTTTGCATGGGCAACACTTTTTTTTGAGTTAGACTTAAAACTTTGCAAAAAGATTACTTATTAGAATACTAAAAAAGAACTTTCAGCGTTTAAGAAAACTCCATCCCTAAGGGCATCCTTAAGATCCTTAAGAAGGGTAGCCAGTGTTGTGTGGGAAAAACTTTTTTTTTTACTAGACTTAAAACTATTCAAAATGTTACTTATTAAAATTAATAATAAAGTACTTTCAGAGTTTTAGAAAATTCCACCCCTAAGGGGGTTAAGAAAGCTTTGTATGGGCAACACTTTTTTTGAGTTAGAGACTTAAAAGTTTACGAAAAAAGTTCTTTCAGCGATTAGAAAAATTCAACCTCTAAGGGGGTTTAAAAGGGGGTTCAAATTTTAAATGGCGAGCAATAAAATTTTAAAGTGTGAGTAAGAGATTTTTAACTTCGGTCTTATTCTGTACGTTAAAAGACTACAAAACTGATTTCAGAATTTTTCCAAATTCATCCCCTAAGAGTGTTAAAATTGGTTCAAAGTTTGAGTATTTCAAGGCATTTTTAAGGTATGAGATTTTTAACTTTGGTTTTAGACTGTTTGTTCACAAACTAGAAAATGAACATCAACTTTTTTTTAATTATCCCCTAAAAGAGGGTTCAAATTTTGTATTGAGAGAAATCATTTTCTAAGACGATAAAAAGTTCTACGCGGACGAAGTCGCGGGCAACAGCTAGTATTTAAATAAATCCATAAACTTGGGAAGTTACACGATATTATTTCACGAAAAACGTCAAAAAATTCATAAAAAACGCATATTTGTTTTGTGTTGCCTTCCAGGAGGTAACTCATGTAAAGGTTCCGACGGAAGACCAGCGCTGGCCTTCTAGGTTAGCACCATGCTGAGTCGGGGCCTTTTCGTGGACCCTGCTATTTTTACGTTCTGTGTTTTGTTTTTTACACCCATTGTTTTGTCCACGAATAAATGTTTTCTTTCTTTCTTTCTTTCAATTTTATTATCACTTATCGCTGTTGATAAGTGAATTCTGACAATTATGCGAGAGTGAGGGTGATGCATGTCTTAGCCACAACGATAGATAAAGACAAAAATCTGGTTAGTATATTGAAGTAGGATTTTACAATCACTTTTGCATCGTCATTACTTATTTAAGCATAGTTTTTAGGGTTCCGTACTCAAAGAGTAAAACGGGACCCTATTACTAAGACTTCGCTGTCCGTCCGTCCGTCCGTCCGTTTGTCCGTCCGTCCGTCCGTCCGTCCATCTGTCTGTCTGTCACCAAGCTGTATCTCAAGAACCGTGATAGCTAGAGAGTTGAAATTTTCACAGATTATGTATTTCTGTTGGCGCTATAACAACAAATACTAAAAACGAAATAAAATATATTTTTAAGGGGGGCTCCCATACAGCAAACGTGATTTTTTTGCCGTTTTTATACATAGATAATGGTACGGAACCCTTCGCGCGCGAGTCCGACTCGCACTTGGCCGGTTTTTTTACTGTTCATATTACCATGAATATTGCCATTCGTGTTCGGTTACACAAACACACATACATATTTGCTTAATTAATATGTCACCTAGTTTTAAGTAATTCAATGTATTTATTACATGTCTGATTCAATTATTATCAAGGTTGTGACACATTTCATAAGTAATACAAATACATGAGAGAAGGCAGAAAAAAATATTAAAAAAAGTTATTTATATGATAAGTGATCTAACCATGCTACGCTTTATCTGGGCATAGGTAGATATAATAATTACCACTTTACAAATAGGTAACAGGAACACTTACGTAGGGCCAAAGTGCGTAGCATTTTGACGCCACGAGTGATAGAATGAATGCGATATCATTAAGAGCCATTGGAATATCTTGTCAACTTAAATTGCTTTCGTGTACCTTTCAAAGCAATTACAGCGACCATGTGTGATAGTCTAAGATACCGCTGTAAGTACTTACTTTGCTAATTCAATTCAATTCAATTCAATATATATTTATTTCAGGTTACTGGACCCATAATGTGTTAGTTACAATAAATTTAATTAAATTAAGTGTTAGTGACAAAATAAATTACTAAATACTACTCTTACATTAATTAACTTATTTATTTTATTTAGCCCAGATATGATGCTAATGCTACTTTGGTACGTCCATTTTTAGGGTTCCGTACCCAAAGGGTAAAACGGGACCCTATTACTAAGACTCCGCTGTCCGTCCGTCTGTCCGTCTGTCTGTCTGTCTGTCTGTCTGTCTGTATCTCCGTCTGTCACCAGGCTGTATTTCATGAACTGTGATAGTTAGACAGTTGAAAATTTTACATATGATGTATTTCTGTTTTCGCTATAACAACAAATACTAAAAAGCACAGTAAATTAAATATTTATGGGGGCTCCCATACAAAAAACGTGAATTTTTTGCTCGTTTTTGATCGATATTGATAATGGCAACAGGTAGACGCTTAAAATATTCACAGAATATGAAGTTATATATTTACTTTAAAAATAAATAATTAAATTAATATAAAACAGACATGATTTTATTGCCGTTTTTATATTTAAAAAAAATATTAAATTTACTATTTTTTAATTTTTCAAATTTTTATGCCAAATGGCCCAGCATAGTGATACAAAAATTAAATTATAAGACCCTCATGTACCTACTTACCGTCATGAACAAATAAACGATTTGTATTTGTATATATAATGGTACGGAACCCTTCGTGCGCGAATCCGACTCGCACCTGGCCGGTTTTTTTTTGTGGTTCACGAACCAATTAAGTATTTTCTCCGTTTCTGCTTGGGCAAAAAATCTTTCGTATGTCCGGATGTCTGTTCTCATCTACAGGTCGCATTTCACAACCTATTCTCGTGAAATTTTGTAAGCGTTTGATAATTATATAGTTTTTTTTGTCGATTAAGATTTTTAACCGACTTTAAAAAAAGGAGGAGGCTATATGTGCCACTGTATGTTATTTATGTATGTTCGCCGATTTCTCCGTCAATAGGGCAAACCCTCAAATTTTATAGGCACGTGTGCAGTAATTTCGGTATTTTCTACTCGTGTATTTACACTCGGAAATCGTAATTTTGGTGAAGTGGAGTGGAACTAATGATGAACACCACAGATTAACTTATGGAACTTCTCAAAGATGTAAAGTACGTCAAAGATTCTGACATGATTCCGTCGAAGTAGCAACTAATGAAGTGTTTAACTTGGGTTTTTTCTGTAATAATCAACGTAAATGGGCATTTTCAATAATTCGTTCACCCAATTAGCGTGAATTGTTAAATAAAAATTAACTCAGTGTCAGTTTTGTAACGACAATTAAGTATTTAGTTTGTATACTTAAACATTTACTTTTTCTTTTCAATATATAAATCATATGCATATATACCTTATTTAAATGCGAAAAAAGTTTAGTTTGACATCATTTGTATGCTTAACTTTCGTTACAAAACTGACACTGAGTTAATTTTTATTTAACAACTCACGCTTATTGGGTGCACGAATTATTGAAAATGCCCAAATAGGTGCTCTTGGAGAGCAGTTTATGTAGTAAATCGGAAAGGAAATGTTGAAATTTTCATGTACCTACGTGGCTTGGCGAAGTACTGAATTGAAGTCGGTTTAAACTTTGTTTTTAAAGTAAATTATGGATAGTAATAACGGCAACATATAAAGCATTATCTATCCAGTCAACCTTATAGTCCGTAGGTAAGCCCGCTCCCAATACGCCTACGTCTCATGACAACACGATAAAATGGCAGCAGGTCGAGAAAGTTGTGCTTACCAAGAATCGGAAGATTATCGCACCTAAAATTGACCGGAAGTTTGATGTGTATGATAGTGTGATACTGGGGAGAGTAAACCTAATGCCTTGATCACACGTATCGAGCAAACGGACGAGACAGTGCTCTCGGCCGAGTACTCGGTGCGTATAAACAGTCACTCGCTATGTTATACGCACCGAATATTCGGCCGAGAGCAATGTCTCGCCCGTTTGATCGGTACGTGTGATCAAGGCATTAGTCTGTTAGGTATGCACCTCACCGATTGGCTACGTCATCGGTACATCGTCATCATACGACACAGAGATACGTCATCAGCACCGCATCGCGTCTACGTATGCGCCTACGTCACTTCATTATGTTGTCGCCGCCGCACCGTCTCAACGATATTGGGCAATCATCCAGATTGGTTTAATAAAAGGGAAGCGCATGTTCGCCCCGCGCCTTTTGACACCTAACCTCGGGTCTAGGGACAACACGAAAACGATCGTGTTTAGAATTGTAATTCATATATTTTAATTAAACTTCATTCATTCGCCATTCGCATTATAATTTATCTCCTCCCTGCTGCCTCTCTATATAATTAGTCTGTCAGTCCTGAAATGTGAAATTTTGTGTCGTAAAAGTAAAAGGGGCCATTAAAGTGATCGATCCTGCGCCACCCGCATCCAGCGGACTTCCGCGACCTCTGCCAGGTCTACTCCACCTTGTGGGTGTCTACCTACGCTGCGTCTTCCGGTACGAGTGGAGTTATTAGTGGATTGAAATACCACATTAAATAACCCATTCATCCTCCGATTACGGGATTCGCAGGTTTCCTCGTCGAAAAATAAGTTTCTGTCAAAAAATTCATTTTTGGTACAAGTTTTTATTGCCGACTGTACTTTTCTGCATACCATCATCAACTACTCATTGAGACGATTCTAACGAGCCCAAACTCGATGCGGTTGAGTCGTTTTATTGCGGAGTTCCTATGGCCACCTTCCAGCTCCAGCATCAGATCAGCTCCATGTCATCATAATATTGCATTGTCATGCGATATACATATGCATGCAAAATTTCAGCTCAATCGTAAATCGGGAAGTGGGTCAAATTTAACGTGCAAGGTTTGATTACAGACAGACAGACATGCTGACAACGGGACAGGTAAAAGTAAATAAAAGCTTGTAAAAAGTGCCTTGTTTAACCCATTCATGGCCAATGACTCACATATGAGTCATGCCTCTACGTGCTATTTCCAGTACAGTGCGGGAAAACGCTGCTTCGCGCTACGGCAGTATATTTAGCATGGCCTCGAATGGGAAATGGGTAAGTAAACACTATAATGCGCGGTACGATTACCTACCAGTTTCTATTTACAATTCAATAAGTATCTACAAGTTTTTGTTTAATATAAATTACGATTAACAAACAAATCGATGTTTCATTTAGCCAAGAATCGTAGCCACAAATCGAAGAAATCAATTTAATAAACGACAAATTGTAAAGAAAAGCGGCCAAGTGCGAGTCGGACTCGCACATGAAGGGTTCCGTGAAATAAATTGCGGTTTACGATTTATGACGTATTAATAAAAAACTACTTATTAGATCTCGTTCAAACCAATTTTCGGTGGAAGTTTACATGGTAATGTACATCATATATTTTTTTTAGTTTTTTCATTCTCTTATTTTAGAAGTTACAGGGGGGGACACACATTTTACCACTTTGGAAGTGTCTCTCGCGCAAACTATTCAGAAAAAAATGATTTTAGAAACCTCAATATCATTTTTGAAGACCTATCCATAGATACCCCCCCACACGTATGGGTTTGATGAAAAAAAAAATTGTGAGTTTCAGTTTGTTTTTTTTCGATTTTTGTGTGAAAATCTTAATGCGGTTCACAGTATACATCTACTTACCAAGTTTCAACAGTATAGCTTAAGGTGGTTCGATTGCCATACAAAGCGTTTTTTGACATTCGCAGGCTAACGGCGTGATATTTTAAGAAACTTATGTAACAAACTTTCATCAATTGGCTTCCCATTTGCGCCAAATTCGCCCTTTCCTAGAATAAACTTGTATAAACTAGATTAATTTGAGAAAAATAGTTTTCCCAAAATAAAAAAATATCACGTGACAAACCAATTTCTCAAATTAATCTAGTTTATACAAGTTTATTCTAGGAAAGGGGGAATTTGGCGCAAATGGGAAGCCATATTATGAAAGTTTGTTACATAAGTTTCTTAAAATATCACGCCGTTAGCCTACGAATGTCAAATAACGTTTTGTATGGCAATCGAACCACCTTAAGAGCAATACTATAAGTAGTTTCGGAAAAAAGTGGCTGTGACATACGGACGGACAGACAGACAGACAGACGGACGATGGCGGATGACGAATCTATAAGGGTTCCGTTTTTTGCCATGTGGCTACGGAACCCTAAAAAAATGTAATTCTTCCATCTCTTCTCCTCTCCTCGGCAGCTGCACTGTTCCTTCTGAATCTCGCAGCCCACACTGGAACCCTATCAGCGAAATCTATACGAATACATATAATATATATGTACCAGTGTGTAACTGCCATACCTTACGATAAATAAATAACAGAAGACTCCAGCAATAATTGAACTAGCGAGCGAAGCGACCGAACTACTTCCTCAGTTGGGCTTTGGGCTGCTCCAAATATGAGCGAGATGACATTAATCTGTGCCCTCACAGGCAAACCGAATGGTGGCGACCGCGACGACGACGAGTATAAATAATTTACTTTTCAAACCACATGCTCGACAATGCCGAATTATAGGTCATGTAAACCCTACCGAAAGCAAGACATTAAATCCCTTGGTATTAGCCGGGTTATAATGTTGTACTGAATTTCATTGTAACCCGCTGGTTAATAATATGATTTCACTTTTCATAATTCTTATTACTATATGCATAAAGTTTAATTTTGCTAAACACAATTTGTCCTAGGCCATGGCCTACTTGATTTGACAAAATAAATGAAGTTTGCCTCCGTGTGAACCCCGGTCCGGAGGAGCGCGGTGCTCGAAATTCGAATTTCGAATCTAGGACCACGGCTTGTGCTTTCGAATTTGGAACGCCGCGCGCCTTCATTTGTTCACGCGTGACGAACAAATCGAGTTCTTGTAGGTGCCTATAGAAGATTTAATTTCAAAAATAATATTGAAAATGTCGAGTGATGAAAGTGTTTTGACTCCTGAGTTTATCAAATTAGATGCCATAGGCATTGTCAACAATCTGCTGCCAGAGAAGTCAAAGGAAAAATACCTAAAAGCCTACAACGATTTTGACAAATGGAAAGCTACTATGTGTCTAATGTTACTACGTACTTTTAATTTGCTAAATAAACATTATTTATCTACTGAGCCTGTTTTTTTGTCTCGCATAAGGTGTGAAAAGTAGAGTATACACCTCGGGGATAAGACTGTTTTAGTCTTGGGCGGTTGAACCCCTCACTGCACCCAGGACTCAGTCTTAATTCCCTCGCTTCGCTCAGGAATTAACTTATAACTCCCTCGCTACGCTCAGGAGTTAAATTATGAGTCCTTCGTTACGTTCGGGATTCAATTCGCTCCCGTGACATAAAACAGTGCTTTATCCCCTTGGTGTATAATCTACTATTAAATACAAAGTTTAAACCTACTTCAATTCAGTACTTAGCCAAACCACTAAATTTCCACATTTCCTTTCCAATTTATCACATGAACTCTCCGAGAGCTGCGTTGATTATTACAGGAAAAACTCAAGTCGCTATCTGTGGGCTCATCATATTTCAGAGTTCCATCGATTCCTCAAGGATCTCAGAATGAACTCTCCATTAGTTGCTACGAGTACTTCAACGCAATCATGTCATAATCTTTGAGGTACTTTCCATCTGCTGTTTTTTCATCGATTGTGTGTTGACGAAATTCGAATATCAATGTAAACTTTATTCGTATTACTTCATTACCAAGTCGTTATTAATTGAATAATTCATCTCCGTACCTAAAACTGAAATTTACTCAAGTATTCTTTTTGTACATTATATATTTAACCCTAAAGGTAACTTTTTATGTATCAAAATAGAATGCAACTCTTCGTAGACTTAAGTCTATTTAGCATGCGGGTAGTTAAGTATTGGAACCAATTGGAAATGCAGGTGTGCGTGAAATTATATTTAGAGTCAATGTTTTATATGTAGGAAAATAATTCCGTATGATGAAGTTATGTGTATATTTTCTGTTAATTTTGTGGCGTGTTCACGGAGGTTAGTATTTTATATTTTAATTTACCCTTACACGGGGGGAGATTTACCTACACAATACAGAAGAGTAATTGGTCGGAAAGCATATTTTTTTCTTAGTTCCGCTGGAGGAACTTTTGATTTTGCAGAAGTACTAGGTAATACTAACCACACCTTCTTAGGGTACCTACTTATCCTATACTATTAAACGAGCAATATTTGTATATATTTGCAATCACGTTCTCGGAAACGGCTCTAACGATTTCGATGAAATTTGGAATATAGGTGGTTACGAGGGCGAGAAATCGATCTAGATAGGGGTCATGTCCGGGAAAATTCGTTTTCTCCGTATTTTCTCCATTTTCATCCGAGCGGAGCTCGGTCGCCCAGGGACCACAATTAATAACCTATAATAAAATTGGCCTCCTATTTTTATATTTGTTGTTAACCTGTTTTGTGAGCAGTGGGTTTTTCAATAAATAAATAAATTAATTTAAGCTTTATTGTAGGTACAAATAAAAAAAGTACAGGGCGGACTTAATGCCACATGGTATTCTCTACCAGTCAACCGTAGGGCAAAACAGAAATATGCTAATCTTGCTTGGATATCGAAGTAAAAGCCATTATACATATTTTATCATTTGCACATTTACAGCTAGGTTTGACTGGCAGTACCTGAATCATTGCCACATGATTCATCTACTGACAGGCAAACCAATTTACTGTATGTAGTGTAAAGTGTCTTTGTTTGTAGTTATGTCCCGTTTTCAACCTTAGACTTAATATGATTATTTGTATTTTATTACTAATTTAGCCTATATGGACTTAGTCTGAAATAAACGATTTTAATTTTATTTTTCTTAAAAATGGCCCGCAAAGTGAATATAACTCGCTACATATTGGAAGGTAAAGTGTATAGTTTAAGGTTAAGGCCAGATCAAAATTAAAAAATAAAAAACATTTCAGGCCGCCTGGAATGTTACATATGAATTCCTTTATTTGTCGAGTACCAAACTTTTGAAAAAGTAGAAACTGGCATAGGTATAAAAGACAGCACAGGTCGTATTCAGCCAAATCAAGTCGTATTTTTCTGTTGCAAAAGCGACATTTTTGTATGTGTCATAAAATGATTGCGTTTTCGGTGAAAAAATACACTTACGATTTTGTTTAAAAAAAAAATATGACGTTTAATTTTATGTAATTTGCAGTATCCAACGCTTGTTTTCAATTTAGTCTTTTTAATTCCCACATTTTTGAGAAAAGCACTACATATATTAGCCTCAGCCGGAATGGCAATTGCAGGCTTCGTATTATATTTAAACGGACTCGCAAGCTCGTCCGTTTAAACAAAATACTCAGCCTGCAATTGCCTCCTTCCCGGCCACGTCAATAATGTACTATATTAGCGTTACAAACAGTAAGTTTGAGAGTAGGGGTAAAACCGGAATGAATGGATAAAATGTAAACATTCCGGTCACTCGAAATAATCTCTGTTGATGCCAACACACCCGGATGAACGTGGCTTCCTAAACATGGAAATGCTCATTAGATACCACTCAAAGACAACCATTAAAAAAAATCGTTTGATAACAGATCCTGTTCCGTCTTCGACAACTGAACAGACGGAGGAACTCGAAAATATAAGGGAAACTAGAAGAATTGTCGCTGGCGTAGACGTATTCGATACCAGACCTTACATGGTGAGTTTTAATTAAAATCATAAATCTTTATTCAAATTCATGATATTGTGTTGATACGCTACAGTCGCCTTATGAAAGATCTTTCTGATATGTAATAGTAATTAATAATAGCAATAAACGTTATTACTATTACGATCTACCTACAGTCCACCGTTCCGTGCCCGGGCCAACACGTAACTTCACTGAGTGGGTTTTAAGCTTAGGTTTTAAGCTAGCGACTATAGTTGACGCCAGATTGTTTATAGTACCTACCTATACGGAGCAGAGTTGGGCAATCTTTAATAAAATCATTATTTGAATAAGAATTCACAACAACGAAATCATGTAGAATTTATTCCCGTCAAAATTATTCAAATAATTTCGCCGTAAATAATTCTTATGTGAGAAAATTGAATGGAGTGAACTTATTTAAATAAATACCTTTTTTTTTTTTTTTTTTTTTTCGTGGAGAAAACCTGCGAACCAGGTACCCAATCATCGGGGGATGACTGGGTTATGTGGTATTTCTATCCACTAAAAGCTCCACGGCGGCCGGCATCTGCGCTCTCATGCGGAGGACTCCAGGATCTCATACTGAACGCACTGGAGCCCTCCTCGCGCCTCGCCACATTTGGCTCGTCCTAGGATGATGATGGTCGCCTTCCCTGGGGTTTTTAGGTGAGTGCCCCGGCCCCCGCCAGAAACACTGCGACCCCGATGACCCCCTTTAGTCGCCTTCTACGACAGGCGGGGGAGACCGTAGACCTATTCTTGTCCGAGCCTACACGGTAAAATACCTAATAATTAAATATTTAATTTATACCTATTGTATGTAATAAAACCTTATTAGTTCCACCTCATTTGTGGAATAATTAATCCGTTTTTTATTCCGTATTAAAATAAATAGTAGCATGATTTATTCACTTAAACTTTATTTTACATAACGGGCGCAAGAATTATACTTGTTCAAATCGATTTGAATAAGAATAAAAATTCTGTTTTTATTCTTATTCTTATTCAAGTTAACTTTTGCTCAACTCTGGTACGGAGTGACCTTTCGGCACTTATCCACACGAGCCGCAACCACGTGGCGGACTACTATCAAGCACTTTTACGAAAATAGTAGTATGTAAATTTTATTACTTGTGGCTGTCGTTTTTACAAGCTTTATATTAACTTGCACTGTTCGTATGTATGTAAATAATTAAATATGTAAGTAGGTATGTAAGTTGTCCGTCAAAATTTGCAATCCATTGTTCAGTCACTTCCCGTTATCCAATTGAGCTGAAATTTTGCAAGCATATGTATATCGCATGACAATGCAATATTATGATGACTTGGAGCTGATCTGATGCTGGAGCTGGAAGGTGGCCATAGGAAATCCGCAATAAAACGACACAACCCCATCAAGTTTGGGCTCGTTAGAATCGTCTCAATGAGTACTTGATGATGGTATGCAGAAAAGTACAGTCGGCAGTAAAAGCTTGTACCAAAAATTAAATTTTTGACAGAAACTTTTTTTTGTATTTCGAAAAAGTGACTTGACAAAAAACATCGATATAATTAATAAACCTGCTTACAAAACGTCACGAGAAGCAGTTGAGAAATGCGACCTGTACCTAGAGGAGGACAACCGGACAGCGTGATAGACACCGGACAAACGATTTTCTTCCCTAGCTGAAGCATAGAACTTCGTTCGCGCTTCGCTCGCTCGTTTGATTACTTATTCGACAAACACTAATAGATAAGTAGGTACAATACGAATAATGGGGAACTTGCATGGGACTTTAATTTCGAATAAGTAAATTGCACTCAATTAATGCGGATATACGTAGAAATATCATACAAAATAAAAACAAACAAAAAAAATATTGTAATAGTTTTTATCTCACGTTAAAATGACTTTTTTTTCGATAATATAAGATAACAGTTACACAGAATATTGAATTAGAAATGTTGTGGAGATAATTGCAAATTAATGACTTACTCCATAGTAAACGCGCCGAGAATATATGTTGTGACGTCATAGCATAAGCCAGTTTAATATAGAGCGTTTTCGGGGGGTGCCGGCGCGTGCTGATTTAAAATGCATCAGAAAAATAAATCATAAGAAAGTTTTAGTGCTACAGTTGTTTTAATGCTGGATTATACTTTTGATTTTCGTAATAAAATAAAAATATGCAAGTTCCCTATTGGACATAATTGACATAAAATATGGAGGTTTGTTTATTTATGGGTTTTTAAATAATTTTCCACCCACTGGTATTATTTTAAGCATGATGATGGCATGGTATAGTGGAGATTATTCAATATAACCGATTTTTTATAAAAAATTATAAAAATGAGGATGGGGTATAACGCGGTCCCCAGATTTACCTGCGGCCGGCGACCTTGACCCACGTGGACCATAACTGGCTGTGCGGCGGCGTCATCATAGCCGAGAACTTCATCCTCACCTCCGCGGCGTGTATAGAGGATATCCAGAACTTCTACGTCATTTCGGGCACACATAAGTATACATTATATACTCATACTCAGTAGGGGAGACCTAAGAGAGTAGTGACAGAGAAGAGTTGTGACAAAGACGTATTCTTGGAATTTGAGGGTTGCCCTCAATTTCCCTGGGATCCCATCATCAAAGCCTGACTTGGTGACAATGAGACCACCTCAGGAGTATACTCTTTCAAATAAAAAAAGAATTTTGGAAATTGGTCCACAATTGAGGGAGAAATCGGCGAACATACATTACATCTTTGAGGAGTTCCATTAAGCCATCTGTGGTCTTCATCGTCAGTCCCACTTGACCAAAATTGCAATTTCCGAGGGTAAATACTAAATACACGAGTTATAATAGAAAATACCGAAATCACTACACGCGTGCCTATAAAATTTGAGGGTTGCCCTCAGTTTCCCTGAGATCCCATCATCAGATCCTAAATTGGTGACAATGGGACCACCTCGAGAGTATACTCTTTCGAATAAAAAAAAATTTGGAAATCGGTCCACAGTTGACGGAAAAATGGGCGAACATACATAAAAAAATACATACAGTGGAACATATAACCTCCTCCTTTTTTGAAGTTGGTTATAAAAATGACACTTTTGATACTAGGTTATAGGTTGTACGTGGGCTGGGTTTCCGCAACTCGACGTAATAAATGCGCCTATTTTGCGTATATTAACTTATTTTGTCTCGTGGTTTGGACTGGTGTGACATGCTGAATGCTATAAATAAGACGATTAAAATACTTCTTTTGCAAACAATATGTTTGAGTTATTATTGATTTATTTTGTCATAACTAACGTCGGTGTTATGAGAGTTGTGACACGTGAAGTAGTTTCGGTTTATGTTGATTTTCATAAAAACCTTATCACTTTCTTGATTTTTAATGTTTGTTTCAAGAGTATGGACTAAGCTACATTGAGTTCTGTAGCTCACAATCGTGGAAATTTTCTTTAGGGAGAGATGTTCGTTAAAGTAAAAATTGTCACAATCCTCCTAGGTCTCCCCTAAGCTTTTAACATTAATTTCTCACATTTCCGACAACTTTCGCGCAGATCAAGGTGATTTATGGTCCGTCAAGGAATATCCGCGTTCAGACGTCCGAGCGCGGCGGGCTGCCGAGGGAGGTCATAAGGAATAGTACAGTGACCTTGCTCAAGCCGAAATCATGCGGCGGACTGCGTGCGGACGTAGGGAATAGTACTTAGTGACCTTGGTCGAGCCGAAATCATGCGGTGGACTGCGTGCAGACATAGGGAATAGTACTTAGTGACCTTGGTCGAGCCGAAATCATGCGGCGGACTGCGTGCAGACATAGGGAGTAGTACTTAGTGACCTTGGTCGAGCCGAAATCATGCGGCGGACTGCGTGCAGACATAGGGAATAGTACTTAGTGACCTTGGTCGGGCCGAAATCATGCGGTGGACTGCGTGCCGCAGCTGTCTGGACGTGCTTATAGGCGACGCCAAACGAGCGAAATCGGCGGACGGCCAGGCAAGTTCACAGAAAACCTAGTACGGATTCACCTTGGTTTGGCCGGCCACCGTGTTTCCAGCGATTATCCACGCAGGCCGAAATAACGCCAATTTAGTACGTGTAGCGGCACCTTATTGGACAAGCACCTCACTGTTTCCAGTCTGGGCCACGGACTATAAAGCCTGTCACAGACTGATGGCGCGGCCCTATGATTCAGGCTTAAAGTTATAATTTACCGTTTTATAAATCTAAACCAACTTATATTTAGACTAAGGCTAGTTTTGTTTTAGTGTCATGCGGACAGTCAGTACGGAGCGATCCGCATCGGACCAATACATATACGGTCTGCATGACACTAAAACCAGCCTAAGACTAATGACAAGGTTCCGTTCAAGGACCGGTTCAGACTTGTTGTAACTTTCCTAATCCTGACCGCTTTCTCTCACAGATGGACTCCTCCAGACCAGATGACTGAGTGCATTGATAATGGTGGCTTGAGGGCGGTTTGGAAATGTGTGCCCAGAAGTAAGTAACACGTTGTCGTATCAGACCCATATAACTCTATGAGTCTTCTGGTCACTCTCATGGCCGCGAATGAGAACCTTATAGCATTCTAGCTTAGGTATCTACCTGTATTAGCATATATGCAAATATAAACATACCCTTACAACTTGCGGAATCCTTTATATATCTGACACAGGGGCTGCCGCCTCGTGCGTTCCAGCTCCCTATGAGGTGTGGGGTGTGGGGATTTTCGTCGCCGAGAATGTCCTCCAACCTCCCCTTATAGACATCCCTTCCATCCACACAACTGATACTGTACTGTCCCAATTCACACACTATTGTCCCAGTTACAATTACCCGGGTGCACCCTTGATTAATGATGATATGGCCTGAGGCCGAGACTACCGAACCTGAGACCCTGCTGTCACACCTGCCACTAATCCTCTCACACTAAAGAACTCCACAACCGCGTCATCGCATGTACGTCACATGTAGGAAACCTTAATGGAATACACATGATACTTATACCGTCACGCCTCCCAAAGAGAATAAAACCTGTGGATTATGGAAAGAGCTCACCCTGGTTTTCCTAAATCTAACACTACAAATCTGCACTTAACTGTTCGATCGCAATATCATCATCATCATCATCATATCAGCCGAAAGACGTCCACTGCTAGACATAAGCCTCCCCCAAAGAGTGCCAATGGCTGGTCCTGCGCCACCCGCATCCAGCGGACTCCCGTCAGAAATGAGGCCATCCGCAGCAGAACCAAGGTAACCGATATATTTAGCCCTCCGAATCGCTAAACTTGATCAACATTGTTACCTATAAACATGATTTCTTGTAGGTGTTGCTACATGAAATAAATCGGCTGTTTGAGACATAATTATTAACATCAATGTAAAATGTAAATATTATCGTAAATCATGACCATTCACGACAATGAGTACTGATTCCAAGGATTATAATAAATAGATCAGCCCCCTATTTCACATTGTCAATTGACAACGACAAGGCCTTACTTTAGATCCAGCCGACGTTCGTACTCGCACCACTCTAGCGACGCCATCGGCACCAGGGCACACTTCTTCGACGACCGCCAATGGCCACGTGACACGCTTGCCTTCAGTTTCTAACAAAACAATATCTCCAACCTGAAGCGGTACGAGTTTGTACCAGCAAGCTAATGTATTCGTATCTAAAACTTTTCCGTAGATCATCGCGTAAACTTTGACAGTAACGATATCTGATGTTTATTGCCTTACCCTGTAGAAATCGCGCGAACTCTTCAAATTTTATAAACACATTTGAAGCGCAGTACTTACTGAATTGTAGTCGGTTAAAACTTTGTTTCTAAAGTTAATTAATACTTCAAGACCCGCGACCCAGAAAAAATAAGGGTCATTGCTAGTTGAGAATTGTGAAGTTGGTGTAATAGGTGACTTCGCTGACTTCTCTCCCTCCAAACCTCAATAATGAGTGTCATGAGGACATTATGACCAACATTAGTTACCGGGTTCGAATCCAGGTACGTGGGAGTGGAAGCGACGCTCCGATATCTTGCTCCTACGTACGGTGTACCTACCGCTGCCGCCTCTCAAAGTTGTAATGCTATAAGTTTTTTTTTGTCAGCCTACAGATACGACGGAACCTCTTTCAACAACATCCGATGGATGGTCAACGACATAGCCGTAGTCATGACTGAAGAAAGCATCTCCTTCACCAAGAAAGTAAAAGGGTGCGACTTCATACCCAACAGGATCGGCTACAACAATATCACGCTGGAGTGGGAGATGCCGGGAACCAAGGGATTCATCGCTGGATGGGGGTCTCTTGATACCTTTACGGAAGTAAGTACAGACAAAGTCCTACGGCAGACCGAGCGTGGCGCACGGCCGAGGAAGGTCAAATAAAATCTAGTAAGGAGTGACCTTGGTTTTATCCACGCGGGCAGAATCACGCGGCGGACTGGACGCAGTCCGCTGATTTTGTCCGTCTGGCGGTGGCTATACAGATCAGTCACAGGACGGCCAGCTAGATGTGTGCATGTGGTGGGCCGTCCTGTGTGTGCCGTGCAGCTTATAGCTGGGCATTCACCTACAAGCGCCGCGCCGCACCGTTTGCCTCTGACTTGTTCACTGCATTCACGGACGCGCCACGTAAGTAGGTACCCTGACCAGTAAGAATGTATACATAATTAACAAATATAACAACACATATGGGCAAAGAGTGTGGTATAACTACCTACCCTTTGTATTAAACAGCTTTCCCAAAACTATTGTAGAAAATATAGAAAGTAAACCTACAAAAACTAAAAATATAATTAAGAAAATGTTCATTATGGCCCCCCAGTAGTAACATAGATAAATACTAGCTGTTGCCCGCGACTTCGTCCGCGTAGAACTTTTTATCGTCTTAGAAAATGATTTCTCTCAATACAAAATTTGAACCCTCTTTTAGGGGATAATTAAAAAAAAAGTTGATGTTCATTTTCTAGTTTGTGAACAAACAGTCTAAAACCAAAGTTAAAAATCTCATACTTTAAAAATGCCTTGAAATACTCAAACTTTGAACCAATTTTAACACTCTTAGGGGATGAATTTGGAAAAACTCTGAAATCAGTTTTGTAGTCATTTAACGTACAGAATAAGACCGAAGTTAAAAATCTCTTACTCACACTTTAAAATTTTATTGCTCGCCATTTAAAATTTGAACCCCCTTTTAAACCCCCTTAGAGGTTGAATTTTTCTAATCGCTGAAAGAACTTTTTTCGTAAACTTTTAAGTCTCTAGCTCAAAAAAAGTGTTGCCCATACAAAGCTTTCTTAACCCCCTTAGGGGTGGAATTTTCTAAAACTCTGAAAGTACTTTATTATTAATTTTAATAAGTAACATTTTGAATAGTTTTAAGTCTAGTAAAAAAAAAAGTTTTTCCCACACAACACTGGCTACCCTTCTTAAGGATCTTAAGGATCCCCTTAGGGATGGAGTTTTCTAAAACGCTGAAAGTTCTTTTTTAGTATTCTAATAAGTAATCTTTTTGCAAAGTTTTAAGTCTAACTCAAAAAAAAGTGTTGCCCATGCAAAGCTTGCTCTCCTTTTTAACCCTATTAGGGGTGGAATTTTCTAAAACGATTTGTGTTCTTTTTTTGTATTTTAATAAATAATCTTTCTACAAAGTTTCAAGTCTCTAACTCAAAAACATAAACTTTCCCTGATAAAAACTTTGCACCCCTTTTTATCCCCCTTAGGGATAGATTTTTTCAAAACGCTGAAAGTCTTTTTTTTGTATTTTTATAAGTAATCTTTCTACAAAGTTTTAAGTGTCTAGCTCAGAAAAAGTGTTCCCCATACAAACCTTGCACCCTTTTTTAACCCCCTTAGGGAATGATTTTTGTAAAACGCCGAATGTAGTATTTTTCATGTTCTAATAAGTAATTTTTCGTCAAAATTTTAAGTCTCTATTAAAAAAAAATATGTTTTTCCCATACAAACTTTGCACCCTATTTTACCCCCTTAGGGGTGAAATTTTCCAAAACGCTGAAAATACTTTCTTTGTATTTAAATAATCTTTCTACAAAGTTTTAGGACTCTAGCTAAAAAAATAGTTTTCCACATACAAACTTTGCACCCCTATTTTAGCCCCCTATTTTTAGGGGTAGAATTTTCTAAAACGCTGAAAGTACTTAATTTGTATTCTGATGACTAATCTTTCTACAAAGTTTTAAGTCTCTATTTAAAAAAAATATTGTTTCCCCCATACAAAATTTGCACCCCTATTTTACCCCCTTAGGGGTAGATTTTTTTAAAACACTGAATCTAGGTACTTTATTTGTATTCTAATGAATAATTTCTCTACAAAGTTTTAAGTCTCTATTTAAAAAAAAGTAGTTTTTCCCATACAAACTTTGCACTCTATTTTACCCCTTTAGGGGTAGAATTTTCTAAAACCCTGAAAGTTCTTTATTTGTATTCTAATGACTGATCTTTCTACAAAGTTTTAAGTCTCTATTTAAAAAAAAATGTTTCCCCCATACAAACCTTGCACCCCTATTTTACCCCCGTAGGGGTGGAATTTTCCAAAACGCTGAAAGTGTTTCATTTGTATTCTAATAACTAATTTTTCTACAAAGTTTAAGTCTATAGCTCAAAAAAAAAAGGTTCTCCCATACAAACTTTGCACCCCCATTTTACCCCCTTAGGGGTAGAATTTTCAAAAATCCCATTTTATCCCTAGCCCACGTTATAAAAGCAACATACTGTGCAAAAATCAACTCTCTAAGATTAGTAGTTTCGGCTGTGCGTTGATGAGTGAGTGAGTGAGTGATTGAGTGAATAAGTCAGTCAGGACATGGGCATTTATTATGTATAAATAGATAGAAGATAATGAAACTCCCATTCAAATATCTCAAAAAATTATGAAGCTACATCCGTTTTAATGTCGCTTGTTAGAGTGAGAAAACGATGAGGGACTGTGACGTCAATATACTCGAGCGTCATAGTAAAAAACAATCGTTTCATATGAAGGTGCGTTTTGCGGAAAAGGGACAGAACATACCCCCTCTTATAACTTTGGACTCTTATAACTTAATCATTACCTATATAACCTCTTGCTTTGTTTTTTTCTCCATTTGACTATATTTATTTTAAATTCTTTTTCGAGAAAATACATTATGATTATTTACCATATTTTCGATTCCTGAGCTATAACCACGAACTTCGGAATTCGAAAATATTCGGGTATCTCTATCTCTATCGCACTAACCATACTCGAGTGACAGGGATGCAAATATATGAACATTGAGTATCGGTTTTCGTGGTAGCGCCGCAGGTACTTTGGCTGAATGCGCCGAGCGCGTGCCATTGTCATTCAAAAAAAACAAATTCGTGTTAATTATATTGTTCAAATTTGTTGATTTCATTTATTGAAATTACGACATAAAACGACATTTGCGCATATAAGTTCTCATATCAGAATCGAATATTTTTTTATGGTTTATATTTTAGCATTTGTCTCGTAAAGGTCTATCGTAGACGGGATTTAAATGATTAATAAGTGAAAGGCAAAGCAATTCCGCCATTTTGACGAAAATTTGACGGTTCTTATAGCTGACAGTTGGAGCAGCGTTTGATTTCAATAAAAATAAATGAAAAATTAAATGAAGTCGTATATTTCGGAAAATTAATTAACTGTCGCAGTCGGATAAAAACTATCCTAAGTTGCAGCTAGAAAAATAATGTACCTATATAAAATGTTTCATATTTTTCCGTTCATTTATTTATTTATTTATTGAACCATAAAAATGTGCAACATGACAGTATTAACCAAAGCGTTACAGCGATTCAACTTAACCTAAATTACTAAACAAAATCAAGTACCTACTAACTAGAAACTAAAACTAAAAACAATCCATGCGTCTCTCTAACACCCTCTTACATTCAGTCATCAGTCGCGACATCCCTGTTACAAACACATCACACTGCGGTGATGCTGCGAGCACGGAGTTGAGGAGAGCAGTCGCGCGAGGTATGGGCGAGTTTCGATACAGGTTCGTCCGCGAGGTCGCAATCGCCAAGAGAGGCACTCCAAGGCGCTTGTTCCGATAATCGTTCGGCACATTGAATTTGAGCATCTTTTCCACCAGATTAATGCTGTCAATTTTACTTGTTATGACATTTAAAATGAAACTGAGTAAACTTAGGTTTCGTCGCATTTCTAAGGAATCATACCCCAGGTGACCCTGTAGAAAGCGTGTGGGGTATAAGAATGGATAGAAGAATTGTTTCTTTTTATAGAGATGTCTTAAAAATCTTTTTTGAACTTGTTCCAACATGAGAGTGTATTTGCTTTCATGTGGACTCCAGACTACTGTGTTGGTTTCAAGGATGCTTCTTACTAGTGCCGTGTAAAGGACGCGCGTTGCTGCAATAGAGAGCGGGGCAGCGTTACGCAGCACAAATCCCAGCCTCTGGTATGCGGATTTTGTGACATTTCGAACATGAGTCCGAAATGTGAGACTAGTGTCGAAGGTGACTCCGAGATCACGGACCTCGTTAACACGAACCATCGTCTCTCCGGCTATGCGATAGTCGTAGTGGAGGGGCGACGGAGAGCGCGAAAACGTCATGATCTCGCATTTACCTTTGTTAAAAAGTAATTGGTTTTCTTCACTCCACCTGTTCACCGCATCGATGTCCCTTTGTAAGGCTTGGTTGTCCAGTATGGACCTAATGGGCATGACGAGTTTTACATCGTCGGCGAACAGAAGAGGAGTGGCGTTGTCAACTACCTCAGGGAGATCGTTAATAAGGGCTAAGAAGAGAAAGGGTCCTAAATTAGATCCCTGACTGATACCGGAACGTGTATTGTATGGTTTGGATAGGTATGGCCCATACTTTACAAACTGTTTCCTGTCCTTGAGGTAGTTGGCGAACAGATTTAAAAGGCGTGGAACGAATCCCAATTTACCAAGTTTTTGCAGCAAGACGTCGTTATCGACTCGGTCAAATGCCTTTTGAAAGTCGAGGTATACAATGTCTACCTGGTTGCGAGCATCCATTTCTCTCGAAATAACATCAACCAGCTCAACCAAATTAGTGGCTACCGATCTTTTGGGCAGAAATGCATGTTGGGAGCTGGTAAGGTGAGGTAAACATTGTGGTAGCAAGTACTCATGTAAGACCATCTCGAACACCTTGGCTAGTGCAGATAGAATCGCAATCGGTCGATAATTCTCTATTTTCAATTTAGAACCTTTTTTAGGAATCGGTGTTACGCGGGATATTTTCCATATGTGAGGATAATCACCTGTAGAAAGTATTAAATTGAAAATAAAGGCAATCGGGGCAATCAGGTGATCTATGCACCCTTTAATAACAAACGCTGGAATGTCGTCAGGGCCCGCCGAGGTGCCTGATTTAAGCCGTTTGACCGCGCGACGCACCGCGTCACGACCGATTGTCCGGATGTCGACAAGTCTATCTCCAGCAACAGCTTCTGAGCTGGCCTTTTCGGGGTCGAGACTCGGCAGGTCAGGTAAGAAAACGGACTCAAAATGAATAGCAAACGCAGAGGCAGCCTCGGCTCCGCGGTATTCAGACTCGCCGAGTGTGACAACGGGTTCAACTCCTCCTCGACATCGCAAGCTATTTACAAATTGCCAAAATAGAGACGGATCTGTGGTAAGGTTGCGAGAAACTTTACTGACATAGTTGTCGTGGGCTGTTTTAATATTTTCTTTGATTTTAGTGCGCATAATTTGAAACTGTTTATAGACGTCTTCATTCTTAGTCCGTTTCCATAACTTGTGTAAACGAGCTTTAGATGTTATGTCACGTATAATCGCTTTCGTGTAGTGCACAGGATACGTGCGACTACACGTCGGCTTGCGTATTTTTTTGGGTATGCAGTCGTCGAAAAATGTATATAGTATCTCATTAAATTTAGAAATGGCCTTATCGACAGTTTTAAGTTTAACGATATCATTCCACTCATGGTCCCTAATAAGACAGTATAATCTGTTAAAGTCAGCTTTTGGGAAATTCCAATCTCTTACGTTGTCAATATTAGATGGGTCTGCTAAGGTCACCTTGGTAGAAAGGTCGTAATGGGCACGGACAAGAAGCGGCGGGTGGTGAGGGTCGATGTTCACGAGCTCCTCTCCCGGCGCCGCGCCGCGCACACGCAGCGCTCTCCCCATCTCCGGACTCGTCAGCACCACATCGAGCATTCTATCGTTCATATTGTTCACGCAGTTATAGTCTAGTAAATTACATAGTGGTAGAAAACAATAGTAAAGGTTAAATACATTAGAACTTGCACTATATAAATTTAAGTCACCTAAAATCATAAGTTTAGAGTTAGGATTAGTTTCACAGAAACATTCTACACTGTTAAACCATTCAATATACATTTCATCACATGCTTTAGGTGGGATATATACAACACATACGTAAAAACAGTAGCCATTGACTTTAAACTTCGCCCAGAGATCTTCACCGTGGGATGCACCATCATGGGATGCTGAGAACATTCGAACCGCGCAAAGCTTAGTTACAAACTGGCTGATTCTTTTTTTAATTTAGAGATTTATTATAAGTGGACATAACTAGTTATTAAGATAAAAAAGTTTAGTAAATAATCTTAAATATTAAAGATTGTACTAAATGTAACTGATATATGTAATTTAATCACAGATCTGAAAATAAACAGTTCAAATTTTAATTTTTTTTTTTTTTTTTTTAGTAGCTGTGACTCAAATTGGTTGTGGTCCTGTGTTTTGACATTCTCTGGCGACCCTTTGGTCTCTGCGACTGATGGATGCATCCAAATGGACGTCCGTAATACTTATTGTTCCAAAGTTTAATTTTAACATTCATGACTCGCCAGCGGCGCGTTGGCGCGTCGCGATAGGTTCCATCTACATATTGGGACACTTAAGTTGGCTTATTGATTGTATTTTTGTGGGCATCTGTTATTGGCTACTGTTTTAAGTTTTGCACTTTTGTATATGTTATTGTTGATGCCCCAAGTACCTAAATAAAATAAAATAAATCTAACGGACAACGCCAACAATCTTTCATCACCACGGAATTGAAATTCGTGGATCAATAGGGAACTTGCATGTTTTTATTTTATTACGAAAATCAAATGTATAATCCAGCATTAAAGCAACTGTAGCATTAAAACTGTCTTATGATTTATTTTTCTGATGTTATTTGCATTTGAAATCTTTGCGACCCCTGTAGTACGAATCTTTACGAATTTGACGACCCCTGTAGCCTAGTTGGTAGTGACCCTGCCTACGAAGCCGGAGGTCCCGGGTTCGAATCCCGGTAAGGGCATTTATTTGTGTGATGACTGATGAGCACGAATATTTGTTCCTGAGTCATGGATGTTTTCTATGTATTTAAGTATTTATTTATCTATAGTATGTATATCGTCGTCTATTACCCATAGTACAAGCTTTGCTTAGTTTGGGACTAGGTCGATTTGTGTAAGATTGTCCCCAAAATATTTATTATTATTATTATTTATTTATCTGCACGCACCGGCACCCCCCGAAAACGCTCTATAATAAACGGCCTTATGCTATGACGTCACACCGTATATTCTCGGTGCGTTTAGTATGGAGTAAGTCATTAATTTGCAATTATATCAACAAAATTTGCGTTAAAGTCTATACTTGTCATACAAAATATCATTACTAATTCAATATTTTGTGTAACTGTTATGTTATTTTATCGTTTTTTTTTTCGTTTTTTTAACGTGAGATAAAACTAATACAATAGTTTTTTTTTTTTATTATTTTGTATGATATATCTACGTATATCCGCTTTGATTGAGTGCTATTTATTCGAAATTAAAGTCCCATGCAAGTTCCCCATTGTGGCGCGGTGCTATTAACTACATTCGGCTCGATAATTTACTTTAAAAACAAAGTTTTAACCGACTTCAAGTCAGTACACAAATTGCTCCAAGTTTGCCTATAAAATTTGAAGAGTTCCCTCGATTTATCCAGGATCCCATCATCAGATCCTGACCATGGGAGCACCTGGAAAGGGTACCTACTATTTCAAACGAATTTTTTTTTTCAAATAAGTCCACGCTTCTTCGAGTAATTGGGGAACATACATAAAACTCATTTTTTGAAGTATATAAGTATATAAGGAGATCGGACATGGCGGCCGATTTGTATAGAGTGAGCCTGTCGCAAGTACATTAACCCACACAACGCCCAAGTAATTGACAAGACAAAGCACGCACACATCTAAAACACACACACTTGTATACCTACACGCTTATTTGACAATAAACGCGCATGATGCGCATATCAGGCATATCAGGCATTTTGGGAAAAAACGTAATATTCTCTGCGATCAGCACGCGTGCACAGTATGGCAGTGTATGCCCATTGAGCATACAGCTGCGACACGGCCGCCAGCGGCTTGTCCTCTCTCTAGTATTCTATGCTCTGAGGTGCTAACGTACAGAAGTTCCTCCATATGTCAAAAGCGATATTTGATGGCTAAAAAACCTCAAGTAATGCGATCCCGCCCTAGCGCATAGCCCGCGCTCTTTCGTCTAATTAAAGTTTGCGTTTTGTGTGGGTCTGACAGTGCCAACGCCAGCCGGGCGATTATATTCGAACATGGACCTATAATACTCAGGACCCTCTATGGTAATAATAATACCACATCTGAGGGAGATGGTAGACTCTCAATAAGTGTGACAGAAAGGGAAATATCATTCGTTGTCCTTGACATAGTTACACTTTTTTAGGGTTCCGTACTCAAATTACTAAGACTTCGCTATCCGTCCGTCCGTTCGTCCATCCATCCGTCCGTCCGTCTGTCTGTCACCAGGCTGTATCTCACTGATGCCGTGATAGTTCCAGTTGATATCAACTGGAACTATCACGGTATCAGTGAGATACAGCCTGGTAACAGACAGACAGACGGACAGTGGAGTCTTAGTAATAGGGTCCCGTTTTACTCTTTGAGTACGGAACCCTAAAACATGATATCCGCGCTTCCGAACACGCACTTCCATCTCGCTCACGCTAATGCTCAGTGAGAGGGAGAGAAGACTACGAGCATACGTCGCCTTAATTAGGTTTTCCATAGTAAGCCATCAGCCATTTTAAGAACAGTTCTTAATTTAGTTGCATACGAGCCTTTCTATTCATCATTGTGGCAACACGTATAGCTTGTCCCGAGTATTATATGTCCACGTGTGCGAACTCTGCGAACGATAGCCGGTGAATTTGCACCTCGGTGTGGGAGAGCTTGATCCTACATTTCTTCCAGCCCGACGACTTGGTCGCCCGAACCCAAGTCAACTCCCCCATCCTCAAGGAAGCGGAGACCGTCATCATCACCAAAAAAAGCTGCAGACAGCGCTGGCTACCGCGTTACTACAGCATCATCGACAGCTACATGATCTGCGCGAAGAAGTTTCGGAAGATAAAAGTCGACAATGATTGCATGGTATTCACACCTTTCCACTTTTTAATTGTAGGCCAAGCGAATAAGATCCACAAAAAACGTATTGAGGAATTAATTCCCATATTGCTGGAAATCGTTTTTTAATACCTTAATTTGGTCCTAAATGCATGTAATCCGAGTTTGCACCATCCCAGGAGGTGTGCATAACTTTTGGGAGCCCAATAATCGCGAAAGTTTTGCTCTTTTTCCAGTTTTTTGCATGTGCATTAAAACAGTACGACGGACGGAAAATGTATTCTTTTCAATATTAAAGTAGGTCAATAGATATAATGTGAAATTTTATTTCCTACATTTTTTATTCTATAGGTTTGTCAGCAGGTATATTTTTTTCAAACATATGTCGGCCTTGAAAAGTCGCAAAATGGAAGTGCACCTAAACGACAAAATTTTCCCAGTTTCTAACCTTTGATTTTGACTATACCACTGAACCGAATTTGAAGTTTAGATATTCATTCGACGCAGAATTTGACCCTCTTTAATATTGAATAGAATACATTTTCCGTCCGAGGTACCGTTTTTGTGCAACATGAAAAAAGACCAAAAATGTATGCACACCTCCTGGGATTGGGCAAACTCAGATTACACGTATTTAGGACCAAATAAATAAATAAATAAATAAAAAACATTTATTTCAGACCATACAGATCCATAGTTTTGTTAGTAAATGAAGGTATTAAAACGATTTCCAGCTTTATGGGAATTAATTCTTCGAAACATTCTAATTTGATTGGCCTATCGGAATTATTAATGTATTCAGAACCCAGAAGAAGAGCCAAGCGGTTAAAGGCATGCGACTTTCAATATGGAGGTCGTGGGTTCGAACCCCGGCTTGTACCACTGGGTATTTTTACAAGCTTTTATTTACTTTCACCTGTCCCGTTGTCTGTCTGTAATCAAATCTTGCAAGTTAAATTTGACCCACTTCCCGGATTCCGATTGAGCTGAAATTTTGCATGCAATATTATGATGACATGGAGCTGATCTGATCCTGGAACTGGAAGGTGGCCATAGGAACTCCGCAATAAAACGATACAACCCCATCGAGTTTGGGCATTGTTAGAATCGTCTCAATGAGTAGTTGATGATGATATGCAGAAAAGTACAGTCGGCAATAAAAAGCTTGTACCAAAAATGAAATTTTTGACTGAAACCAACTTGTTTTAAACATATGTACGAAATATAAAATTTTATGATTACCACTGGCTTTTCGGTAAAATATAACATCGTGAGGAAACCGGTCTAATCCCAATAAGGTCTAGTTTTCCCTCTGGGTTGGACATTTAGATGGCAGTCGCTTTTGTAAAACTAGTGCCGACTTCAACTTGGAATGGGGTGTCAAGCGGACCCCGGGCTTATTTAGGGAACAATCGGGGAAAACGCTATAGGCGGATGATGAATGTAGGTATTCAGGGAAAAAAGCAAACAAATTACTGATTGAACTGACTCATCATCTCACTGCTGGGCAAAGGCCTCCTCAAGTTTTACAAGAACGACAGGAACGGTTCTCTGTCATTGAGCAGAATATTCAGAGAGAAACGATGGAGGCTCTCATTGGTGAAGAGTTAGATACGGTGTGATGGAAACTGTGAACGAAATATCGAGAACATCTCTGGGACTAGGTCGATTTGTGTCAGAATGTCCCCGAGTACAAGGTTGGTCCCTATTATTTATTTGTTTGCGTGTTTTATACCATACTGCAGAAAGCCTTTCTTCCCATCAATATATAGACATACGTGTATATATCCATGTTCTCCGGTTAAGAGTCCGACAAGACCTAATTTGTTGAAATTGATATTATTTAAGCAGTTTTTTAAGAAAAACTATTGATTCTAGCAAACCAAAAAAAAATATATTTATTCATTATATTTCCAAGACCGTAGACGGACTCAAAACATAATTGGAGGAAATCGGCTCGATAGAAAATAATTGCAAAGATTGGTCTTAATATCATCTTAAACGGTTCTATAAGTCCTCATTTTTTTTACGTATGGGTCTGCAATTAAAAACATGAAGTCCACATATTCATACCTAAACCGCTAACGAGCCATATTTCACAAATAATCCACATTTATTTTACTTTAATATTTATCTGGGGGCACGGCAGTGCCCCCGCCAAGTCGAGCAAAACAAAGAGGCACGGCCGTACTAGTCTTTTCTCGAAGCCATTCAGGCCATTTTCAACATCCTGTAATTTTGTGCTAGCTAAAGCTCGAACCCTGAATTTTCAGGAACATGTAGGGCACAATATGGCTAACATACAATATCAATAACATTCAATTTGAACTTTTCGTTTAAGAACTATTGTCCGTCAAAGTTCGTTAGTTTTGTCACTGACATACTCACTTGTATACTGATAATGTGATAATGATCACGCTAATTCTAAGGTACTTCTAGCAGACCCACAAGATTTACATTTTAAATGTAATTAGTTTTAGCCTAATAATTCATAAAAAACCTAAAAATATGGCAATTTCAGTCACGCTTCAGAGATATACAAACTGCATACGTAAGTTTGTAATCCTATACAAATACATGCGAATACAAAGTTATTTTTGCACTTCCTTCCTAGTTTTGCAGGAACAACCGTTATTTGCGGTTACACACATAGTTTTAGGTACCTATGCAAAAATTTGTAAATGCAGTAAAGTTGTGTGATTCCCAAGTTGCAGAATTTTATTTAGCAAGCAAATAAAGATTAATAAGAATGCCTGACTTGGCTCTTCGAAATATCTCACCACTTTTTACTGTGAAAGAGTTTTGAGACTTGGCCTTTTTTTTACATGGATAGATAGATAGAAAGATATTTATTGTTTCTCCTTTTTGTTACAAGTTTTGTCCACTTAGCGGGTGTGGGTAGTAGTTACATCTATCTATCTTTAATATAATAAAGCTAAAGAGGGTCGAAAGTCTGTACATGGAATGGATTCGAAAAAAAATTGGCTAGGGATACTTAGAATCGACAACAGAACACGTTCTAACAGTTTTCAGAATTTTTGTCTGTTTGTCTGTTTATGTGACCGCTCATCACGTGAAAACGGCTGAACCGATTTAGATGAAATTTGGTATTGAGATAGTTTGAGTCCTAGGTAAGGACATAGGATAGTTTTTATCCCAGAAATCATCCTCTAAGGGGATGAAATTGGGGGTGGAAATTTGTATGGATCTACTTACACCGCTGCACCGATTTGGATCAAATTTGGTATATAAATAGTTTGAGTATCGAGGAAGGACATAGGATAGGTTTGATCCCGGAAATCATCCCCTAAGGGGGTGATATGGGGAGGGGGGGGGGGGGGGGGTGAACATTTGGATTCAACCCATTTTGATGAAATTTGGTTTAGAGATAGTTTAAGTCCTGGGAAAGGACATAGGATAGTTTTTATCCTAAGGGGGTAAAATTAGGGGTGAAAATTTGGATGGAACCCATTTGAATACAATTTGGTATAGAGATAGTTTAAGTCCTGGGAAAGGACATAGAATAGTTTTAATTCTGGAAATCACCCCTTAAGGGAGTGAAATAAGGGTGAGATTTTGGATCAGACCCGTTTAGATGAAATTTGGTATAGAGATAGTTTGAGTCCCGGAAATTACAACGGATGGTTTAAATCCCGAACATCATTCCCTAAGGGGCTGAAATAGGGGGTGAAAATTTGGATAAAACCCATGTAGATGAAATTTGGTATAGAGATAGTAGGAGTCTTAGGGAAGGACAATGCATAGTTTTAATCCCGAAAATCATCTCCTGAGGGGGTGAAATTAGGGGTAAAAATTTGGATGGAACCCATTTAGATAAAATTTGGTATAGAGATAGAGTCTTGGGGAGGGACAAAGGATAAATTTTATTCTGGAAATCGTCCCCTAAGGGGGTGAAATAGGGGTGAACATTTGGATGTACACATTTAGATAAAATTCGGTTAACATATTGTTTGAGTCTTGGGAAAGGACAAAGGATAGTTTATCGCGGAAATCATCTCCAGAGGTGGTTACATTAGGGGTGAAAATTTGGATGGAACTTGTGAACGACACACCGCTCTCAGGCACCTGCGCTGAGACGGGTGATCGACCGTCACCTAACAATGGGCGTTCAAAACGCGGCGGTTGAACCGCCCGGAATTTTACTCGAACGACCAGGACACGCTTCTGGGCGTAATGAGACTTTTTAGGAGTGCTAATCCTCAACAGCTTTGCTGTTCCTGTGGATGGAGGGGTGGTGGCGAGGCTAGTTAGTTTCAGTTGAATACTGATGACATTATGATATTTTATTTTAAATTATGAAATTATGATATTTTGGTTTTCTGGTTTCCTACGGGACAGGCCTTGCCTAGTGTAGGAACCAAGCAAACCTTTGTGAATGGCACACACCAAATCTTGAAGATTCTGCTTGTATAATACTTTAACTAGAATAATCTTTATGTAAACCTGGCTCAGAATTTGTTAAGATAAATAAATAAATGTTTTATGTTTTATGTTTAAAACAACTGGGAAACAAACTACTTATTTAATACTACCCTATCACTGTCCTAACACTTCCCTATCACAATTTCCCTACTTGGTTCCTTATACTTAGGAGGCTCCAACCTTTACTGTCTGCGAAAACAACTTCAACTGAAAAATTCCCCCTGATACCAGTTAGGCTGGCACAACTAGCGGGTTCAGGATCCAGGACATTTTTCTATGATTCGACCAATGGACGGACAGACAGACATGACGAATCTATAAGGGTTCCGTTTTTTGCCATTTGGCTACGGAACCCTAAAAATTGCTGCACTTCCTTACAACCTGTACCTATACGCGGCGTGCGGCCTCGACCAATCCTGAAATCAGTAGTTTAGGTGTAATATTTTTAACATTTGTTGGGGACGCACGATAGACATTTTAAGAATTAAATACATAAGTGCTTATGAACTGAAGAAACTGAAAAGTTATAGGTCCGCTGTGCGTAGAAAAACCGTCTTCAGTAATTTCATACTCTAGTAAACTTGATTTTTCAAGTGTTGTATTAAGGAATTCCTAACTTAGAAGTTCGGGTTCGGATGATTGATGTTATGCTACATAGCCATATTTCTACCCACAGGAGACCCAAGCAAATTGTAACCAGATGGTATTCTCAGAAGAGCAGGGCCCTCTGAATCGAAGGTTCGAGAGGGACCCTGAGAGACTCCTATTGGACTCAGCGGCGCAAGTTCGCAGGATGGAGAAGGCAAGAAAACGGAAGACTAGACGTTATGAGGGTCGAATTGCGAATCATTACGGAGGGTTCTGTGAGGTATACGGTACTATAATAAGTTATACTGGGTTAGTTATCGCAAACACTAAATTTTATTTCCCAACCCAACTGAATGGCGGCCCATACACGGTGAAGTATTATCACGCGATCCATCATCATCATCATAACAGCCGAAAGACGTCCACTGCCGGACATAGCCCTCCCCCAAAGAGTGCCAAAATGACCGGTCCTGCGCCACCCGCATCCAGCGGACTCCCGCGACCTTTACCAGGTCATCAGTCCACCTTGTGGGGGGCCTACGCACGCCTCGCCTTCCGGTATGTGGTCGCCACTCAAGAACCTTTGCATATTATAATAGATAGAGACAGCTATGGTGGATCTTCAGTACCTATTTCATTTCAGCAAAAAGCCGTTCTCTCTGAAACTATGAAATACATACATACATACAATCACGTCTCTTTCCCAGAGGGGTAGGCAGAGATCACGGTTCTCCATTTGCTACGATCCTGACAAACCACTTTCGCTTCACTCACTTTCATAACATTTCTCATCGGTTTAGGGTACCTACTTTTGACCTGGCCTTTTTGAAAGATTTCTTCAATTTGATCTGAGAAAGTTCGCCTAGGTCTTCCCCTTCCAACTTGCCCTTCCACTCTTTTTATATACACTCTCTTCGTTAATCTTCTTAAAACTATGAAATTTCCAGGATTATTTAACAGTTAGGTATGACTTGTGTGCTTGTCATGCAAACATGGGAGAGTTTTCTTTGTAATGTTTATTCTGGGCTCTCATATTGTTGGTTCCCCCTGGTAACCCTCCAGAAAGAGCAAAATTTATTTCTTTGAGCATTTCGATTGTTGGACAACTCCAATTCCGACATGTTCAATAACGCCTAACAGTACCTACACAAGCACGAGCACATTCACCCTTTGGTTCCCTCTGAGAGGTCCTTCAGGCGCCCAGAGAGGATGTACCGAAACAAATCCGTAGCTGGCCGCAACGCAGGCCAAAAGGGGGAAAAAAACTCTTTGGTCTTTGTCAAGAACCCGAGCAAGCAAGAGCACGGGTAAGCGCGCGTGAACAAACAGGCTGTTCACACGCTCCTTCCCCGTGCCTGTGTCGCTTTGAACGTGAGCATGTGATGACATATGGCACTGAAACGTGGTCGCTTACAATGGGCCTCATAAGAAGGCTTGAAGTCACCCAAAGGGCAATGGAGAGGGCTATGTTGGGAGTTTCTCTGCGTGATCGCATCAGAAATGAGGCTATCCGCAGCAGAACCAAGGTAACCGATATAGCCCTCCGAATCGCTAAACTTAAGTGGCAGTGGGCGGGGCACAATGCACGTAGAACTGATGGCCGTTGGGGCGGAAAGGTTCTCGAGTGGCGACCACGTACCGGAAGGCGCGGCGTTGGTAGGCCTCCCACAAGGTGGACTGATGACCTGGTAAAGGTCGCGGGAGTCCGCTGGATGCGGGTGGCGCAGGACCGGTCACTTTGGAACTCTTTGGGGGAGGCCTATGTCCAGCAGTGGACGTCTTTCGGCTGATATGATATGATGATGATGATGTGAACGCGGCATGAAAGACCACACAGCCACTAGTTTACTTATTTAATAAGTACCTACTACAGTCCCCCGGCTATGAAGTCAATCCTGACACATTGCGCAACTATGAAGTTTCTGAATAATGACAATGTCAACCATAGGAAAAAATTACATATTCAACCCTAGAGGCATGTCTCAGGATTGACTTCATAGCCGCGGGGAGTCCCCCGCGGCTATGAAGTCAATCCTGACCAATACCAATAAGACAAGTAGAGTCTGTCAAGCGAGTCGTGACACTGGAAAATGGCAGCCAATTTAAAAAAAAATACGCATTCTGGTAACACGAAATGTATGGAGGCGTCATAGGTACTTATAACTGACAGTTTATTTCATAGATAAAATTGTTGCCATATCAACACAGTATAAAACAAAGTCGCATCCCGCTGTCTGTCTGTCCCTATCTATGCGTAGATCTTTAAAACTACGCAACGGATTTTGATACGGGTTTTTTAATAGATAGAGTGATTCAAGAGGAAGGTTTATATGTGTAATACAAACCATACATGCATGTATTATACACATAAACCCGTGTGAAGCCGGGGCGGGTCGCTAGTAAAGAATAAAAATGCTGTGGTCACGACTCGCTTGACAGACTCTATATTATTGTTTCAGAATGACCACGGCGGCCCACTAGTGGTCGGACGGGGCAAATCCGCCGTAGTTGTGGGGATCATATCAGCTTACCGCGTCGCGAACAACTCAAAGAAATGCTACGGACCGTTCCTCTACACCAGTGTTTACAACAATCGCCAACTGATACAGTGCGCTCTGTATAAGGAATTAGAGTTCGTATTGATATTATTAAACCTTTCAAACAAGATACAGATTGTGTTGACTAAACGGGGCTTAATCGCGTATAATTAACTTATTTATAGATGTGTAGGTATGTATGTAAGTACAAGTGGTTAATAAAATTAAGTGCGGGTAGTTCGAGCTTAAGCCAGTCGTCCCGTGACGTCGTCGCGTTGTGATGGTGATGTTACGACACATCTGAAACGTCGGGAAGCCTCAAAGAGATACATAAATAAGTTACGATATTACGCGATTAAGTCCCGTTTAGTCAAAATAATGTGAGAATCGTGAACATTTAAATCAAGCAACTACTTACAGTGTCGCGGCAGCCGCAACAGTACCCTGAACGCATCATTGTACTAGACACGCAATGTATTGAGCGATCGCCGGGTGTATTTACACCATAAGCTATAGGTATACAGCGATGTGCAGTACGCCTTAAACAATGTTAATTTAACCCGCACTGTACACCGGCTGAACCTGCGCGCCATCATTTAGCCATAATCGCCAATGCTCTGCGTTCTCGCTCGATGTCCGCATCATCTCGTTGGTTGTCAGTTAACAAGTGTCCAAGATACAACATGTGCCTTCACCTGCTGTCCGTTTAAAAGTATGGGTGGGACAAATGATGGACACTTGCCTCGCGCTTTAAACACCATGTACTCCCTCTTTAGAACATTATATTTAAGGCGTCCTTAATAGCGTATCTCTCACAGACATCAAGGAGCATTCTCGACCGAACGCCTGCAAATTAAATGCAATTACAAATCGTTTTTTGCAGAACTAATTGCAAGACAGTGCTAAGGGATTCTTCCACCGTATTAGAAGAAGAAAGTCTTGATTGGAAAAACTTCCCTGGAAGGTACCTACCGATCATCAGCATCATATTAGCCGACGGACGTCCACTGCTGGTCATAGGCCTCCCCCAAAGAGTGCCAAAATGACTGGTCCTGCACCACCCCTATCCAACGGACTCCTTGTCTACCCACGCTGCGCCTTCCGGTACATGGTCGTCCTTCGAGAACCGCACCGCCCCAACGGCCATCGGTTCTACGTGCAATGTTGCCACTTACACCTTACACATCCATTATCCATCAATATTATCCATACTATACTATACTATCAATATATATATACACATAGTATAAAACAAGGTCTGTATGTCCCTATTTATGCAGACCTTTAAAACTACGCAAAGGATTTTAATATTAGATAGAGTGATTCAAGAGGAAGGTTTATATGTATAATACATACCCGTGCGAAGCCGGGGCGGGTCGCTAGTAATATTATAAATGCGAAAGTGTGTCTGTCTGTCCGTCTGTTAGTGTTAGTGACGTGCTAACGGGTTTTCTTTTCTTCTTCTTGGGAGTGGACTGTATAGGTTTCAGCAGTGGTAAGAACAAACGCAGGTGACTGTAGAACGTTGCTGGGCGAGGCTGGAGCGGTGCGAGGGCTGGAGGCTTGTTTCGAGGAGAGGTGTTTCCTGTTCGGCTGCTTCTTGTAGAGTGAATTTACTTGGCGCGGGCCCTTGCTTTATACCCGCCCGTATTTAAGCACCTCTCCCCCCGCCACCCCGCACCGATCCCCCTTCCCGCGCAAACTCATTTATTTCTCTCTATCTCTTTACATATACATATTTCTTATATTCTACTGTTCTAATCTAGTACATCTTATTAAGTCTTACAGGATTCTACTTGGATTGGGGAGGATAGGCGAGAGTTGGGCCTTTCCAGCGGCATAATCTCTTCTCGCATACCCCCCACCTCACCGCGGTTATAAATATAACTACCGGCGCTTCCTTAGGCAGCGCTCATTCTTGTCTAGGCCGCCCTCGGAGCACATTCGCTGTCGTATGCCTTTTGCCTATCCTTTATTATTTTATCTATAGGCAGGGACGACTTTTACCTAGTAGCGAATGTATGCCAGATGCCCTAGTAATGAATACTAGACCCGTAATGCAACTTTTATTAATACAACTTAGGTTAGTACCTAAGTTGTATTAATAAAAGTTGCATTACGGGTCTAGTATTGTGTTTATAAGCTATTTTATCCTACTTAGACATTCTTTATTTTACATTTTAATTTGTCGTTAACCTTGTTTATACATTTTAATTCGTCGTTAACATTCTCCCGCCGTCGCTTCGCGAACCCACTGGTAGGACGACTATCTTCTTGGTAGGGCGCCTCAGGACGTGTCCTCTGCTGGTAGTGACGTCCACGACTCGTACCACGCCGTCCTTGCCTGGGTAGGTCCTGGAGACCCTCCCTCGTGGCCATGTGTTGCGAGGGAGGTTGGAGTCGCAGATCACCACGACGTCGCCGACGGCCGGGCTGGTTCCCGCGCTGTAGGGCTCCCGCCGGTTTTGGAGTACCGGCGTGTATTCGCGCACCCAGCGCCGCCAGAAAGTGTCGGCGAGCTGCTGGGCGCGCCTCCAGTGTTGGCGGGCGCTGTCGTCGCTGGCCTCGAACGTGCCTGGCGCGGGCGAGTAGCAGTCGGGCCCCAGCAGGATCATGTTCGGTGTCAGCGCGGGTGGGTCATCCGGGGTCACGGGCACGTAGGTCAGCGGTCGCGAGTTCACGGTCGCCTCTGCTTCCGCCAACAGGGTTTGCAGTGTCTCGTCGCTCGGGTACCTCTCGTGCAGCGTGGCCTTCATTGCTTCCTTGACGGTGCGCACCATTCTCTCCCACGCTCCCGCCATGAAGGGGGCGGCGGGGGGCAGGAAGCGCCATTTTATTTGTCGTGCCCAGGCGGCGTCCCTGATGGCCTCGGTCAGCTCGCGGTCGGCGCCCCGGAATGCAGTGGCATTGTCACTCCACAGCTCGGTGGGGCATCCGCGGCGGGCTATGAAGCGGCGCAGCGCGGTGATGGCGGAGTCGGTGCTTAGCGATGTAGCCACCTCCAGGTGCACGGCACGTGAGGTCATGCAGGTGAATAAGGCGACCCATCTCTTCTCCTTGTGCCGGCCGACGGTGACCTCTTGGGGTCCATAATAGTTCCAGCCCGTGTATGTAAAGGGCCGGACGTGGTGTTCTAGGCGCGCCGCGGGCAGGTCGCCTGTGGAGGGCGCCGCTGGCCTCGCCTTCTTCAGTCGGCACCTTGGACACTGCGCGATCACTTTCTTCACGGTGGGTCGTATTGATGCGATGTACACTCGCTGCCGTAATTCATTTACTACGATCTCGGTGCCGCCGTGATGCAATTGCTCGTGTACGTGAGCCACATATAACTGTGTGTAGTAGTGCTTACCGCACAACACCGCGGGCTGCACTGTTTCTTCCTGTAGGCCGCCGGCCTCCGCTATTCGTCCGCGGAGTCGGAGTATGCGAATATCGTCCATCACGATGCTCACTTTCGCTAGTCGGTCGTCCTTGTCTGGCGCGCGGCCGCTTATCGCGCGCTCTCGCTCTCGCCCGTAGCTAACGTAATAGCTAACTGTTTGCCATGAGTAGGTGCTTCGCTTCCAGTGCTATGTATCTTCTTGTCGCGGGTGCCGCTGCAGGCTGCGCGGGTGCTGTCTCGCGTCTCGTTCGCTTGTTCCATGCTTCATCTGCCGTCTCTTTCGCGCGCGTCCTCTTCCTGTGTGTCGCGGCGACGGGTTGCGCAGCGTGCTGCGCGGGCGCAGATCGATGAACTGTAGCACGCGTGCGGCTGCCTTCAGGAGCTTGGTTCACCTTGAAAAGCGCTCGATCGTGATAGGTATAGATGCGAGCCTTTCCTCGGGTCGATGGCTGGCGGCGGCGCACTTTTCTCTTTCTTCGCCGGTCACAGGGACTTCGATTTTGTGCTCGACGGGCCACGCGGATTCCGGTAAGTATAGGAATGACGGGCCGTTGAACCATCTGTGGCTCGAATCGAAGTCGACAGGCGTGGCTCGGGTGGCGTCGTCCGCGGCGTTGTGTGCCGACGGAACCCACCGCCACTCGTTTTTCTTCGTAGCCTCTTCTATTTCGGCGAGGCGGTGCGCGACGAACGTCTTGTACGTGCGAGGCTCGGCGCGGATCCAGGCGAGTGCAGTGCGGGAGTCGCTCCAATATGTGCGCGATTTTATCTCGAAGTCGTGCTCTTCTGCGACCGTCTTGGCTAATCTTATTCCCAGGACCGCGGACTGCAACTCGAGTTTTGGAATCGAGATGATCTTCGTCGGCGTGACGCGGCTCTTCGCGGCGGCTAGAGCGATTTTGATGCTGCCGTCGGCTCGTGCCATCCGCCAGTACACAGCGGCGGCGTAGGCTTGTTCACTCGCGTCCACCATCGTGTGTAGCTCGTAGCGGGCGCTGGGCGTGGTATCGTAGCACCTAGGTATTTTTAGGGTACCTAGGCTGCGAAGTTGCTCCAACCTCTCGATCCATCGCGCGCGCAGCTCTTCCGGGATCTTCTCGTCCCACTCCGTTTTGTAGCGCCATGTGTCCTGCATTATTCTCTTTGCAGGCGTCGTGACAGGTGAGATGATGCCGAGAGGGTCAAATATTGACATTATTATGCTGAGTGCCTCCCTCTTTGTCGGCGGGCGGAGGCCGTCAATCACTTCCGGTGGGGCTTTTCTTGTATTGAGACGAAAACGGATGCTGTCCTCTCTCGTATCCCATAATAGGCCAAGCGTTTTCTCTATCTCGCTCCCGCCGATAGGGACGGTATCTCCTTCTCGCTCTTCGCTGTTGACGACGTTGTTTATTGCTTCGCGCGCGTTCGTGGCCCACCCACGCAGCTGGAAACCGGCTTGCTTGTGTACGTGGTCGACTTCCTTTGTCACTTGCTGGGCCTCTTCTAATGCGGTGAAGCTCTGCAGGTAGTTGTCCATGTAGTGGTTTCGTTCTATCGCTGTCGCGGCTCGGGGAAACTGCGTCGCGTGTTCTTGCGCGTTTCTGATTTTTATGTATAGCGCGGTGCATGGAGATGAAGACGCGCCGAACACGACGGAGGTCATGCGGTACTCATCGGGGTCGCCCTCGCGTCGGTCGCCTCTCCATAGAAAGCGGAGAGCGTCGCGTTCTTCTTCTCGTATTTTTATCTGCATAAACATCTCTTTCAAGGCGGCTGACACTGCGATGCTGTGTTGGCGAAATCTCATTACAACGCCGGGTAGCGGTAGTGAGAGGTAGCCGCGGCATCTTGGACCAATCTTATTTTCGGCTTCTCCGGGTTGCAGACGGCAAAGTGCGGTAGGTACCATGTTCTATGCGTAGGTGCGGTGATGGCGCGCTCGGCGTAGCTCGAGGTAAGCAGATTTTCGACGCGCTCTTTATACTGCTGTTTCAGCTTCTCGTCTCGATCTAGCTTCTTCTCCAGCGTGTGCAGCCTCTTGAGTGCGCTGGCGCGGTTGTTAGGTATGTCGTCTGCTTCGTTGCGCCACAGCAAGCCCGTTTCGAACCGGCCGTCGGGTAGGCGGCGGCTTTTTTCTTCTAATAACTTGAGGGCTTGTAACTCGGGGTCGCTTTTCTGCTTTCGCGGCTCGATGGAGAGTGATTCGAGCGCGAAATATTGCTTCATCATTTCTTCCATTTTTTCTGAAGGCTCGACGCGGGTGAGGTGGGTGCAGCAGTAGGCGACCGGTTCCGCTTGTGAGGTGCGGCAACCGTGTAGCACCCACCCTAGCGTCGTCTTCGAAGCGACAAGTTGATCGCGCCGCCCTTTTCTTAGTTCGCGCGACACGATGAGCTCCCAATTGTCTTGCCCGACGAGTATTTTTGGCGTTGCACTGCTGTACATGAGCTCGCGTTTTATTTCTTCTAGGTGCGCGCAATCTTCTATCTCTTTTTCGCCCACCGACTGTGTAGTGAAGTCGAGGCGACCGACGGTGTGCGCGTTGAATATTCGTTGCTCGCTGCCACTGCCTCGGCCCCTGATATATAAGTCGACTCTCTTGCTCTTCTTATGCGCCATCTCTTTTCCGCCCACGCCTTGGACCCACATAGGTTCGGTGGGCCCGTCGAGGCCGAGGGTGTCGGCGAGAGTAGAGTCGATTATTGTCACTGTGCTTCCTTCGTCGAGTAGGGCGAACGCGTCGATTTCCGCCCGCGGGCCGCGTAGCGTTACCGGCGCGATCTTTAAGTACGCCCTCGTTGCTCTTGATGCGGCGCCGGCGACTTGTTCGACCGCCGAGGCCACCACCTCTTCTTTTTTGCTAGGTGGCGGGTCTCCTGAGTTGGCGGCGTCCGTCGGGGGCCTCTCGTGGTGCAGCAGGCGATGGTGCTTCATGGAGCACCCTTGATGACCGCAGGGCTTCGCGCGGCATGCGAAGCGACGGTGTGTGCTAGCGAGGCAGCGGTAGCAAAAGTTGTGCTTTTTTGCCACCTCCCAGCGCTCGTTCGTGTCGAGTTTCTTGAACGGCGGACACGACGGCAGTTGATGGCTAGTGTGCTTGCATAGTGGGCACTCTAGTTTTTCTTCTCTGCTTCTATCGGGTACGGCTGTGGCAGCGTAGGCGCGCTCGGGCTTCTTGCGCGCGCCCCTGGCTTCTTGTTTCTCCGTCTCGTATTCGGGCGGAGCGAAGGGCGCGCACTTGTCGGCTTCACTCGTCAAGAAGTCGGCAATCTTCTTAAGCTCGGGCGTGTCTTCTCTAGTCGCTGCGTAGTCGTACCACTTGTTTCGCAATATCGGCGTTAACTTGTCCACTATCGTGCGCAGTATCTCCGGGTTGTGGAGATATTGTGGCTTCTTTAATATCTCGATAGTGGCCACGGTGTTAGCGATACGGCTGGCGAATATGCATAAATCACGGGGGTTGTCACTCAGCCGCGGCAGTACCTTCATTTTCTCCGTCTCACTGATCAGCAATGCGTCGGGTCTCCCAAATCTTCGCTCTAATGCTGCGATGACGTCATCGGGGTGCGGCTGGCTAATGAGGAGGGCGCTCACGGCCTCCCAGGCGACACCTTTCAGACTCCTTCTAATACGGGCGACGTTTTCACTGCGTGAGAAGCTCGGCGAGGACTCGTTGTACGCGGCTTTGAATTGTAACCACTCATTGCACAGGCCGCCAAACACTGGTAGTTCTGAAAAGAACTTTCTACTTGCTCTGTTCGCTTGAATGGCTTCGGTCAGGGCGGCGGTTAGCGACGATACGTCCACAGCATGAGCGGTGCGGGTTGGAGACCTGTGCGGATGCTCCCGCCGCTTGCGCGCCCTAGTATCGGCGCAAGCGGCTGTTTCCCGCAATTCTTCATGAGTAGGTATTTCTATCGCTGACTCTTCTGGCCGCCGGCTGAACCAATCAGCGATCCTCTGTGGTGCCAGGTCCTCTCCTTCCTCTTCGGATTCCTCTTGTGATGACTCGGCGTTCATTCGTTCTTGGCGGATTCTCGTCAGCTCCACCTCCGCGTTGATTTTCTTCAACTCCAGCTCGGCCAGCCTTTCCTTGGTCTCCAACTCCGCGAGGAGTCTCTTGCTGGAGGCCTTGGTGTGGCGCGACCGAGCTGGCCTCAGTGTTGTTGCGAAGGTGGGCGGTGGCGGTGGCGGCGGCGGCGGCATCAGTAGCTGGCTGGGACGGCGCTCGATAATTGTAGCGATGCTGGCGGAGGGCGTGGCCTTGAGGCCGGACGAGTCTGCAGGTTCACCGGCGCCGCTGGTCCCAGGGACACTCTCTGTGGCCTTGGGGGTCTCCGTCGCGGCGCCGTTGTCCGTCGTGGCCTTCGTGGCCTCAGAGTCCGACGTGGTCGCTGTCTTCTCGGTGTGCGTTGTCGTGCCGTCGCTGCCGGAGGAGTTTCCTTCTTCATTGTTCTCCTTGTTGGACGGGTTCTTCCTGGTTACCACCATGCTGCTTTTTCTTTTTTCAGTGATCCGGCGTCGACTAGGACCATCGATGTTAGTGACGTGCTAACGGGTTTTCTTTTCTTCTTCTTGGGAGTGGACTGTATAGGTTTCAGCAGTGGTAAGAACAAACGCAGGTGACTGTAGAACGTTGCTGGGCGAGGCTGGAGCGGTGCGAGGGCTGGAGGCTTGTTTCGAGGAGAGGTGTTTCCTGTTCGGCTGCTTCTTGTAGAGTGAATTTACTTTTTTTTTTTTTTTTTTTTTTTTTTTTTTTTTTTTTTTTTTTTTTTTTTTTTTTTTTTTTTTTTGAACCTGACTGTTGCTATGATAGGACGAACCCAATATAGCAGTCGAACTGCGTGGTTGGAGGGTAGCTTGGGGAAAATCCAAGGGGAACCTCCGGCACGACCACGCGGGAAGGGGTAAACACTGGAATACTCTAAAAGTTTGCGCTCCAGTGAGATTGGTTGAACGGTTTCAACCGAATCTGAGGTGTGAGTGGTGATGAACTACTGGGATTGCTGGTTCGCTAAAACCTACCCTAGCTGAGAAGAGTCCAGCAAGAAACTCAGCTAGGCCCGACATCGGTCGGGTTTGTCGGACTGACTCTACCCGGTATGCGGCGGTACCGGGACGAATATGGACTATAAGTGTCTGTGTTGTCGCGATCACGCGGTGGACGTCCCCGCCGGCGGGAACGCTGTAGTGTACGCGCTGAGTTGGACGCCGAAAGCGCAGCCTTCCATCTTTCGATGGACTCTGTGATTTCGTCGTCCGGATCCGTGAGTGTGTGCCTAGGACGCCGGACCGTGCGGCCCCTAATCAGTGAACGCCGAGTAACGACAGAGGGGGGAGGGACGGGAACGTAGTCAGCAGCCTTCCTAATTAACTGATTCCTATGGTGGGGAGCGTTGTCAAAATAACGTCTGGCAGCCTGCTTAAAGAAACCATACATGGTGCTAATCCCCATGTCGTGGTGCAGGCTGAGGTTCGATTGGTACCACGGGGCACCAGTCGCCCTACGGAGGAAACGATTCTGAATGACCTGAAGCGGTTTGAGCGATGACATAGGCACGTGAGCAAATACTACACTTGCATATGTCATGATAGGACGAACGCAAGTTTTGTAGAGCGTCTGCTTATTTCTAAGTGACATTTTACTAAACTTGTTGATCATCGGCCCAAGCCTTCCTAACACGAACAACGCACGGTTGCGTACCCTACGGATGTGGCTACGGAAAGTCAGTTTCCTGTCGAGGGTTACTCCAAGATATTTGGCCTCGTTGACCCAGGGGATGGGTCGGTCAAACATCTGGATCGGAGCCACTCGTCTTTCTGTGCTAATGCAGTCAGACGGGTGGAAGACTATTGCAGTGCTTTTTTCCGGGTTGACTTCGATACGCCAAAGACGAAACCAGCGACCTAGGTCGGTGGTTGCCTCTTGCAGGTATCGCCGGATAGTAGCGTACTTACAATGAGTCGTAAAGAGCGCGGTGTCGTCCGCAAACAACCCCAGTTGCACATTAGGGTGCCTGGGAATGTCGTTCGTGAACAACGAGTACAAAGTGGGAGAGAGCACAGAGCCTTGCGGGACTCCGGCCCGGATGGAGTGTGGGATCGAGTACGTTCCCTCTAGTCGGTAGCGAAAGCTTCGGTCCGTGAGATAATCTCGTATGGTGAGTACGAGTCTGTCCGGTATACCGAGCAGGTATAACTTGTATACCAGCCCGTTATGCCAGACCTTATCGAAGGCTTTCGCCACGTCGAGAAAGATCGCACCGGTCTTGAGCCCCTGGAAGCGAGAGAAACCGTCCAGCACGTGCTCCGTGACGCGGTGCACCTGTTGGACGCACGAGTGTCTGGATCTAAAGCCGAACTGCTCGTCAATGAGGAGGTTATTCTCAGCCGTAAATTTGAGAATTCTCGTGAGTAGGATCCGCTCGTATAGCTTTCCAAGGGAGCTAAGTAAGCTGATCGGCCTGTAAGAGGCGGGCTCGGTCCGGGGTTTACCGGGCTTCGCTATCCCTATGACCGTTGCACATTTCCACGCGGCTGGAAAGTGAGCATTGGTCAGTGCGGCATTGAAGATGCCAACCAAAAGGAGGAGGAGGGTTTCGGGGAGAAGTCTCAGAATGCGATTGGATATACCATCCGCACCCGGAGCTTTCCTAATACGAAGACGCCTGACAAGGTCACTGACTTCCTTAACCGACACCGGTGAAATGGTTGAAGTTACGGGGAGACGCGATCTCCTGTCCACCTCGGAATCGACCCACCTAATGTGGACTTCGTCGGTGTTGAGGAGGTTAGGCGAACATTGGGACTCTAAGCTGCTCGCAAGGCATTCGGCTTTATCACTATCCTCCTCCGCGGGGGTTTGGTGATTCGGTCGATTCAAGGGAGGGATGGTCCAACAGGCATCTGATTTGAGAGATCTCGCTAGTTTCCAGTAAGCCAGATGACTAGGCGTTATCTCCCCCATCAGATCCCTGAACGAGTTCTCCCGAAATTCGGCAATTCTCTGTTTGGACTCGTTTGACAAGTCCCTCAGGATTTGACGATTTTCGGCAGAAGGGTGATTTGAGTAGGTACGGATGGCGCGATTTTTCCTTGTCACCAACTCTCTCGATTCCCTAGGTAGGGGTCGGTTTTGGATATCCTCCGCCGACACCTCCCTTGAGGCCTCGCTTCGTACAGCGTTGAGATAGTTGGTGAAAGAATCGATCGCTTGGTCAGTCTGTTCGGTAGTGGTTATATTGTCAGGAATGTCTCTAAGCAGGGGGGGGTCTGTCTGTAGGAGACCTGATTGCACCTTGTCCCAGTCCACGAGTGTCCTGGTCCGTGGCGTACTATTGGGGTAAGGTCCTAGTCTCAAAAGGACTGGCCTATGATCCGAGTCAAGTTCGTGTATCACTTCTATAGAACGCAGAGATAACGCTACGTTCTTTAGTAATGCTATGTCGAGTATGTCAGGTCGGTGCTCTACGTTATGGGGAAAGTGAGTCGGTTCTAAGGGAGCGATGAGGTCGAAAGGGAGGCTCTCGATTAGGAGGTGATGAAGCCGATTGCCGTTGGGATTGGTTGCTACGCAACCCCAGCTGATATGCTTACTGTTTAGGTCCCCGGCCACGATGACCGAAGGACCTAAGGAGGCTAAAGAGTTGAGGTCAGTCAAAAGTAAGTCTCGTTGAGGTGAAAGGTAGGTTGACGCAATCGATATTGGGGGCTGACCCTCCATCGATATGCGACAGACCGACACTTCCATATTCGTCAGGGGCGGGGGATCGAGTCTTATGCAATGGAAGTGACTTCTATAGAAAATGAGCGTGCCCCCGAATGGCCTACCATCTTGCCTATCATCTCTAATCTGAACGTATCCAGGGACGCGAAAAGCTCTAGTGCTGGGTCGATAAAAGGTCTCTTGGACCAGGAGTAAGTCTACTGAGTGATCGCGAAGGAAGTTCGTCACCTCGTCCTTCATACCTCTTAAGCCATTGGCATTGTAAATGCCAATGGTGATCTTATCTTATCTTATCTTATCTTATCTAGGTGAGGGCCCTTTCGGATGCACTTCGACCCAGTGGGATCTTTTGTGCATTTGCTCTCTCCTTTATACCTGCTCCCAGGCTTGCTCCATCATTTCCACAAAGCGGATGATGCAGTTCGCCGGGAGCACCTTGAATTCCTTTGGTTGCGGGTAACCGTTACCAAAGTAGTTCATTCTTTGTCTGGCAAGGGCATGACATTCACACAATAAGTGTTCCATAGTCTCATCCTCCTCGCCACACATTCTACAGTCTAAACTATCAGATAGTCCCATCTTGGCCAAGAGATCCTTGACCCCGAAGTGACCAGTGAACACCCCAGATATGATTCTGAGTTGCTTCCTACTGGATTTCCAGAGTTTTCTGGTCCAGCCCGAGTCCACTCCTTCTATGAAGAGCTTAGAGTGCCTTAAGCCAGCCTCATTCCTCCACTCGTGTTGGTGTTTGGTTTTGGCGTAGGCTTTAAAGGCCGATATTATGGTCCCCTGCGAGAGTCCCACAAATGGTTCTGGACCTACAAAGTGATTTGTAGAGCCCCCTCTTGCAAGCTCATCTGCTCTTTCGTTGCCGATGAAGCCCTTGTGCCCTGGTATCCAAACTAGTTGCACCTTATTGTGCCTTCCAAGTCTGTTTAGTGCTTGGACGCCATTATAAATTAGTCTAGAGTCCACTTTCGGCGCCGTAAGCGCTTTAAGGGCCGCTTGACTGTCACTGAGTATATAGATAGTCCGCCCTTTGGTTCGCTTGTCTATATTCTCCTGTACACAAGCAATTATGGCGTATGTCTCCGCTTGGAAGACAGTTGCCAAACTACCCATGCTTACACTACTACTGTAGTCATTTGCATAAATGCCTGCTCCCGTACCGGATCCCATTTTTGATCCGTCCGTGTACCATATACTGTCTTCGATACCAGACTTTGGTGGTTCTAGACCTTCGGCCCACTCAGCCCTGGTTGGAACTTTTGTTGTGTAGTTCCTGTGGAATACATACTTGGGTAGCATTTTGTCGCTTCCCATGTTTGTTATTCTGTCTAAGAAACCATCAGTCTCCATGTTTGTGTGCTTAGTTTTCGGCTTGCTATCGCTCCACAGTCCAAGAGTTCTTAATCTGTAGAGCGATTTGCGCGCCTCTGACTTAATCACCATGTGAAGTGGCGGTAGGTCCAGTAGGACTTCTAGCGCCGCTGTAGGCGTGGTACGAAACGCCCCTGTTATAGCCATGCATGCCATTCTCTGCACCTTTCTCAGGGCCTCTCTGCATGTGCTCATTAAAGTCCTTGGCCACCATACCAGGCTACCGTACAGTATTATGGGTCTCACCATCATGGTATAGATCCACTTCAGTACCTTGGGGTTCAGTCCCCATGTTTTGCCATACGCTGATCTACACATTCCAAATACCCTCAGGGCCTTTGTAATGGTGAGATCTGTATGCTTCTTCCAGTTCAGTTCCTTATCCAGTGTGACTCCTAGATATTTCACGTCATTGGACATTTCTAGTACCCTTCCGTACAGCTTTAACTGCTGTATTCCGCGAAGGGTCCTTTTCCTAGTAAAGGGTATTACTACAGTTTTGCCTGGATTAATGGATAATTGGTGACAGTCGCACCATCTCTCCACTTTCCTCAGTGCCTTGTTCATGATTTCTGATACCGTACTTGGGAATTTCCCATTAACCAGTATCACTAAATCATCAGCATATCCTACCGTGTGGATGGGACCTTTATTGAGTTCTATCAAGAGTGAGTTCACCACCAAACTCCATAGAGTTGGTGAAAGTACCCCACCTTGTGGACATCCCTTTGTGGCCGTGGCCATTATCTCATCCCCTAAAAGAGATGACTTTATCAGTCTGCCATTTAGCATGTTGCCTATCCATTTACATATGGTCGGCTCTATACCATGTTTTGCAGCTGCTTCGCTTATAGCATTATACGTGGTACGATCAAACGCTCCCTCCACGTCTAAGAAAGCCGCCAGACATAGTTCTTTATTCTCTATAGCCTGTTCAGCCTTGGTTGTTACCAGATGAAGTGCCGTTTCCGTTGACTTTCCTGGCTGATATGCACATTGCAGTTCGTGCAGCGGATGTCTCCTTAGTGGGCCATCCCTTATGTGTCTATCTACCAACTTCTCCAATGTTTTGAGGAAAAATGACGATAGACTTATCGGCCTATACGATTTGGCCTCACTGTAATCCGCCTTACCCGGTTTGGGTAGGTAGGTTACTTTTACCATCCTCCACACACGCGGTACGTGTGCGAAGGCTAAGCACGCCCTGTACAATCTGCTAAGGTGCGGGATTAGTACAGTAGCGCCCTCCTGTAGTAGAATGGGGTAGATTCCATCTGGCCTCGGGGCTTTGTAAGGTTGAAATGTCGAAAGTGCCCACTTTATCTTTTTATGATCTACTACCTTTTTAGACGTTTCCCAATTGTGTCTCGTTGTACTTGTGGTTTGTTCCAACGCACTAATTGTGCAATCGTCTGTTACGCTCTCGTGTATTACTGAGCCTGGGAAGTGTGTATTACACATTATCTTAAGGGTCTCTAGCCCCGTTTTCGTCATTGTACCGTCATTGTCCCTGATGGATGTAAGCGGGACCGACTTTGTGGTTGCTAATGCCTTTGTTAGTCTCATTCCTTCCGGTATTGACTCGATCTGATCGCAGTGGTTCCTCCACGCTCTCCTTTTCGCTTTTCTCACAGCCTTGCTGAGTTCTGTGAGTTTTTGTGCATAGTACCCAAAGTCATTATATGACTTTGCGTCATTAAATATTGCCCTGGTTTCCCTCCTGAGTTTGACTATTTCCGGGGTCCACCATGGTACCTTTTTAGCCAGGGTTTTCTTTTCCGGGCAGTTATTAGTGAAGGCCGTGTATACGGCTTGTACTATTTTGTCCGCTTCGAATTCTATGTCAATAATAGAGTTTAGCTTTCCTTTTGGGTCTCCTAGGTCCACTTTTAGGTCAGTTCTAAAGGCCGACCAGTCCGTGTTCCTAGGATTCCGTTTACGTACCGCATTTGTTTGTATTCTAGTTTGGTACCTAAAGCAAATGTATCTGTGGTCCGAAAGGGAGATGTCATCAGATACGTGCCATGAGTTGATTTTGCTACTAGTGTTATTAGAAGCCAACGTTATATCAATAACCTCCCCCCGCCTAGAATTGACGAAGGTAGGTTCATTGCCTTTATTCAGTAATTGTAAAGAAGAGCTTACCAGGAAATCCAATACCTTCTCTCCTCTCCTGTTGACATCTGAGCTGCCCCAGATGACATGGTGAGCGTTCGCGTCGCAGCCGATGATCAGGTTGGTGTTCGCCCGACTGCCGTATGCAACAAGATCCCGCAGTATTTGTGTTATGGGATCCGTTGCCTCGTAGGGAAGGTAGGCCGATGATAGAATGAGCTCCTTACCCTCCCCCTTGTTTTGGATCATCACCGTAGTGAGATCCCTGCAACAGAAAGCATGTAAAGGCATAGCATTGATGCCATTTTTGACATAGATACATGTCCTCATATTATTGTTATTACCTGGACACAGGTGGAAAATTGTTCCGCCCGTTCCACCTAAACCTCTTATTTCACTTTTATATATGTATGGTTCTTGAATAAGAGCAATATCGAACTTGTCGCCTTTTAGCTGCCTCGCCAGAAGGGCAGTGGCCGCCTTATTGTGTTGTAAGTTAATTTGTACACACCTTAAACCCGCCATTGGAGCCCTTATTGTTTTGGCTTGCTGAGGTCAGCAGCCACTTCCTGGACAGTATCGTCACAGGACATGGGAGACATGGAGGCCTCCAGGTACAGATCTGCCATTCCCTGCAGGTCCTCTGAGTCGATCGTCGATATCGGTGATGACTCTCGGGCCCTGCGGGATTCAGCAAGTCCGTAACTGGAGCCCGCCATGTCCCCGGCCTCCAACTTCAACTGGCCCTCCTCCTTGGCTACCTCGGCCTCCTCAGCCTTCTCGCCAATGGTTGGCGCCTTAGCCTCCGGAGGTATGCCCTCCTCAGCCTCCCCAGGCGGCGGACCCCCCGCGCCCTCCCCTGGCGTCGGACCCCCCACGCCCGTCCCCGCACAAGGGCCGTCCTCAGCCCCTTCAAGCCCCCTCTCCTCCGCGTCCTCTAGGAGCTTGAAAGAGCTCAGGTCAACCCCCGTATGTAGGTGGTAGCCCGCGGCCTTAATGACGTCGGCTGACACCCGGTCCATCAGTATGATGCGCCTGGTGGTCACGTCCGACGTCAAGGTGTCTACCACCTTCCACTCCTCCGTGTGCAGCGCCGGATTGTACCTCTGCAACACACGGAGAAGTAGCTTGACGTCATGGCCGCCAACTATCTTCGTTTTCCAAGCCATTTTAACTGGTTTCGGAAGATCCTTGGCGTCCATGACTTTTAGGCGCAGGCCAGCAATCTCCTCGCTTCCAATTGCTGACCTGAGCCATGTGGTGGACTCTCCCCCTTGGCAATTGACGTGAAGAGCGCCCGCCACTACGTTGCCGAGCGTGACTCGGGGTAGGGGATCCGGAGCGTCAACCAGGAGCCCCAGAATGAGCCCCTGGATGGCGCCCAGATGCCCCAACCCGATCTTCTCAGCCGGAAAGGCCACCGGGACGATGGCCATCCTCTCGCTTGCCGCTACTTCAGCGAACGAAGCTGCGACTTTCGTTCGCTTGGGGTTGCTGACAAGCAGAGACGAGTCACCACTGGCTCCCAGTGTCCTCTTATTTTGCACCATCCCTGGCCCCGAAGTGGGTGCATCCGGGGGGGTGCTCTCGCTCAATGTATGAGCCCTCGTCCTGGCATTCTCTCGCCTCTTCTGCCTCCTGCTACCGACGACTCCTCCACCGGACCACGCATCCGCACCCTGGGGTACTTCCACGCTCTCTACGGCGCCCGGTTCGTCAGCAGGATTTGGAAGAGGACCAGCCGGCTGGTTGCAGTTGGCCACAGTTCCGCTTACCGCCCCTCCGGCATTTGCGCCAACCGGTCTCCTTGCGGGGACCTGCTGGGCGTGTCCTCTTTTCGACCCGTGGGGAAAAGATCGGACGATGCCTCCGGTTTGGCTCGCTCCACCATGGCCTCTGCCTCTAAATGCGCCACGCGCCTTTTGCGTCCTTGCGGACCCCCTTACGCCACTGCTACCCGCTCTCGCTCCCCTGTCTAGGACAGTGGTGCGTACCGCCGGTACAGCATTTGCGCTAGGCGCCTTGGCCTCATCCCTTGCGGGTACGGCTTTCCCTCCTTCCTTCGTCTTTGGTTTTGATGTATCCATGAGACTTTTTCGTTTATTCATCGGATTGGCTCCCCACCCACCATGGAGCCCACACCTGGGGATGCGTTAACGCACCAGGGCTACCAAGCCGATATAGCACCCCAAGGTATGTTGTCTGTGAGTCCGCACGGTGCCGAGTCACTCGTCATTCAATCTCGTAAGCCAATGGTGATCGAAGCAGGTTTAAGCTTTAGGGATGTACTATACATACTAGTAGGCAGCGTGAACCTGGCTGCCGCTTGGTGCGGCGAGATACTGTGTCGTTGTTGCGAATAGGCGGGCAGTCAGGCCGCTCGCCACCTGCGGTGGGAGTACCTGAATTACCTGCATAAGCGCAGCGAGGGGATCAAAAGCAGGCCGGCCTGCTTGACTGGCGGCGGGCCCCCATGCAGGGGGGCTCGCCTGAGAGTGGGGCACAGAAGGCGCCGGGTGGGGACCTACGGCCGCAGAGGGCGGCAGGTTCCTAGGGGCACCTAATCCTACGGCCTGAAGGGCGGGGTAGTTTTGCGGAGTGCTATGGGGAGCAGCCCGGCTCGCCATTTGCTTGCTTCCCGAGGGGGGTGAGGACTTCGACTTTGCTCCGGTGTCACGACTCTTTGGGCGGCGCGGGCCCTTGCTTCATACCCGCCCGTATTTAAGCACCTCTCCCCCCGCCACCCCGCACCGATCCCCCTTCCCGCGCAAACTCATTTATTTCTCTCTATCTCTTTACATATACATATTTCTTATATTCTACTGTTCTAATCTAGTACATCTTATTAAGTCTTACAGGATTCTACTTGGATTGGGGAGGATAGGCGAGAGTTGGGCCTTTCCAGCGGCATAATCTCTTCTCGCATACCCCCCGCTTCACCGCGGTTATAAATATAACTACCGGCGCTTCCTTAGGCAGCGCTCATTCTTGTCTAGGCCGCCCTCGGAGCACATTCGCTGTCGTATGCCTTTTGCCTATCCTTTATTATTTTATCTATAGGCAGGGACGACTTTTACCTAGTAGCGAATGTATGCCAGATGCCCTAGTAATGAATACTAGACCCGTAATGCAACTTTTATTAATACAACTTAGGTACTAGTTTATAAGCTATTTTATCCTACTTAGACATTCTTTATTTTACATTTTAATTTGTCGTTAACCTTGTTTATACATTTTAATTCGTCGTTAACAGTTAGTCTGGCTGTCTGTCTGTTGCCTCTTCACGCTTTCGATGACATTTGGTATAGATACAGTTTGAGTCCCGGTGAAGGACATATTATAGGATCGTTTTTATCCCAGACATTATCCCCTAAGGGAGTAAAATGGGGGGTGAAAAAGTATGTCGCTGGTCGCCGGCATGTGTCGCGGTCGCCAAGAACCGAATGCTACCTTAATGTGGTAATACTAAAACTAATCTTACAAAAATAACAGGCCAGGTCAAAAGTACCCTAAACCGACGAGCATGTATGAGAAATGTTTTGAAAGTGAGTGAAGCTAAAGTGGTTTGTCAGGATCGTAGCAATGGCGTGATTATATGTATGTATGTACTAAAACTAAGGCCTTACGGCGTTTTCCAGGGCTAGGGCTAAGTATGAGGACGATGATGACCAGCCGGTACATCAAAGCGCTAACAACACCGTAGCAAGCGATCAAGTAAACGCGACGTCAACAGAACCCTCCACGGCGAGCGCACAATCAGATTACAACTAACTATAGTTTATAAAATTAACTGATTGTTTTAAATTATTAAATAGGATTTAAAATTGATTAATGTTTTTTTTTATGAATACTCATCATCCTCCTAGCGTTATTATTCCCGGTTGTGCCCCTAAAGGAGCTTTCCGTCCGCTTTGACACCTAATCCCAAGATTTGGCATAGGCACTAGTTTTACGAAAGCGACTGCCATCTGACCTTCCAACCCAGAGGGAAAACTCACGATGTTTTCCTTCACCGAAAAGCTAACGTTAAATATTCCGTACATAAGTTCCGAAAAACTCATTGGTACGAGCCGGGATATGTCATGCTCTCTGACAACCCCACTGTTTTCGATTTCAGGATTTCTGAATTAGTACTTACTTGAAAAAATTTGTACTTCAATAGTTTCGAGAGTACAATTATTTTAAATAGGGGTTGCTGGGGAGCATCTCTCCAGCAACCCCAATCTTAAAAAGAAGAAATTTCGCGTAGAATCTAAGTTTTTTGGGTAAAATAAGGCCCAAAAAAAATTGTACTCTCATTTTTCCCGTTGAACGAGATAGCTAGGCTAGTTAAATTACCAAACTTGCGCCAGAAAGTGAACGCCTGCGTAACACAGCAATACGGAAAACACATGTGCTCCATATTTTGCTAATATTTTTCATCAGGCGCAAAAAATCATTGCATTGCACAGCAATAGACTGCTTTGAGGAGTTCCATAAATCATCTGTGGTCTTCATCATCAGTTCCACTTCACCAAAATTGCGATTTCCGAGGGTAAATACACGAGTTAGTCGAGTTACAATAGAAAACACCGAAATTACTACACGCGTGTGTCTATAAAATTTGTGGGTTGCCCTCAATTTTCCTGTGATCCTATCATCAAATCCTGACATGGTGACCTCAGTAGAATACACTGTCGATAAAAATAAGTCGACGAACATACATTAAAATACCGACCAAGTGCGAGTCGGACTCGCACATGAAGGGTTCCGTGAAATAAATTGCTTTTTACGATATATGACGTATTAAAAAAAAACTACTTCATAGATCTCGTTCAAACTAATTTTCGTTGGTAGTTTGCATGGTAATGTACATCATATATTTTTTTCAGTTTTATCATTCTCTTATTTTAGAAGTAACAGGGGGGGGGGGACACACATTTTACCACTTTGGAAGTGTCTCTCGCGCAAACTATTCAGTTTAGAAAAAAATTATGTTAGAAACCTCCATATCATTTTTGAAGACCTATCCATAGATACCCCACAAGTATGGGTTTGATGAAAAAAAATGTTTTGAGTTTCAGTTCTGAGTATGGGGACCCCTAAAACTTCATGTTTTTTTTTCGATTTTTGTGTGAAAATCTTAATGCGGTTCACAGAATACATCTACTTACCAAGTTTCAACAGTATAGCTCTTAAATTTTCGGAAAAAAGTGGCTGTGACATACGGACGGACAGACAGACAGACAGACGGACGGACATGACGAATCTATAAGGGTTCCGTTTTTTGCCATTTGGCTACGCAACCCTAAAAAATACATACAGTGGAACATATAACCTCCTTTTTTGAATGACCTTGGTTTTCTCCACGGAATACTTAAATAAGATGGAAGCGGCGTGTTAGCTAGTTACTTCGGAATCATGCGTAGCCAGCCCAACACAATCAAAACTGAATTTGTACATTTAAACACTACTGCAAAACGCTTCTTATTGGTAAAAGATTTTAATTCCATTACGTTTTCAACAGTTGTAATTTTTAGGACGAAAAGTAACTCAAAAGTGCATTATTTGCGGTCTAATTTCCAATGCCAAAAAAATGTCACGTAAGTCTATTCTTTATCAATATAGGAGCCAATTTCGAAAGCGGTTTTCAAGTATGGAAATGATATGTGAATAGGTTTGATACCTGCTCTCCTTTTTGCACTAGAGCATAACTAAACCTGTGTGAGCGTAACGTACTTTTGACGGAAATTGACATTTACTTTTTGATTGCAAAATTGAGGCCCTGGTCAAATGAAGTTGACGTTTGATTATGTTCAAAACCAAAGGTCTTATGTTACTATGACACTCTATGATGATACCTATTTGAAAATTTTGAATACAAATTAGAGGTGAGACTAAGATCATAATTATCGATATTTTATATTCTTGGTATGTATTGTTTATCGGGTAGGTATATGTAAGTAGGTTTATGTTTGTTCTTAGAGTAAGAGCGTTTGCGTACTGCGTTAGATCCAAACCTGATAAATATCAGCCCGAAGTAGCAGTATAGTGATATTTTTGAGAAATTACATCCAAAGAAATCGGGTATGTATGAACGAAATTTTGATCTTGTGCACGACTCATACATGCAGTTCGCAAACGCTCTTAATGGAGATGGTGCTGAATGCAACTGTCAGAGAAATCGTGTAGCTCACGAAAACATGCTAACACTTTTTAATCAAAATACGTACAAGTATTAAAGTAATTTTAATATTTACAAGGATACTCACAGAGGCATACTCAGCTTAGGTATGACATATCATTATAATAATAAAATTTCACATTTGAATTCCTTGATGTAACGTGTCATTTGTTTCAATAACAAATATAATTTATCTGAAATAAATAAATTCATAACGCGCTTCACGCTAACATCAGCGAAAATATATTTGACAAAGAAATATTTCTTGTCTTTAGTAGGTCTACTAGCTTTTAACATAGAACCAAATAGATGTAATAGCCAATAGCTCAACTGGGTCTACTAGTCGATGTGAGTATTAATATTTTTCATCAGAATATTTAGGATCTTTCCAGCAAGGTACTAGGCTTATTTTTAGACAATGATGACACTCTAGTTTTATGTATTACCTACTGAACATTGGCTTAGACAAAAACACAAACACAAATATGTATCAAGAGCAGCACAAACTGCCAATTAACAGTAAATTTATTATGTAACTATTTAATGTGTCCTTTTAACTCGTTCACTGCTAGGAACCCGCCTACGCCGTAGTAGCTTTCCGCTTCATACGAAGAAAACTACTAGATTGGCTACGAGCGTAGCGTGTAGCGATTCTTGGCAGTGAATGTGTTAATAAATAAACGATTTAATATTTATACTTCTTATAAGATAATTTTTGTCTTTGTAAATTTTAAATAATTGAGTTTATCGATAAGTACTGTTACGGGATCTCAGAAGGGAAAACAATTTAAAACAATAAATCACATCATAAGTATTTATTACAAGAAAACACAAATAATCAAAATCTCACGAACCTTATTCCAAGATGCCTCGTTCCGAAGTACGTCAAAAAGCCAGTGACGTATGACGTAGCTATCTGTTCATTCATTTTGACATGAGCAAATACAGTGTTGCCATTGCCACATTTACATTGAGTCAATATTATTATTGAGTATTATTGATAGTCACGTTACAGTCGGCCATCCTTCAGGAACGAGTCTCTTCGTTCTAAGTTTTCTATCTAAGGGCTTACTTAATACGTTTATACGACAAGTATATTACAACTTTAGTTAATTAAGTAACAAATAAAAATTAAGGTATAATCAGAGAAGATAAAAAAACATTTCATAATGGTTTTAAAATTGATATCTAGAGGCAAGGTTGAAATCATTCGTGAATCAATCAAAAGGTTTTTCATATTTCTATAAAATGTATACTTTACTGTCTTTCTAGTTATAGCCATGAAGTGAGATAGTTAATTGCCTCTCAAACCACCCCACTATCATGACCGCGATGCTTGGGACCACTCCTGGGCGGTGAGTTCCTACACCAATCATGCCCGGTCCCAAACACCCTCATTGTTCACAAGTCAGTGACAGCGTGGGAGCTACTTCCTTCGCAAACACACTGTCACTGTTTATGGAACTTGAGCCAATCCAGGGCGGCGAGTTCATACGCCAATCATGCCCGACTCAACATTCCTCACTGTCCTTAAACTAATTATGGAACTTGAGCCAATCCTGGGCGGCGAGTTCATACGCCAATCATGCCCGACTCAATATTCCTCACTGTCCTTAAACTAATTATGGAACTTGAGCCAATCCTGGGCGGCGAGTTCATACGCCAATCATGCCCGACTCAATATTCCTCACTGTCCTTATACTAATAATGGAACCAGAGCCAATCCTGGGCGGCGAGTTCATACGCCAATCATGCCCGACTCAATATTCCGCACTATCCTTAAAAATAATAATCATTCGAACTACTCATAGAGTTTGAGCCAATCCTGGGCGACGAGTTCATACGCCAATCATGCCCGACTCAAACGTCCTTCACTAATCTGTCAGTACAAATCAAATATTTATAATGCTTTTAATAAATTTATCACGAGTTAGCTGATATTCGTTAAATTAATTACAAACAATCAATATCAAGGTTATTTGTTCATACATTCATCATTGTCGCTATCCGAATCACTTGAAGAGCAAGCAGCGGCATTGAAACTGAACCATGGGAATATTTTGTCGATTGCGACGACTGTTTTGTACCTAGCTTTTGGTCAAGGGGGTGTCCTCAACGAGAAAACGGTCGTTTACAACCTTTTAGATTCTATATGGCCCCTTAACATTTTGCCTCTAGCTTTTTAGATTGCCCTGCCCCCGTCACTACTGCCCTAGCAATCCTCACTTTACCGCCCTCTTTATAAATTGTTGTCCTTTCCGAAGCCTCATTTCTAATTTCTTCAATCGAGTTATCTCCTGCGTCATTGTTTTCAACTTCGTCCAATATTGCATTTAAAATACCTTGAGATGGATATGTTATTGTTCCACCTAATAGAAGTTCAGTGGGCGTTTTCAACTGAATTTAATCGTGCTCAATCCTAACTGAACCTCAGAAAGAAAGTCTTCCAAGTATATTTGTTTTTGCCATGCGCCATGAACCCAAGAGCAGCCAAGATCGTTCTGTTGTATTGTTTGCCCTGCCCATTGGTACTTGGTGTGGCGACGCCATTAAGAATGTGTTTCGTACCTATTGCCTGCACGAAGGTTTTAAACTTCCTACTTGTGAAGCTTGTCCCCCCCCCCCCTATCTGTTATAAACCGAACTGGAGACCCAAAATAGCTAAACATAGTTTTTAATGCCCTTATAAATACTTTCTTTAGTTTTAGTGCTTTAAACCGGAAATAGAGTTACGAACTTTGTGAACGCATCCACTATCACTAATATGTATGTGAAACCTCGTTTACTCTTCGGGAAGGGACCGAGGTGGTCTGCTTGAAGCGTATGGAACGGTATGTTAACCTATTGGATGGGGTGAAGTAGTCCCTCTCGCGAGCCCGCGGCAACTTATAGTGCACGACTTCTAATCAAGCATATACGTATTTCTTGATGAATTTACGCATCCTTGCAAACCAGAACAAATAACGTATCCGCTCTAGCGTCTTATCAAAGCAAAAGTGGCCCACGTTATCGTGGTTAGCTTTCAAAAGTTGCCAACGAACCCCCTTTGGGACAAACCTTCTCGTTACACCGTCCTTTATTACACGAAAGAGTCGTCCATTTTTAAGCGTATACTCCATATAAATATTAGCAATTTTAGGTGTCTCTGGGTCTTCTAAAATATCCTTTATGCGTTTGATTTCATCATCAGAGGACTCTATCGCGTAGATCCAGTCTTCGGTATCAAGCGGGATATGCGTGGGATGAGGTTCCTCTTGGTGAAAGTAGAACGTCGGGCATTGTCACTAACAATTGTAAATTTTATACCAATCAGATATACTCGTATATACGAAATTTACTGAGTGAGCTAACGACACCTAGTGTATCTAGTTCGAATGAGTGAAGTTTCATCTCATTGGGTTGAGTTTGGCGGCTAAAGTAAGTGACTGACCTTTACTAGCGGCAGTGTGCAATTATGTTTCTGCGGTATGATCGTATAGCGAGAACGGGTCTATCTGTCAGTTTATCCTTTATTGTTTGAAAGGCTTGGTTTAGTGATAGCTGATCACCACACTTGGGACTCACGGGTGTCTGAGGGGAAAATTCACCAGAAATCCTCATAACGCTATTCCCAGTGCCTATGAATCTAGCTCGAGTTATTAGATTATTTGCACTGAATTGTAGCGGTGTTGTGCTAACATTCTGGATAAGCAGATTACAGTCGAGGCCTGTGACTTGATATTCGCTCGGCAGTAGATAATATGCGTGACCTGCGGAGCCTCTTGACTAATCCACCATTATAAATACTACCATGGCATGAAATGTCTGACCTACAGGGGCAGATATCATCTCACGTACATCTAAGTCACATCACAGCTTGTATACAGTTGCAGTTTCAAATCATGTTCCTGTTCCGTCCGTTCAAATCTCACATCTGTTGGCGTCTCAACAATCATAAGTGAAGGTCTCTCTGTAAAACTATGTCCAAAGTAACACATTACAGTTAATCGAATGGTCGTCCACTATAAACACTTCGACATCCCTTTCCATTAATGCCCTGAACTTTTAACTAACATAGAGCCCAATGGTAAGTAAGGTATGTTCATCAATTTCATCATCATCATCATCATATCAGCCAAAAGACGTCCACTGCTGGACATAGGCCTCCCCAAAGAGTTCCACAATGGCCGGTCCTGCGCCACTCGCATCCAGCGGGCTCCCGCGCTAAGTTATGTTACCCAATCCTTTTAGGTAGGGGCCAGTAACATCCTTCTGGATGTTAAAGATCGCAGGTCACGTTCGTTATCACTAATACGTGCACGTTTTCTACGTACCTCGTTTCAACGGTCCTTACTTGTTCGCGCATTCGTACCAGCTCTCGCTCAGTGCGGCTGTCACTCCGGCTTCGGTGACGGCTGCGGCTGCGACTCGGCCTCGTTCGCGAAGCTCGATGATCATGACGACAGCGGCTGCGACTGGGCCGCGTCCGCGAAGAGCGAGGATCACGATGGCTGTCACTTCGGCTTCGGCGACGACTACGGCTGCGACTCGGCTTCGTCCGCGAAGCTCTATGATCATGACGACTGCGGCTGCGACTGGGCCGCGTCCACAAAGAGCGAGGACCACGATGGCTGCTGCTGCTGCGCCGTGAACGCATGTCATGGTCATCGCTACGGCTACGCCCGCGACTACGTCGTGGACTTCCCCGCAAATTCCGATCATTTTCTCGGTCGCTGATTTTCTGAAACTCAGATTTATTTATGTTAGCAGGTAGGTGCTTGCTAAAATCCTTGCCACCTACGTTTTAGATGAACGAAAATCGAAACAATGTGTCGGCGTTTATTTTTCACATCATTTTTTTTTTACCGCCTCCATTTTAGTTTTAAATTGATTACCATCTGCTTATTCGTAGCATGTTTTCGTGACTAAAGGTATTTTATTAATAGAAATACCACTGTTCTGAAGGTTTACGTTCTTTTGTTGGTGTTCTCAGGCGACGGTCATGAGTGTGGAGGTTTTGACGCGCAGTTTCATCTGTACGGCCAACAGGGCCGGGTCTGGATGTTAAAGATCGCAGGTCACGTTCGTTATCACTAATACGTGCACGTTTTCTACGTACCTCGTTTCAACGGTCCTTACTTGTTCGCGCATTCGTACCAGCTCTCGCTCAGTGCGGCTGTCACTCCGGCTTCGGTGACGGCTGCGGCTGCGACTCGGCCTCGTTCGCGAAGCTCGATGATCATGACGACAGCGGCTGCGACTGGGCCGCGTCCGCGAAGAGCGAGGATCACGATGGCTGTCACTTCGGCTTCGGCGACGACTACGGCTGCGACTCGGCTTCGTCCGCGAAGCTCTATGATCATGACGACTGCGGCTGCGACTGGGCCGCGTCCACAAAGAGCGAGGACCACGATGGCTGCTGCTGCTGCGCCGTGAACGCATGTCATGGTCATCGCTACGGCTACGCCCGCGACTACGTCGTGGACTTCCCCGCAAATTCCGATCATTTTCTCGGTCGCTGATTTTCTGAAACTCAGATTTATTTATGTTAGCAGGTAGGTGCTTGCTAAAATCCTTGCCACCTACGTTTTAGATGAACGAAAATCGAAACAATGTGTCGGCGTTTATTTTTCACATCATTTTTTTTTTTACCGCCTCCATTTTAGTTTTAAATCGATTACCATCTGCTTATTCGTAGCATGTTTTCGTGACTAAAGGTATTTTATTAATAGAAATACCACTGTTCTTCCTATTTTCACATGTATTTTTAATATTTATTTACATTTACTTAAGGTCAACATTTATCATATTTTAATTCGTAATCTGATTTCATCAGCCTATAAATGACTTATTGTAACCTAAAATGGCTTTAAATTTGTACAATCACGACTATTCTATCTATTTCTGTAATTAATTTTACATTTGTTCAGAAAAAAAAATAAAGATAAGTAACTACCGTCGTTTTGTTTTTATATTCGTAATCCATTTCCATCTGCTTAATGATAGATTATTTTCACAATGAACGGTTACTAATTTGTTAAATCATTAGATGTCATTCTATTTTCACGTGTATTTTGTTGATACTTACCGTAACGTGATTTTTTATAAACGGTCGAGCATTTAAATGGCGTGGAACGAACGTATTTATTCGCAAAATCCCACTTCTGAGATGTTACGGGATCTCAGAAGGGAAAACAATTTAAAACAATAAATCACATCATAAGTATTTATTACAAGAAAACACAAATAATCAAAATCTCACGAACCTTATTCCAAGATGCCTCGTTCCGAAGTACGTCAAAAAGCCAGTGACGTATGACGTAGCTATCTGTTCATTCAATTTGACATGAGCAAATACAGTGTTGCCATTGCCACATTTACATTGAGTCAATATTATTGATGAGTATTATTGATAGTCACGTTACAGTACATACACTAGGAATGGTACCACTCTAGTCATACTGACAATCGCCCCGTTGAAATGTCAAACACGAATAAAGCGATACATTGCTGTGACATTACGGTAGTTCCTTAATCTGCGGCTTTGGCTAGCAAGCAATGCAAAGCAATGGCGAATATCATGATCGATTGCGTATTTATTCAAAAAACCGTTATTTTAGTACATACCGGTGATAGAAAATCGCTCCTGGAGGAACCTTTGGGTCCTGGCTTGCCTGTCGGCACGACTAAATTGCAGAACACGGCATGTTTTTATT